>VWPU01009151.1:0-102996 GCA_013398955.1 Callaeas wilsoni
TCTGTGATCCTGTGATTCTGTAAATTGCTTTATGGAATGAGATATGCAAGACTATTCAAAGGGAAACTTGGCGTCAAACCCGTAAGGAAACTTTGCCTGACCACGTGAGAGTGGGGTGTGTAGAGAGTCAAGCAGGGACCCTTCAGCTCACTTGAGCTGCCCACTGCAAAGGGACTTCAGTCCCAGAAGTTAAAATCTCTGGTAGTGGATTTGTGACTGCCAAGAGTCTTCAGAATGGCCAAACTACAGTTTCCTTAAAAAACTCAAATTATCTCAATGATCTTTTCCAACCTAAACTATTTCATGATTCTATGATTCTAGATACCGCAAAAGCTTCCAGATAAGGGACAGGAGGAGCCTGACTCATGTCTTTAAAGTAAGAATAGCCCTCTTACAAACATTGGAATGAAAGGGAATTTGCTAAGCTTTTCTCAGACTTGCCACCAAAGCTATTCTCTGAAAAGCAATACATTTAGAATTTTAGACTGTGAGGTTTAGTTGTTGGGGGCTGAGGCGCATTGTTGTTTTGTTATTTGGTTTTTTTTCCCCAGACATAAGAATATACATAAGACTGAGAAGAAAACGAGACTCATGCATAATACCAGGAATTCTGAACACAGGAATATCTATATTTGCTCTCTTTGGAGAAGCTACCTGAGTCCACAGCACCTACAAATCTACAGCACATTTTCAACGTCCTTGTGCTCTTATTTATGCTCTAAGTTTTATTCATTTATTGGTCCCCATTGTGGAAGCAAGGAACAGATATGAAGAGACAGTATAGCCTCAGGGCACCATGGAGAACTACAGACAGATGGAGACATAACTTCTCAAGTTTTATCCTAACACCTGCTCTGCTTTCCAACAGAGTTGGAATAATTGGCCAGTCAGGAATTCAAGAGAACTGACATTACAATGAACAAAAAGCCAGCACTGTTCTTCTACCCCCAAAGCTGCCTATAAAACATTATTCTTATTAAAATATTTTCTATACCCACCATAACACATTGCAACTGACATGAAAAGAAAGTGATCTCAGATAACACAAAGACAAAATACCACAATCACCAGCTGTAATAGCACCTGTAATAGCACCATTTTGAGGAAGAACAATTGTATAGAAAGACATTATAATTCCCTCTAATGTTGGCTTTCCTCTTCAGACAATATATACCTTCTGCATGTTAAGTGTGAATAGAGGAGCTATTGAGAAACATAAAGGTAGGTGACATGAATTGTTAATATTCAGTTTTGTTCATCTGCCAGGAAGAAATCTAATCTCTAAAAGTTTGAGGAAAGACCCTGGGTTCTAGTACTGACTATTGCAGCACATACTTTTGGGATTTTTTCCTTTGCTTTTTTATGAAGTCTGTAAAAGAGAAAGAATAGAGGTCCTTACATATTTATTAAGTTTTTTTGACAACAGTGTAATTTCCACTGGGAGACTAAGCTGATTAAAGACAAATATATTTGGTTACTACCAGCCCAAGTAAAACAAACAAGGGGCAGCTGGCAAAAACCGATGCACAGGAAATTCCTCCTGAATATGAAGAAGAATTTCTTTACTGTGCAGGTGACCAGGAAGTGGGACAAGTTGCCCAGAGAGGTTGTGGAGTCTCCATCATTGGAGATATTCAAGAACCATCTGGATGCAATCCTGTGCCATGTACTCTGGGAGCAGGGAGTTTGGACCAGATGACCCACTGTGGTCCCTTCCAACCTGACCCATTCTGTCATGCTCTGACAGTGTTCCCCAATGTCAAAGAAAACACTTGCACTGCACTGTTTTAATGCTTCTGAAACCCCAGTTTTAGAATGGCTTCTCAGTCAGAAAAGAATCCCTGTGTTGCCTAAGAGCTTTAAAGCACACATTGCAAACAGAAATTTTGAAATAATAAAAAAGTTACAAAAGCAGACGATAATATAAAATTTTGAAGAAAAGCCTTTGTGTTCCTATCACAGTTAATGATCAAAACATCATTGAATTCACAGGTGTGGCATAAAAAAGAGAGCTCAGCTTCTGAAAGAGCAGATGGTGCACTAGAAATGTGGCCATGCTAGGATACAAAATAGAAAAGTAGCTGAGTGGATCTAGTCTAGTGGACCCAAATAGTCTCTTCTCTTTAGGCTTTCTACTTGCTTTTCTTTCGGGAAAAACACAAAGTCATGGACTGGGTGATATTTGGGTACTTAAATTTTCAGATCTTCTCTAGTACAATTGTTTTGGAAACAAAAAAAACTTCCCTTAGAAAAAATGCAGTTTATTTAAGCAATTTTTTAATACAAATACAAATTTTGACTAAAATGTCTGTGAGGACGAAATTTATGAGAAAAAGTGAGCCATTTGCTTTCTATATGAGATGAATCAAGACAAAGCAATAGAAAGGAATAGGACCTGCATGTCCTTTGCTAAAGGAGAGCACTCTAGTCTCTCAGACTTTAAATCTCCTTGCTTAAACATCAACAAAGCTTCAGTAAGGGAGGAAAAAAGGTATCTTAGAATACCTTTTTTGATTTTTTTTTTCAGAGAAAAATTGGGGGAAAGTGTCTGTGGGTGTCAGATCTGGTTGCATGAAGTTTTACTCTTCACTGTGAAAGTATCAAATTACCAAGCATAAACCCAAAAATTTCTCCCATACCATTCACTATGTTCTTATCCTACTCATCTGTGTTTCCTGATTTCCTGCATCCCAATTTCCTGTCACTTCTTCTGCTCTGCCCTCTTCCTTCCCTTGCCACTTTCCAGAGGAGCAGGGAGAGTATAACTTAGCATTGAGTCTCCCATGCTTTCTCCACAAATAAAAAACTCACGGTTTTACCATCTGATCTCTCATTCCTCTCCTGGGCTAGATTCATCATTATGGGGGAGAGTGGAGAGAGGAAATTTTAGCATTGGCTTTCAGTCTTTGCTGCTCTTAACACAATCCATAAATAATGGATAGATTAATTAATATTGGCGAAAGATTCAGATAGTGCAGTGATAAATGCTTGCAGAAAATCTCATTCATTAGGATGCATTCAGAGCCATTAATCCAGCTTTGGAGAGCAAAGTCTGCCCTGAAAGACAAACAGGAAACAACACATATTTCCAACATGGAGTAAGATAAGGAGATTAAAAAAAATAAAGTTAATTTTTTTTATCCTTTAATCTTGCCTCAAAAGAAATTAGGCCAGGTATTAAGGATTACTATAGTACTCATATATTTTAAATATATTTCGTACAAAAGTAGTAATCTTATCACCATCAGAATTATCAGGGTTTAAAAAAATGGAGTGAAGTGTACTTCCAGTACAATATTTCGAGCAATTTGTAGTTAGCTGATAGTGTACCATTTTATTTATTGGACAGAATGCTGATCAGATTCATTGCTCTTAAGGTCTCAGAATAACATAATTCATTGTGCGGATGCAGAAAAAATATAAAATACAATTGAAAGATTTATTATGAAATTTTCTCAGCTGCTGATTTTACAGTTAAATTTCTGAAACATCTTAGGAATCTGGGGAGAAAGCTGTCACTTTTGAAATATATGGTCAAGATGCAACTACGAAGCAAAGATTAACCACCTATGGAAGCTATAAATCAGCACCTGGATTTATTTTTCAGAAGAAAGAACAGTCTGGGCATAATTAATGATCAAGCCGAGAAAATGTCAGAAATTATTATGGGTCTAGATTTAGAATTTGTGAGCTTCATATTCTTCTATATTCCTCTATGCTTCTAGATCCATTTTTTTAGGTATAGAAAATGTCCATTACAGCTGATATTAGAGAAATTATTATACAACAATGTAAACATGCCATTAGAGTGTTTATTTGACTGGTTAGAGAAGTGCAGATTGTGACACAAAATTATGCTTAAAGTATTAAAATAAACTTTAAAACATCTACAGACAAGGAAATTTCTGAATAAACTCAGCCTTACATTATAGAACTATAGCACAATCTCAGTTTTATCTAAGGTGGCAAAAATTATAAGAATTCAAAATCAGAGGAGAGTTATTTTGAGTGCTTTATCCAGACAGATGATCTTTGCCGTATCAACACGGAAAGAGACCTGCTTAAACAGGTAGACAACTGGATAATGAACAGTCCCCTTTTTCATGGCCACCCTCACAGTGATACACAAAAAGCTAGAGAAATAAGAATCTAATAACTCTACCTGACTATGTAATGAAACAGAAATGCATTGTAATATGAGTTGTTACAGAAGGATTTATGTTGTATGGGCTTTCTTCACAAACCATAATTTACTGTCAATACAGTATTTTCTAAGTAGTTCACAGAGTACAGCCAGGTAATTGTAAAATCCTTCTTAAAAAGGTATGGACTTGGGACTGTTAGTGGAAGTGGTGATTCCAAGTTAATCTTTTACTTTCATCCAAGGCAAAACCACACAGAATAAAGCATTCTTAGGGGAAAAACTGCTTTCCAGTTCTGTTTAGTGTTATTGATCTCCTTCAAAATAAACTGACACAGTTTACTGCCAAAAGTTTCTCTCTTTTCCTAAAAAGTAGATTTCTAACCACTGAAACCCAGAAACCTGGGAGTGAGAAAAAGTCCCAGCTGACTACAGGATAAACATTTTGGGAGTCATAGAAATATGATAATGGCAAGTACAGGAAGGGCCCAATGAGTATCTGTCTGGACCTCATGCAAGGAAACAGAGGTTTTAAGATGCCCTTCTGCTGATTCATAGAGATACATATTGGGTGTTTGCATCCTGCCAGCAGATTGGTGAGAAACACTTTTTCCTCCTCATGTCTTCCCAGTTCTTTCTCAAAATGTGCACCTGAGAAAGTGCACAGGGTGGGGGGCAGAGTGAAGAGGAAGAGCTGCTTGGGAAAACTGTGCTGTGGAAAGGTCCTTCTGCACAATTTGATAGGGATGAACACCCTGCATCTGTAATTGTGCCTAGCATTTCACTCTTTGGTTCACGTCTGCCATACACAACTGAAACATATTAAATGACAGAAAGCAAAATTTCCCCGTAGAACCAACCATTTTTCTTCTGAAAAAGAGATCACAGGGAAGGACAGGGGTCAAAAAAACCTTTCTAAGCATCATGTCTTCTGCTTTCTTGTTGCTTATTCTCTGCATCGTGCCTCTGGCAAGCCATCAATGGTTGCATTCATGGTTCACACCTTGTCTACACCTGGGGATGTACCAGGGAAATGTGAAGATTTAAATATCATCATCTCCACATCTGTCTTCCAAATCGAGTACTCCCGTTGACTCAGACCACTTGATGCCATCTCTCGCAATCACTGCCCCTGTGTTTAATGCTTTTCATCTGCTGAAGTTGGTCTTATGTTTTTAGAAGTCTAAGTTTCAACTTTTTGGTTGAGGGAAATCTTTTTGTTTGTTCTTATTAGCAATGCTACTATTTTGCTTCAGTGTAAGTATGAAAACATCCTTCCTGTCAGCTTCCATGCTTGCAGTGAAAAGAATTTGCAGTGCTTGGAGGCTCAAAGGGAGATTTCTTGGCCATACTACTGCTGACTGTGAGAGATGGGGGGAAAAAAAGTGTGATGAAGGAGATGCTTCCTTTCTTGTCTCTCTTTGCTCACAAATACTCCTTTCTGTGATAATGTGCAGTAATATTCTCACTGACTGGTTCAAGCTCCCAGAGCACTCATGTTTCTGCCAAATATAAAGAAATGGCCCATTTCTTACTCAGCATTTTTATCCATATTGTGACAATAGGAACTCTTTTTTCTCTGTGGAAGTCATTCCCTTTTTCCCTCAGTGGAAAGTCCATGGCCCCATCCAAGCACCAGGAGAATAGAACAGCCCCTTGCATTATGTTGTTCTGGTCTTTGCCTCAAAGGGTTTCAGGTTCTATAGATCATGCACTACCTGGTTTTCAAGGTGTCACGGTCTGACATGCCAGACTGTCACATCCCAGGAATACCTCCTGGACATTGCTGCAACGCAAATGCCCTCAAATAATAGAACAAATCTTGAATTCTCATGCCTCTGCCTCTGTTCTTCTTAGCCAGGACAACACAGGTTTTGGTCCACATAGAGACCAAATGTCTGGTCTCATTTGTACAACATTTCTGGGGCTTGAATGTGGTGTTAATTTATTTAATATATAAAATTTCGGATAAAACAAGTTCACTAGTTTAGTGTAAAAAAATCTTTACATTAAATTAATTAATTCATTAAAACAAAAAAAAACAAAAACCTGACCAGTTTCACTGTAATCATGGAAATAATAATTAATAATATTAATAAAATTTATTTGAAAAAGTTTCAAAATGGAGTCTGATTTCTGAAGGATGAGACCTAGTACAAATATAGAGCTAAAAATAGTATATAAGTAATTGGGTTCTTCACGTAGAATATACAAAGACTCTTAAGAATTAACTGATGCTATGGATTTTCGGAAGGGCTTTCTCATATATACTTTATGAGGTAGAAAAATAATAGCTTATGTATTATACATTGCCTTTAATAGTGTCCAAGCTCTCGAAACAGCCAAATACCTGAGTAAAGCAGAGAGTTTTGGCTCTCAAAGCAGAGACTTTTCCTCAGACTTAAGCTAAAGCTTAAAATTTTATCAAAAGGTTTCAGGAACTTATGCTCCATTTAAAAAACCAGCTCAGCTTTTGGCAGTTTGTACATCCCTGCCCACACTTTCACAAATGGTCAGGTTCAGACTACTTGAAGCAGTGCTGTTCTTGACCCTGATCCAAACTCACACTACATCCCTCTTCACCAGAATGTAACCTAGCCAAGGACCATCATCTGCTGCCCGACACACTTTTCTGAGAAAGCAAACTAGAATGCACAGGGAAGGCAAAAGACATAATATTCTCCATCAGGTTGCAGGTCTGGGCAGCTGGAAACAAGAATTAATGACATATCATAAAATATATCTGCCCCACTGCAGAAATCCAAAGGCATCTGTGGGTAATCTCCTCAGCAGCAAGAGTCTAGACTGTAAAATTCATTTAAATATTTAAAAATGTTTGACAGTGACATTCTAATTTAATTTTGAAAATAGACCTTTGCTATACAACAATGTGCAAACACCAATAAACCAAGTCATAGTCAAAGCCCTTCTCTTTTTGCACGCTTTTTGGTGCATGCTTGAAAAAAAGCTAGAAACCACTCTGTTTTCTCCCCTTCATGCTAACTGAATCCCTTTTCTAATCCAACCATTTATTCTCAAGTGTGGTTTGGGGAATTAATTGTTCCGCTTCCTTAGTCATTTTTTTTTAAATTTGTTTAGAATTGGCCAATGAATTTTAAAGCACTATCAGCCAGAGGTATATACGTGTATGCATGCTTTTGTGAACATGTATGTTAAGTGATCACATGAGCTTAATTAATTTAGGAAATAAGTCTAAATTTTTTTAATAAATTGAAGACTTCGGAACAGGCAGTTTCTTGTGCACTATGTGGTTTTTCCCTATCATATTTGATCACAAATTTAAATTAATTTTAAATTTAAATGAATTTTAAGTATTTGTGAAGTGTTTATTTAAAAGGAGATAAATGGCCAGTTATCATCTAGCAGTTGCATCCCTCCCCACCTTTAATCTGCAAAGTTCACTTTTAAGTGAGAGGTTAGATAGGTCCCATTCCTTATTTTAGCTATTGTTCCTCTTATGTTCTTGACAGAGGAATAGAAATCAGCATATTTGGAGGAGCAGCTGCAAGATGCTGCTGTGGGAAATATCTACTTAATTTGTTGCTGCAAGCTGATTTCAATATTTGATTAAAAATAAAACAGTTATTCTTCATCCCCATGATTGACTGTTCTCTATAGACATCCTTTTGGCCCAACTTGGCAAAACAGAGAGGAAACAGAAAGCACTCTCATAGTGGAAACAAGTGTGGGTAACATTTATAAACACTGTTGGTCTGGTTTTGGGGGGTTTTGAGGTTTTTGTTTGTTTGTTTGTTTGTATAGATTATCTTAGCTTTTCCTATTGCACACTTAGGTCACTGCATCTGCTTAAACTTATATGCTTGAATCATAAAGCCTTATGGAAAAGGCCGTAGGAGATGGAGAAGAAGCTGGTTTGGGGTGGGGGCTGGTGCTTTAATCTGGGCATTTCTTAGACGTGGCATCTTAGCAGGTATAGGGATGATACCTTCATTTCCTAGTGATCAATCACACTCCAGGCAGCCAGCAAACAAGTCAGAACTGATGATATCCCTTCATGGCATATTGTTCTCTGCAGTGAAATAGAACTCAGTTTTAAATTCTTCTCTTCTTTTCATCCATCAGAAGGCAAAAACGGGAGCTCAGGAAGGAGCATAGTCCAAGTAATTTTTACAGCTGAGCAGACATCAATACCTATAGACCTGCTCAGGGTTTACAAACACTGCACAGTGGGGCATCTCAAACAGGATTGGCTAAGGATCAAAACAGGTTATAAGGCATAATTAGCCAGGAACACCAATGTGTCTGGCAATATGGAATTACTCATAACATTGATCATTTTGTACACCAAGGGGTATATAGGTCAACTTTGGAAATAGAGACAGGAACGAAGTCTCAGGACACAGCATGTATAAACTGCCTCCTCTTATGACATCACCTGCACTTGCTGGGCAGTAATTCTGGCTACAAGTGTATGTCCATGCACAAGGCATTTTTTTGCTTTGGCTTTGCACACCCTCCCGCATCAGGATGTTCTCTCTCATCCTGATGAGACCCAGGCAGCCTTTGCAAAAGCCATCCCAGACACTAGTGCCCAGCCTAAACACACAGGCAGGATGAAGAGTACAGACAAGCATGTGTAACATCAACATTCATGACACAGACCTACTGCTTTGAGAAAATCTCCCTTTATAGTTCTGTTTATACAATAATTAATGACAATAAATATGCAGTCTGATACCATAGTAGTATATTACTAAACCCACATTGGTTAGCAGACGTGTGCATAGCTCACTTCCTGAAAACTTGTGGTTAACCAGAGATATATGCACTGGTGGAACACCACACTGCCCGTACTCCTGTCTCTCCTATTTCTCCAATTCTTTTTGAGCTTTTAGAGCTCATTTTATCCTTGAACATCAGCATAAAGATCACAGCTACTTTGTTGTAGGACTCCTACAATGTGGTGCCTTCTTTGGACCCACACGTCACACACTTTCAGTCTTCCCATGCTTGGAGGTGTCTTTGGGTAGAGGGATCTGAAGACTGACACTGAAAGTACATAGCGAGACTAGGCTTATTTTAAATGTGAGTAATCACTGAATGGATTGTAGTTTTATGTCTTTATGTCTCTTTTCTTTAAGGGTTGTAGCACTGATTGACTAATAGAAGATAGTCTATAATGTTAAAAGTAGCTATTGTAACTGAAGCAACAGCATATTTTATTGGAGCAGATGTTCTGCGAATGAGCAGGGAATAAGGAGAGCAGTCATTGTTTTGATGTTGTTTAAAGGGCAAGAGTGATGCCAATCATAATTACCATCTGCTATAGTACATAAAGTATCCATATGCTCTTTAGATGGCCCCAAAATTGATTTGAACTGCCATACTGAGGTTTCTCATTTGAGGACATGATAGTTCTATATATCCTTATTAGCTCCTGACTGACAAGGGTCCTCAGAGCAGTTAACAAAGATGTCTCAAAATCCTGACTCAAGTAGTCACAGATTAAATTCAGAATAGACCAACCTTTGCCATCCTTTCCTGGATCTTCTGCCATGATAACATTTACCATCTGAACCCTAAGCATGCCAGACAGCTGTTCAAAAACATAAAACCAATCTACAAATCCTCACTGCCATACTCTGCAGGGCCTGTAATGTTTCTCATTGTTCTAAAAATGTCATGTTAGAGCCCACACTCTTCTGGGCATTGGCTCAGAAACCAGCTCTGTAGTTAACCTCACATCCTGCAGCTTCCAACTGAAAAGTGTATTCTTTCAGCTGAGTGCATTTCCAGCAATATTTCGCATAGTTAAAACAAAGACCTCTCACATTTATCCAACATGAGGAAATAGTATTTTTGACCTTGCAAGTCCATTGACCTCTTCATACTTTGCAGCTAGATTTTACATGAGCTTTCCAGAAAAATTTTATGTCAATTGAGTTAACAAATGTTATCATGAATCCAAGAAAGAAGACCAAATTCATCTATAATAGGATACTAAAATACTGTCTTAACTCAGACTCCAGCTTAAATTTAGGATTTTTTTCACTTGCACAGAAAATAACGAAACGTATCAGCTGTGGAGACATAGTGATCATCCATTCATTCGCACGTTTTTCCCACAGCAGTTCAAATAACAGATGTCTGAAAAAATGGTGCCATACCCAATATAAAATAGCAGTAGTTCAAATGGCATTTTGTTGCTAAGCCAAGTCAGTTAGCAGCAGGCTTATTCTACAAAGGAGTTTAGCTTATACTCCCCCTCGTTTTCTTCTTTTATCAGATATATTTTCATTATCATGTGATTGTCTAGTTTTGGAGCCCACCTGTGATTTAGTTGGCAGAAAAACTTATGGAATGTGGTTAAGACATTTCACATAACTGAATTTAAACACATCATTGCAGATTAGGGTATCTCCTTGCTGCTGTGTTCATGATAATGCATGAAGAGGAAAATTTTGAGTGTGGTGGGGGTTTTTTGCTGTTGTGAGAGGGGGGTTTTTTTCGGTTTTTTTAAAATTTCTTCTTATGAGGCTGAAAGCAACTGAGGTGTTTAGTCATTTCTGAGATGCTTCAGTTCATACTCAAAGTTTTAAGAGATTCATTTAATGGCCAGCATGCAAGAATTTGGGTAGTGTTCCTCCAATTTTTAATGACGTCTGAGAGACTCCATTAAGATTTCTGTGGCACAGACATGTCTCTGTGGTCTTCAGGGACTATTACTGAAAAGCCATGGGGAAAAAACAACAGCTTCCTGGGTTTCTTTCTTTTCCCTTAATTGTTTATAAGAGGTTATTATAGTTCCCCTTTCATATTTCTATTTTAGTCATTTCCCTCTTGTGCATAAGGATGCCAACATCTTCTACAAATAGCAGCAGAGTTACCACACAACTTTCCACATTCTGCTCCAGCAGCAAAATGACACAACTCTTTTAACATGAACATGCAGAAAAATGTGTATGCTAATAGAGACTGTGGAGTGGAAATCTTACAAATTGAACAGTATTATAAACACAATTACTCTGCTTCAGGAAAGGATGAGATAGAAAATTGTTCTCACGTTGTTAGTCACATTACATAATGCTAGAGGGCATTCAGCAACAACAGTGATCCAGTGATGAAGCCGGAAAAGAACTATTGCAGAGAGCGTGGTATTGTATGTATGCTTTTAGTTGAAAGAAATAAAATCCTAAACAGAAAAGTGCCAAGATAACTCCTGTTACAATTCTTGCAACGTGCAGCTCCTTTGCATGATCATTATACTTTGAAGGTGCTCCATTTTTCTTTAGTTTATTTTGGTTTACTAATCCGTGAGTAACAAGCTATACATTTATGTGTGAGAAGTTTTACAGGACTCTATTTAATTTTATGTTAACATAGATGCCCATTATTAGGATATTTCTCATTGCTAATTTTTGTCTGCAATGTGCTTCACCAAAAGCTTAATTAATATTCTTTGCTTGGCTGGAATATTACATTATATTTTTCTTAACGCTGAATGCACAGAATTCTATATATAGCATAATTGTGACATAGAAGTTGTCTACAAGGACTAAAAGTTAGTAAGAATATATTGATGATTAACATTAACATACTTTATCATTCTAATAAGCAGCATAAAGGCCATAGAGAGTTGTAGAGTTCATATAATTTCACTCTAATTATTTTACTTTACTGTAATTAAGATACTAAAAAAAAAAATCCAGTAAAAGAAAGCCATAACATCCTTTCTATACAAGTAAAAGAACCATACTGTTGCAGTTATGGAGTGTTATTAACCCTATCCTAGGTGAGCAGGACAAAGGCACAAAAGACAAGCTGATATTAAGAACATCATTTATATATTTGCATAGGTGTTTACAGAGGAATAATTTTTAACATCTATTTGTGTCCCTGAATTTTGTCCTGCTTTAAAGGTCATCACCAGCATTAAAAGCCATGGTGTCAGACTGAATTATTATGATTAATGGCTTAAACATTGTTTTGACAGACATTTGCCCATTATGGCAAAACTCTATGAAGAAGCTACACCCACCAAAGCCCACCCACCCCTCTCTGAATATGCCTCCTGAGGGAAACTTTGGTGAGTTAAGCCACCTAAGGGAACTTGAGGTAAGGCAAAGGTGACACTATTGTCCAATTATCTCAGGTCTAGAAAGAAGTGAACAAGACTGAGGGAGAAGAATCTATCCACAAGAAAGCCAAACCTAGGGGCTCTCCTGTAAATCAGCCCTGGCTGGGGTTGGGGTGGGGGAAGCCACAGCCCACAGGCCCATCTGCTGAGGCCAGGTTTGCACACACTCCCCCCAGCCAAGATGGGGAAAGGAGGAGGTTTTGGGTGTGTGGCGTAACACCTGGTCAGAGGCAATGGACACCCATCCCCCCTTACACAGACTGGCTCAGTTGTAAACACCCCCACACCCCAGGAAGGCCACGTCCATGGGGCATTCACATGAGAGGCAGCTGAGGAGGTGTCATAATCCATCAAAGACCTCCAAGACTCAATCCTGAGGCCTTGCACCAGGCAACTGCATGTGATGAAAAGTGATGCAACAGATACAGAGTTTTTGTAAGAGACAGTGTCAAACTTGCCCTACCCAGCGAAGGCACCACGACATTCCTACCTGGCCCAAATGTATATTAAGCCATTGAACTCTCTGTTTTGTGGGACTCTTACCACCAAGAAGACCAGATGCAGAGGATTAGTGGGATGCCATCAGGATCCACAGAGTGGTGATATTTTCTACTTAATCTGTCTCTGTCACTCTTTCTCTCCCTCCTTCACCTCTTTTTCTATTTCTTTCTCTCTCTCCCTCTCTCTCTCTCTCTCTCTCCTCCTCTCCCTCTCTTTCTCACATTTACTGTTAAATAAAATCCATGCTACTGACTTTGGCATATGGTCTTGTTTGCACCTTAATTCAGGCAGAGACACCGCTCCAAGAATTTTAATAACTGGATCTTAAAAATGAGACAAAACCCTGGATGAGATCTCAAGGGCCCTAGCTGCACTTACAGTCACAAGCAAGGGCTGTACAGTGAACCAAGTTGATTCACCATTACTTTCAACTGTGCAATTAGGAGACTGTCCCGACCTCTTCTTCAGACTTTTGAGATCCATGAATACACCTGAATATTCATCAACCAGCCAACACCTGTGGTGTATACCCATTTTCTCTTGCGAGTTCCACTTTTCTATAGGAAAAACATCTGTGTATGGCATTGAGCCATATTTTACACACGTGAGGCAGCTCAATACCAGAATAGCTCCTGTGTTTAGTTGGTAACTAATCACTTAATCACTTAAAACAGTGCTAACACGCTCACAAAGCTATTGTTGATGAATAGTCAAAGGTTTAGCTGTCAAATGGAGAGGGAGGAAGGAAAAAGCACTTTTTTTTTTTTTCTTTTTTTCTTTTTTTTTTCTTTCCCAGTTCATAAAGGATGACGAAATAACTGGCTCTGATAGAATCATTTCACATTGACTGACATCATTGTTCAAATTGCAGGATGAGTGCTTGACCTTCTTGACCCATATCAACAGCCCAGGAGTTACAGGGGAGCTCGGAAAGGTGAGGAATCATCACTTTCTTGTTTTGAGAGGTGAAGGTGCACATGAGGAACTCAACGGAGGGGACAGGAAAGGATGGTGTCAGGATAACGTCTTCATTACTCAGACCTGGATGCTTCAAACCAGCTGCCTGAATTCTTTTGTCAAAAGTAGCTCATGCATTTCTGAATACCCTTCGATTGAGTCTCTTCTGCTACTGTACAAAACCCTTGACAATTTGCTCTTGCCCTTGGCTTAAATTGTTTCCAGCCCATTTGTCTCAGATGTTACATAACAGGTATCATGAATTTCTATATGCTTACAAAGTGCTATATGATCTTCAGTTGAAAACCACTAAGTGCAAAATATCATTCCATATAGTAAAGAAACTAATATAGGGCTTAAAAAACCTCTTTCATAATATAAAACAGGATAAGGAAAAGAGAATGTCATTTTCTTGACAGGCCATGATTCCTTTTTAATGTATAATCACTGGTTTAGACATAGAGTTCCCTTTTTATGAATGTCAAATAATGACAGGACAGGAGGAAAAGATCTAAAAGAGCAGGTCAGAAAGTGCCAGAAATTCAGGGTCTAAGCAGCTGAGTGGCAGGGAAAAAATCCACTGAATTTAGAAAGTTTCTCAGCACTTAGAAGTCCTTCTGAAAATATCAAGTCTGGCATGTTCCAAGACTTACATTAAGATAAATTTTCCATTCTGTGACCAGGATATTTTAGGTTCTTTAAATATTCACTGTAATCACAATATGTGTCTGTGCCTCATGCTGCAGACATAGATGCGCAAGTAAATTTTATACAATATGTGTGTAGCAATGTGAAGTTGATTATTTATTGGTAGGAGAGAAATTCATATTTAACTTGTTGGGTATTGAGATCAACTGCTTCTGTAGGATTCAGGACATATCCACCACAAGTAAAAGCCATCAAGCTGAAAGCAATATCAGGGACAGGTTTGTGCTTTGGACGGGTGGATGAATCTCTCTAAATCAAAACTTTTCATATGTACAGATATTTTCTCCCCTTTTACTTGTCTGTCCTATTTACAATGTAAGAACAACCTACATTAAGCACAGTGGGAATCCTTCCTTTGAGGGGATTGTGAAGCACTGAAACAACACAAATGAAGAAAAATGATCAAACAGGCTCACTATGTTTTACGGACAGTTCCAGCTTGCAAAGGATGTGTATGTGCATCACAGCCTGGCGTGCCTCGTGCTGCCAGCATGCACCAAGACGCAACGTGCACACTGGTAAAGAACACCCACAGAGTTGTAAGATGGCCTGGGAACTGCCAGCCCTGCGAGGGCAGCTGGTAGAGATCCTCACCACAGAGCACAACCTCCTACCTGTGAAGCAGGCACCTCATTCAATGCCTTTGTATGTCGGACCCCCAGTAATTATCACATCCAACGGGACCCTGGAAACCTGTTTTAAAACACCAAGGCTCATAAATCTCAGGGCCTGGATCTCTGGCAAATCTATTTTCCAGTCACCTTCAGGGAAGATAAAACAATTGATAAGAAGCTAAAGTACAGATCACTAATAAAATGGATTCATACCGTAACATAATGCATATGCAGACCTGGATAGATGTACCTTTCTTGAAGCAACAAGTAAATAGTCATTTAAGCCTATGCAACATTTCAGAAAATATCCTACAGGCTCCTGCTGCAGATCACTGTAAGCTTATGTGAAATTACAGAAGATGGAATGGACAAAAGGTCTGCAAAATTGTAATTTGTTCTTTACAATTTAAATTTCTATTTCCAGAATTTCTATTTCTCATTAAAAACAGATTTTAGAAAGCTGAAAAAAATTGTCTGCAGGTTTTCGTTCTCCTTGAAGAAAAATCTGTTTCATATGTACACTCTTCTGTTCATCAAAAAAGTTATTAAGCAGTGTAATGCAAAGGATGGGATATCCAGTTTCTTATTCAAGTGGAATAGCTCTTCTCCCATTCTTTCTACTCACATGCACATTTTGTCAGCAACTACTTCAACAGTACTGAACATGCACATTGCCACTTAAATTAGCCTGAAATAAAGGCCACTGAGTTTCAAAAATCTCTCATATTCCTATTGAAAGAAAGTCTTGGAGGCTGAGCAGAATGAAGTTCAAATAAAGAGAGGTTCAAACTAGCATATAAGGTTGTCTTTGATACATACATCCCACATCTGGGCTCAAAGTCACTTAAACACACACCTTGTTCCCAGCTGCCAGCATACAGTAGGTTTGGCATCAGATGTTGTGCAGCTGACCTTCATCTATCCAGCAAGACCAATACTTTGGCTTTATTGTACGTACATTGACTAACTTATCCCACTTGTGATCCCTTGCTGAACATGACGTGCCTCCTGAATTATTTAAACCTGTCTTCTGGGACCCAGATTTTACTTCAAAATACTGTGCAGGTAGAAAAAATACGTCTATGATGTTTGACAGCTATCAGCAAGACAGAAAAAGGCTGCAAAGTAGAAAGGAAAAGTGGTATAATGAGAGGTCTGTGTCTTTTCCCTGACAGGGTTTATGCCCTGTAATTAGAGGAAAATGCTTTCTTTGCTATCTCCCCTTTTTAATACCAGGAAGCTCATATTTCACATGTGAAAGAAATGAAAAAGATTTAATTAAATAGCAACATATCTTGGGAGTAAATATACCCTGAGATACTGATGTCTTATCTTTAGTCAGGCCAAATGGACTTTTGGTGGGGGAAATTGTTTGCAAACTATAATCCATCAGACAGTGCTTATAGGGTTTAGCACCACAGACCTGCACATAACAGCTCATCAGAAAATAGCAAACACCACAAAGCATGCTTTGAAGAGTGAATGAGACACAAAAATAAGGTGCAGCCTGCCAAGTCTGTGGCAATGCATTTTAATAAGTTGAAGTCAATCTCTGTGTGATTGTTGAAATGCTTGGGAAAATAACTCATTTTTTAACTGATTCCAAATTATTTTTCTTCCTGTTTCTTGTATCTACTGAACTTAGGGTATGAGATCTTGGGAAGACAGAGAGACACCACTTCATGTTTCACTTAATTTCAGTTTAAAACAACAAGGTAGGCTATTACTCTTCTTAAGGAAACTAGAATGGATTCACCTTTTATGCTAGAATTAGAAGTCCCAAATACAGACTTTTTGGTTCTTTGGGACAGACTCTAGGTGTAATACTTCATGAGGCACTACCACAAAGCAACTACCATAAACTTTTATTAATCTCACATACAGCTGAGGTTGTGAGTGAATATGTTTACAAACATGCATGCACTCAAAGAGGACAAGGGAAGTGATCACCCGACACCCTAATAGAAAGTAATTTGTGGTAAAAACTGATAATCTGAAAAGGACCTCTGACCCTGGTGAGGCCACGGTCAGAATTTCCACCTGCCCAAGGAGCCATGCTGATGCTGCTAAACTCTGCATGAAATTCTGTGCAAACTAGGTGAAATATATGACAAACTCTTTTTTGAACTTATAAGATTGCTTTGGAGTATTTCTAATTGACATTAGTTTTTTATGGTATTCTTGGGCTTCTTTGAGGTGAGAGCTTTGTTTTCCACAACGAAATGATGTTTTATTTGTACTGGAATTTTTAAAATTATAAAAAAATATAATGTTTCAAGTTACTTAAATGTCAATGAAAAATTATTTATTGAAAATTATATTTTAAAAACACATTCTTATTAAGCATTGAATATATAAATATCTGCACATTTCTAAATCCCAAGAGAAAAATATACTGCTTTGATAATAAAGGCTTAACAATGCACTTTCCAATATACATGTTGAATATATTCTAATTTATACTGTACTTTGTTATAACTTGAAGAAATTTAAACTTTGATTACGGTAGCAATTGTACAAATACATGACATTTGAAAATTTTTGGCTGTCAGGTGAAGTCTCAGGTGACTGGAAAAGGGAAAACATTGTACCCATCTTTAAAAAGGGTAGAAAGGAGGACTCCGGGAACAACTGACCTGTGAGCATCACCTCTGTGCCTGGGAACATCACGGAACAGATCCTGCTGGAAGCTGTGCTAAGGCACATGGTGGACAGAGATGTGATTTGGGACAGCCAGCATGGCTTTACCAAGGGCAAGTCCTGTCTGACCAACCTGCAGGCCTTCTATGATGGAGTGACTCCACTAGTGAACAAGGGAGGGCAGCAGATGTCATTTATCAGGACTTTGACATGGTCCCCCATGTCTTGTTTTACAAGAAAAAACAGGTTAGAAACTCCAAAATTAGTTACTTCTCCTTAGTTTTAACCATTGCCCTTTCACCAATAAGGAGAGATGAGTAGTTCCTCACAGAAGAGATCTTCATCCCTCTGATTGACTTGGTGTCCCTCTTCTGGACTCAATCCAAAAGGTCCATGTTCTTCCTATGCTGGGACCCCAGAGCTGGGTGGGGTCTCACCAAAGCAGAGCAGAGGGGAAGATCCCCTCTCTTGCCCTGCTGGCCACACTGCGCTGGAAAACTTGTGGACAGAGGGTCAGACTTTGGGGATTGATGTAGAGGAAATATAGAATATACAATTTTTTTTCTTTTCTGGGTCACCTAGTTTATCTAGGACAGTTGAAGAAGGATGGATTTGCTGAGAGGACTGTTGGGTGGATAAGGAATTGGCTGCACTGTCACATTCAGAAGGTAGTGGTCAACAGACTGCTGGTTGTATCCTCACCTGAATTCAAAGCAGCGTGGGCAGCAGGGGAGGGAGGGGATTCTGCCCCTCTGCTCTGCTCTGGTGAGACCCCACCTGGAACACTGCATCCAGCTCTGGGGTCCCTGCACAGGAAGGACATGGACCTGTTGGAGTGAGTCCAGAGAAGGCCACCAAGTCAATCAGAGGGATGAAGCACCTCTCCTATGAGGAACAACTAAGAGAATTGGGATTGTTAAGTTTGGAGGAGGGCTTCAGAGTGACCCAGCTGTGGCCTTCCAGTACCTAAAGGGAGCCGTCAAGAAAGATGGAGAGAGACTTTTTACAAGGGCATGAAGTCATAAGACAAGAAGGAATGGCTTCACACAAAGAGAGTAGGTTTAGATCAGGTCTTAGGAGGAAGCTATTTTCTGTAAGGGTGGTGAGGCACAGAACCATATTGTCCAGAGAAGCCGTGGATTAAAGCAGCAGTTATATACCAAGGGCTAGATTCTCCAGTTATACAGATATCATTCTTTAAATATCCTGCATGCTCTAAGGTTTTTAATTGGGCATAAATTACATTTGTAGTCCCTTCAGGGCACCTTTAGCTTTCTGGAGCTGTGACAGTTGATTTTACATAAATGAAAACTCAACCCCTAAACTCATTATTGTACTTGGACTGAAGCCTTCTTAGCAAAACCAATCTGCTACAGAATATACCAATTCACAGTCTGTTACTCCTGTTCTCTGCATCTCCTTTCCTCTGTATTTCCACAAAATTTCAGCCCAATCTCTGAGAACTTGACCCTCCACACACCAACACTCTACCACAGCAAATGAAATCTGTGGGGTCATGGAAGAGGAAGCTGCAGAGCATCAAAACATAAGATAGAGATAATGCAGAAAAATATTTATTTAAAAAGAGTTTCTTCCCCTTGAGTAAATTTCAAGCCAAGGGAAGATAGCCCAATATTAAGTGTTCCCAAATTCTCATGACTAGAAATTGGAAATAAGTTCACAAGATGTAAATTTACATTGACTGTTTGTGTGGCTCATTTTTCCAACTATGCTGTTGTCTCCCTCCTATGCACCCAACACTACAGTGGCCTTAGATAGCCTTCTCTTCCTATATGTGTATACTGATATGCATGTATATGTCCAGAATGTGAATCCTTATGGGCATTTTTTCTGTCTGAATTAGAAACCCCAGGCTAACATCTTCTGGATGTCAGAAGAGTTTCACTCATGCGACTCGCTAACCAATGTCTGAATGAACTTCCTGCAGAATTCTGTTTTAAACTGAAAATATTCAACATCCAAGACTCATTATTTTATCCTCTTTTATTTTGTGTATCAAATTAATTGCTGAGCCTCAACACAGTATACATTTTCATTATTCCACCTTCATTTGTATTCTTCCTACATTTGCTGCATGAAAATTAGAGTTTACAGGAAGTGAAGCATTTATTAATAATGGCAAACACTTACATGTGTAGTTATTTTGCCTATGATTACAAAAGTCAGGCTGTTTAGTTTGTGAAATGGCCCAAATCTACATTTATATAGTAATGATCCTGTTTCTGTCCATATACCTCACATTCTAAGCCACCTGTTTTGAATTACCGTGCTTACACTGGAACAAACAAGGAATGTATGGCCTTTTATTTAAATTGCATAAGATTAACAGTTTATGATATCGCTTTTAAAAACACAGATACACACTCCTGCATGTTATGAAGATCCATTCGCAAAAGTTCTCCTTCCTAACTTATAAAAGATAGAATTTCCATAAGAATAGGTCTGAAGCAATGCTCCACAGAGTGCCAGTAGGAAGGCAGTTGTGTTTAGGTAATACCTAGGCCTAACCAGAACTGTTGAGCAGGAATACATATGTAGAAAAAAGAATTTAAATGGTCTTTTGCTCTTTTCAGCAAAATTGACTTCATTGTGTCATTTTAGATGGATTTTTAACAAAACTATGCTTAAAGTGGTAGAAAGTTTCTGCTGGCTACAATATGGGCTTTAGAAAAATCCAGTATTAAAGAAGCCTTTCACTAGAATACTTAAATAAGTGGTAGTTTGAGTTGTTATAAAAGTAGAATATATTCCTTCACTTTTTCTTTGGAAAAAAAAAGCATACACATTTTTTGTTGGTTAATCACATATATCATTTGAGACAGTCCAAAAACTTTCCAATAATTCCATCATTTATTTCTAATTTGAACTTCTAGTCACAAGACTTCTTTTTGCTTTTGTCTGAGAGATTAGACTCCTCAAGTACTATTAATCTTCTCCCTGCAGATATACTTCTCTATTGATGATACTTATCCAGCCCCCATTATCCAAGAAAGAGAAGAATGTGCTCAAGATCACAAAGATAACTTTGATAAAGAAGGCAACTGCCAATTGCTTCTGTGTAAAACCTTAACATCTGGACCGCTCTTGATCTGTGGAGATCACCATTTTGCAACCAAATAAGACTATCTGAAGAGGTAAAAAGAGAAAAAAAAAATCGCAAGTTTCTTACTCTATCATATTTTATGTTGATTTTCCCAAAGGTACAGAGTTAGGCTGTGCCTTATTTTGTCTCTCCTGTCCTGAACAGACACACAAAGACAGAACCTTTATAGTAAAGATTATTTTTTTAAGGTCTTTTGAATAGGATATTTACATAGTACTATGTAATATAGGATAATAGGATGTATATATAGTATTCACATGGTAAACTGAAGCTCTCAAATACATGGGCCATTTGCTGTCCGGATGTTGACAGGAGGTTCCATTGCAAGCATCTGTGTGGCACTATCTTCAGCAGAATTAAGCAGGATGTGCCAAGTCGTGATTCTGGATAATTTTTGTGACGCAGCTCACCTATGGCCCTACGCAATTCCTCCTGCATACACATGACCATTTATTATTGATCATCTCCAGTTGCATGTAGAAAACTGTCTTATGGGACCCTGTCTGCATAAGCAAGGACAGTTTCTACTGAGTATATAAAATCTGCATACGACTTTTTCACAACCTTCTTCCACAGAAGGAACTGCCTGGGGATATCCCTGCTGTAAACTGTTCCAGATATTCTCACTGAGATGACTAATCAATGCACATGAAAAGTGCCTAACAGGGAGCCTGAGCACAGTGGGGTTCCCCCAGGGTAGGGAGTGATTCAGGACTGCTTGGTGTGTCCTCTCCACAAGCTCCTTTACCACATTTTCCATTCCTCTGCTGTGAAGGTGGCTATGAAAATCTTTGCCTCTTGTTGGACTCTCTATCGTCCTGAACCAGCCTGGTGTGCAAATTACACAGAGAAGTGAGGACTGACTGCACAGGGCAGGGATACAGGCAGAGCCCTGGTACACAGATACACCACATCTTTAGCTGTTGGTCAACTTGAATTTCAGTCTTATATCACAGTTGTAGCTTCTATAGCAGACACTGCCCCACCTGTCAAAATTCTTGTGATTTATTCCAAAAGAGGTTTTTTGCCCCCTACACTAAAACTCACTACAGATTAGCAAATATGTTCTCTCTTCGTCTTAAGGAAATATCAACATTTGACAGAATTCTTAAGACCAGTATTGCAATTGGAACAATATTCATAATATGAATGTAAAATGAGACATCATCTGCCTGATTTCCCTCACTCTGATATGCTTCTGCCTAAAGTATAAAATTCTCCTCTTTTCTGCTCATCATCCTCAGAATCTGTATTCAAGGAAAGCCTGCACCAAGAAACTGAGGATATTATCATGAACAATATGACGCAAAGCAGGAGTTGAGTGACAAGGAACAAAGCAAATGTTTTCTCTATCACTGCAGGAATGGGCAAGACAAAAAAAAAAAGGACTTCCCAAGACTGCTGGAGAGTGGAAGGGTTGTGGGAGAACAACCAGAGAGCCAGGGAAAGTAAAAATGGGAAGTAAAAATGAGACTATTTCAGCTAAGTGACTCAATAAAATACTGGAAGGAGTTGCATAGTCCAACTGTTTGTCACTGTGTGTGACAAACAGTTCAAAAGTAAAATATCTCCCCTTACTTTAGGAATTTAGAATACTGTCCAATTCATCTTCCTTTACATATAACAAAAAGAATTGTGCAGTTCCATGCTGCGATGCATCTTGCCTATTTCAGGTACTTTTTAGAATGTGATGAATTATCACTGTAGATGTCATTCCCTGTCAGCAAGACATGTAGTACAGCAAGTACCATTGCTGTAGAGGACCATGGGCAGCTATCTCATATTTGGCAAGGTAAACTCAATCCTCTGGAGCCAAGAATAGCAACATTTGCCTTCTGAGGGAGATATTATGGAGGAAAAATCGTTTAGCCCTTTTTGTAAAACTTGGATTCTTTGGTGGATTGTTTTAATTACAGCAGACTGATCTAATTCCTAATCTGCAAAAGCAGAAATTCAAGCCCGAGGACTTTAATCTTCACTCACTATAGTACCGTTATAAATAGCCACTGATTAAAAATGTGCAGCTCTACCTGTAGATAATTAAAACCATATCTTCTCATCTGCTGGGTCTCCTTCATACCAGTGAAATCTGCTGATTTACTGGGACTGATTTACAGCAGTCAGACCTTCCTATTCTCAACAAGAGCTTTAGCTAACATCATTGGCAAGCTGTTATTTTAAATAGACAGCTGCTTCTTCTAGTATAACACTTTCATACTAGAATCAAATAGCCTTTGAAGGGAAAATCCACTGTCCTAATTCTACCAGACTAAATATTTTCGCTTTCCTACTCATATTCTTGACCACCACATCTTTTAAAGTACAGGGGCTTCAGTCTCAATAATTCTTCAAAAGGTCAATTGTAATTCTTATAAGTCCTTCGAACTGTATTCCATAATTTATTCATACTGAGAATCGCTTCCTTTCTTATGAACATCAAACTGATGAGCTAAACATATTGATGCAACTTTACCTTGCACAAGGCACTACCTTTCTAACATCGGTATCAAAGAAAATGTAGTAGTCTGGGAAGAGATGCAACTGTAGCCACTGATTTGAAGTTGGTTATTCTGCTAGAGATTACAATCTACAATAAAACTTTTTAAGCCCTGGTAAGCCTAACACATGAGGTAATATCCTATTAAAGGGTCTCTCTGATGTTATTTTCATATGAAAGCTTATTCTTTCACATGCACTTTATTTGAGTCCTGCAGAGTTTTCTTCTTCTTGTTGGTAATACTCAGCTTTAGTTGGTTGAAAGTTTCACATTGCACTCTCTGCAGCTGACAGCTATGTTCAGCACGCTGTTGTGCAATACGCTTTACCTGTTGCAGCACAGCTGTATTGAGGAAGCTTGTCATGAAAATGTTGTGCCATCAAACAGGATAGCAGCTGGTCTCTTTGCCCTCATTTTCCAGAGCACAACACAGCACAATTTTAGCCTGGCAAAAAGTTTCCTAGGCATGGACAACCAACTGCAGCAATCAGACCTTCCTATTCTTCACAAGACTTCAGCCCTCAGTTGACAAGTGATAGCATTACTTAAAAGCACATCACGGTTGCAGCCAAGAGAATTAGCTGATCATTTCTAATTGGGCCACAAGAATCCTGCCACATTCAAGCCTTTCTAGAAGGAAGGGGGAAAAGGTTGTTCTGAGAGAAAGGGGTAAGACTACGCCAATCAACCTTCTGCCAGCAGTCTCACTTTTAAATTGCATCCATCAAGGAGCAATGGTACAACTCTTACGTCTTTCTTTTCTCATCTCACCTGTGAGATCTTCAAGTGCTCCATTTGTTATTTTTTAGGCAAGAAGGGCCCTAGAACAAAGACAAACAAACATTTATCCAACCTACATCAAGCTATCCTATTGTGCTGCCTTGTATCTTGCTGAACCTGAGCTCTATTTCTTAAAAGCTATTATGTAAAAGAATCCCAAACAAACACAGATAAAAATGCTCAAATAAGAGAAGACAGAAAATTATAACCTGTTAAACTGAGAGCAGCTTTTTGCCAGGTTGGAGGCTGTTATGAACATGAAGTCTTTCAGTCTATTAATAAAAAGAAATCCTTCTTCTCAACTAAACTATTTGGACGGCAAAGCAGGGAAGAATGTTTAAAAAAAAAAAAGGACTCAGTATCAGCAGTAGTTCTTCAGTGCCCCTGGTGGATACTATGCACTACCCTAGTTAATTTCAGTTTGGTCTGGCACAAAGTAACTGAAGGACTATCTTTCACCCCACCAATTCTGACACTTTTTGCACTATAGTCTCTATTTTTAAAGCATTTTTAAAGCAACTAGTCTATCTGTGGATTTAGGTATTGATCTAGGCTCAGTGGTGCTGAGACATCAATTTACTAATCAGTGTCTGTTATGCTTTATATTACTTTTCATTGCTCCCTCTATGCAGCAAAAATAGCTCAATGATTTCAGAAGCAGTACAGCAGGTGATGTTATTCTGTATGGTGGCAGAATGAATTGCTCCCTCCAAGGTGTTTAACAGCAATCATTTTCCCAAGCATTTTATTATGTGCAAGTTTTTCCTTTTCAACAAGATTTTCAAAGTGGGAATATGTTTAATACTGAGGAAGGAGGGCCTTAGTCAGAACTGCTTGTCAGACCTCTGAGGGCAGGAAAGGCTGAGACATAAAGCTTGGAAAATTCAGACACATCTCTAAATTAGCAAAACATTTTTGGATGGCTGCCCCTCTCTGCTTACCTGGCCTTCAGCTGGCACTCTTCCAGCAGCACTGCAGCACTTCTCTGCAGAGCTGCTGCTGAGGGTTACTGCTTTGGGCTTCGACAATCGGGCTGTAGCAGGAACAAAAAGAGAAAGATCAGAGCCAATGCAGCAAGAAGGAAGAGAAGAAAAGGTCTTGCAATGGCAGCATTTATTTTGCTGATCTAAGTAGCAGGACAAGCCCTCTGAAGAGCCTGCTGTGATTTTGAGTAAGTCACCAGTTCCGAGGTTTTCCTCTTTCTTATGCAGACCAAGCTGCGAGAGTAACACACATTGAAATTTACTGAATCCTCTCATAAACTTCTCCCAAAAGCAAAGTTATTTCAGGTTGACTCTAAAACTCTCTTATTCCTCTCCCTCTTCTTCCTTTTCTATATCTTAATTTGAAGCACATATTCACCAAAGTTAGATAGAAAAAGCTGTCGATTTCAAGATCATTTTTTCTCAATATTTTATTGAAATAGAATTCAAATGTTAATTTCAAAAATGTAAAAATTAAACACAGACTGTTTTTCTTCCTCATTTTCCTCTTACCTGCTATCATTGAAACCATTCAAAGATTAAAAATTGTTTCAGAAACTCAAGAAAAATGCACTCCTATGCAGAAGTTAAGCACCTCTGCCTGTCACCTGGCTTAAGCTAAGTTGTTTCCATCTCTCCTGAGGGATGAGAATGAGAAAAAGAAGAGACAGAAATGTGTGGTTAAGGCACTCATTATTTAAAAGGAGAAGTACTTCTATCGAACAGAAAGGAAGTGATGCTTTGTGTCTTGGTATATGACAATTGGAGGAATAAAAGTAAAGTCAAACTGTAAATTACCAAGGGTAGAAGTTTAGTAGGTGTAGGGTGAATTTGTTTTCCCGTCTAGTAATTCTAATTTCACCATGCGCTGAAGAAGCATGTCAAAACCTAATGTGCACCTGTTAAGGGTTGTCTGCATCTTGCTCTAAACTGGCATAGATTTCCTATGAGAATACAATGCTTCAAATAATTGCCTTCGCCAGCTGTACCTTGGAACATTAGCGTAGCAATGCCCTAGATACAGGCTATGCTCAGTCATCTGAGATGAGAATGGAAAGGTGGGAATGGCAAAATGAAGAATCTGTTGATAACAGAGTATTATCCTTTGCATATGGAGGATAACACAAAATTGTCTTCATTCTGAGTATTCAAAGAGCAGACAAAAGAGGGGACCTCCAGTCAACCCTATTCAGATTCAGCAGCTTCATAAAAACAGCTCAGCTTGTTAAGGAATTCGTTTCTTACTTTTATATGCTAATGTTGAAAATTAACGGCAAAATACCATGTTCTGGGGAATCACAGCCAACCTCCAAATATTCCCCCACTTTAGCAGCAACTCTCTAGAATACCTGAAAGAGGAATCGAACAGATCTCTGCCAGCCTAACATAGACCTACATTATTATTATTATACATAGACAAATTATTAAAAACAGTAATGTGGAGACCTACTAACAAATGCAAAAATATAATTACAGTGTATCAGTTTGGAGATATGCAGAAAAGAAAAAACGCTGTCCCAACCCAAGTTGTACTCAAAAATACCAGTACAACTCCCTGAGTTTCCCTGTCATCTTCAGCTAATATTGAAGAACACATTCAGTGCAGGCAGCTCAGGTTGCAGCTGCCCTGGGAGCTGCAGGTTCGGTTCTGGGTGGGAGCCAAGGCAAGAGGCCAGGAGCTGCCGACCCCTGGCGCAGCAAAGGGCACAGGGACCTGTGACACAGCCAGGTGAGGGACACTGAGACACAGCACGAGCTGATGGCTCAGGAGGAACCGCGATAGTTTAGCCCTTGGACTGTGAGGGTATAAAAGCCCATGGGTTCCTCTGTTGGGAGCCTCTCCTCAGAGGAACCAGCTCAAGCTGTTTCTGTGTTACTGCACCATGCACAAATTGCTGTATGGAATAAGAGATCTGAGGCTCTCCTAAGGGAAACCTGGTGTCGAGCTGGTAAGGAAACCTTGTCTGACCATGTGAGAGTGGGGTGTGTGGGGGAGCCTTTTCCAAAGGGGCTTCAGTCTCAGCAGTTGAAGTCCCTGGTAGTGGAAGTGTGACTGCCAGAGTGCTCCTGAATGGTCAGATGGGGATGTTTCCTTATCACAGGCACCTGGTAAATGTCCTTTGTATTTAATGAGATCCATTAAGTTCCACGTTACGTGTGACTTATATGTCATTTACCAGGTTGGATATTCCATGCTTCCAAATTTTAATTCACATATATTCAACAGATTTAGAGCTACTGTACCAGCAGGTTGATCCTTAAAACAGAGGAGAAACAGCAGCTCAGACTGCTGAGGACATTGACAAACAACTTTCTGATTTTTTGGAGGCTTCAGTCTCTTCCAGGAGATTTTTTTCCCATCTTTGGTGACATATTAAGCAAACAAACACCAGATATTTAAACGAGACCAGGTAATGAGGGGTGATGAGTTGCACTTTGGAGGTTAAGATTGATCTTTCTACCATTTATGTATCAGCTACATGAAGTATTATTTAACTGCATTCAGAAGATCTTTAAAGGTCAGAAGTAACAGAAATACAGCAAAAGACAAGAAGAATCTGTAGTGAAGATTTCTGACAAAAACCACCCGCCACAGTAGATGCTTGCACAACGTTTTACTTTTCATTGCTCTGAAACACACACACACAAAAGAAGACTCAGTTGTCATTGTTGAACTCAGGAATAATAAGATTCAGTAGAGGACCCCCATGTTTAGCATGCTGTTCTATATCTATGAAACACTTAGAAGCAACAGGAGTTTCCACTGAATTTTTTGAGAAGCATTGAAGTGAGCTTTCTTCTCCCTGTCCTTTTTTTCCTATCTTATTGAAACCATTGGAACAATATGAGGAAGCTTTCTCCAAAACATAGGCTTTCTTGGATTGTTCACCATGTGTCCCTCATCTCTGCCTTAATAGGGTGTACAAGAAGTGCATCAAGAGCTATGAATTTCTGTAATGCACCAGCTGATCATCTACAATGTTAAAATATGTCTTTTGTACCTCAACCATTTAAACACAAATCTTCTAGAAGACTGACATGTACTATTTTCCATAATAAATGTAAGAAGTAGCATGACATAATTATAAGTAGCATGACATGCAAGTTCCTGAGGCCATCCACAAGTTTTTTTCTAGAATGTCTGTTGTCAGCGCCATTTAATAGCTATTATTGATCTGAACAAGGGAATCCAGTGCACGGTCTGTCAATCCATAGATGACACCAGGTTGGGCAGGAGTCACTGACATGCTGTAGGTTCTGAATAGGGATCTGAACAAACTAAATTGATCCACTTGAGGTCAGTTGTGTCATGTTCAACAAGGCAAAGTGCCGAGTCCTGTCCTCTGGTCACAACAACCCCATGCAGTGATGCAGGCTTGGGGAAAAGTGTCTGGAAAACTGCAGAGTGGAAAAGAACCTCAGTGTGCTGGTTGACAGCACCTGCACACGAGCCAGCAGTGTGCCCAAGTGGCCAGGAAGGCATCCTGGCCTATATTAGCAATAACGTGGCCAGCAGGACCAGGGCAGTGATTGTCCCCATGTATTCATCACTGTGGAGGCCACACCTTGAATCCTTTGGTTATTTCTGGGCCCCTCATTACAAGAAGGACATTGAGGGCCTTGAAGCATGTCCAGAGAAGGGCAACAGAGCTGGCGAAGGGTCTAGAGCATAAGACTAATGAGAAGAAGCTGAGAGAGCTCGGGGTGTTTTGCCTGGAGAAAAGGACGCTCAGGGGTGACCTTATCACTCTACAACTACATGAAAGGAGGGTGTAGCCAGGTGGGGATTGGCTGGTACACCCAGGTTACATGTAACAACACAAGAGGAAATGGCATCAAGTTGAGCTAGGGAAGGTTTACATTGGATATAAGGAAAAATTTCTTCACAAAAAGGTTTGCTGAGTTCTGGAACAGGCTATCAAGGATAGTGGATGAGTCATGATCCCTGGAGGTATCTAAAAGATATGTAGATAAGGTGCTTAAGGATATTCTTTGGTGAGGGATTTGGCAGAGGTAGATCAACAGTACAATATGATGATCCTAAAGGTCTTTTCCAACCTAACTGATACTATGATTTTATGTGTTAATAAGAAAATTAGATATCATCCAAGATTTCCCATAGGCAAAGGTGAAAAAAACCAGATGGGGTGATAAGTAACCAATAAACCACATTAATTTTTATTTACTACATTGCAGCCTTCAATATCTTCACAAGGGAGGCAGAGGGGCAGGTACCAATCTCTTCAGTCTTGTGACCATTTATAGCACTCAAAGAAACTACATGAAGCTGAGTCAGAGAAGGCTTAGATCAGATATTAGGAAAGGGTTTTTCATCAGCAGGGTGGTTGGGCACTGGAACAGGATCTCCAGTGAACTGGTCATAACATCAAGCCTGACAGAGATCAAGAAAGCATTTGGACAACGCTCTTAGGTACATGGAGTGATTCTTGGGACTGTCCTGTGCAGGGCCAGGAGCTGGCTCTATAATCCTGATGGGTCCTTTCCAAATCAGCACATTCTATGATTCTATGTAGTAAGAGGTAAGATCATATGAAGATTTCCAATTATCACATATAAGTATGTTTTTGTTACAGGGTTTATATAATCTGTATTATTCATTTGGTTACATTGAATGGGCTATTGAATCTATTCTGTTATGTAATCTGCTCTTATTTTATATACAAACATAGCAAAAGAAGCACTCCATCCCACAACTCTGTTGTTTTGCACTTGAAACTATGTGTATGCATTAATTCCCATCAGGAAGAACCTTAAATCTTCTTCATAGTCATGGACGTTGGAATAGTTAACAAAGTCTCCTATCATAGTGCATGGTTTTGTTAGAGAGAACCACTCTTCCCTTCGGAAAAAAACAGTCTTGACTTTACAAATCTATTTACCTGTGTTCTTCACATTTATTTTCTATTTTCATTCTGTGACTGGTCATCAAATATTTGCATGTTTCCTGCATATGCTTCATTGTAGCACAGAGTTTTGCCATATTCCATCAAAATTGCTTTACTTTTTACGCGCTCAGTGTGTTGCATGATTAAGCTGATGGTTAAATTATTTAGATTCTGGTGGATTTTTAAAACTCTTGTAATTTTCCAAGTAATTTCTGTGAAGCAGTACTTGCATCAAATGCATTCATTCTCCCCTCAGTTGGCATCAAAGCTCACAGGGAGGCTTTATGTGTGGAAAAAAATGTATTCTGCCTTTCTATCTGGTGAGTTATTGTTGTACTCATGTGGAATCATATATAAGAATAACTCAGATAAGGTCACTTGAAGTTGCTGTCTACAAATCCAACCACAAGTAGTGTGGCTTTTGCCTCAAAAGCCTGCTGCTAAATTCAGTTCAGATTATACTTGCATGGGGATGGTGTATCCCAAGTACTTTCTAGTGTGAGAGAAAATGGTGGCATTATCCACAAAACCAAGACCAAATGTTTGAAAAATAGGAATGCAATAATCAATATAAATATATTCTAAGTCCAGTAGAGCCAGATACTAGTTTTTAACTTGGCTCATGATATATTTTATATGTGCAGAACATTTAGTTTAAAACTAGAACATACTGGTTAAATACAGTTTCAACTAAATTTCAAACAAGGAAATTAAGGTACAAAATAGAAGCTCCATGTGACAGAACAGAGGACAAACTCCTGTTCCTTTCAGCACAGATGTGATTCCACCCAAACTTTCACGTCTTCACAGTCTGTATCCACCCAAATATAAAATCTAAAAATCCTCTGAACTACAGACACGAGCATGGAGCTTACAAATCTAATTGTCTGACAAACATATCCTGCTCAGCATCAGATTACTGCACAGAATACAAGAAGTATTATAGTTTCATTCAAAGATCTTGAAAAAGGCTAAAGGAAAGGTCACAGTGGAAGGAAGATTTTACTTATCTTTCACTGTAGGATATTTTTTCTCTTTTCTTATTTCTACCAGATGCCAGCACTCAGATCTACATATAATCATTAATGACAAAAAACAAGCCCGCTTCTTTTTAGCCTTGGCAAGCCATTAAAACAGACTGGTTGGTAATAACAAGAGTATATACCCTTAAATGCTTCTTGAATCTCCTAGACAGAATCGCTCATTGCTGTAATTAAGGCCAAGAATAAAAGCTATAACCCTGCTCATAGTCGTGTTAGGCTGTGGGACTGACTGAAATTAAAAAAGGCACTTGATGAGCTGCAGTTCAGGCAGTGACTGTGAAGAACATTTTTTTAGCCACCTCAATTCCTTTTCCTACACTCAGCAACATTTCTTTCAAATTTGGAGCTTTGGGTGCAGTTAGTCCTGACAGCTACCTTTGTTACAGCAACCCCCCATTCTGAACTGCTTCAATTTAGAATGTGTAAGTAAAATAGAAAGCCATCTCTTCCCACTCAGGGCACTGCCTACATGGTGACAAAATACTTCCTATACCAAAGCAGTCAGAATATTCAATACACTCTTAAGCACCATTTCTTGAGAGGAACACCATCATCTTCAAAACCCCTGGAATGAATGCAGATTGTTCGTGAAGAGAACAAACTGTTGTTTCATTGTGTCTTTTTTAAGATAGGCAATATTCACTCTTTTGATGCATATCACAAAATATCTGAACAAATAAAGCTCAGAAAACAGGAGCATTTGCTTTGAGTAGTTTGTGTTGACTGTTTTGAATTAAATTAAGCCTATCCAGTCACAATGACTATCTGGGGTTCCTTCCCTCAGTCTCCACAAACACACATATCAGGACCTGGAAGATATTGACCAAAACAGAATTTTTCACAGAGAGTCTTGGGTAAGTAGCTGCTTCTTCTTACTTGCAATTACATATTTATCATGTTCGGACACCAATGAAACTTTGTCTCAACACTCTTTGTCAAAGAGCTCTGCTATGGGACTAGGCCTTGTCTGAAAAGCTAATTCAAGCACTAGTGACTTTTTTTTGTCACTGTACCTTCTTAGACACAAATCATATTAACATGCAGCTGTCTTCTATCTCCAAGGCAGATCATTAGCCAAATTCTTTTTCCAGAAAGTTTTCTGATATCCCGACTGAACCATTCATAAAGCTACTCATTGCACCAGGGACTTCTTCATTAACAGTAATTATGCAAACCAGCATGCCACATAAGAGACTGAGACTACCAGGTGCGTAGCCTGCAATGCAGGGATGATTCTCCTAATTTCTGGAAACTGATTAACATTCTGCTTCCAGCTTAGAAAGAATAATAGATTTACAGTTATCCTTGCCTTAATTATTATTTTGTCTATTTTCATGATCAAATAATCAAATTAGGCCTACAGCAGATATTTCTAGGTTCAGATCTCCCTACATTTCTATAAATTATTCCAGCACACACTATAGCTCAGTTTCCCTTTTTTAACTACTTGTGTCCAATTGCATTATATTATTCATTGTATATAAGAACTAATCAAGCTAGATTCCTGAGACAGACAATTATACTGGCCCTTTCATTGTAATAAGCAGTAATTCATAAATAACTATATGTGGAAAAATAATCTTCATTAAAATCTGACACACGTTTGAAAGCCCACATCCATACCCGTGCACTTACACAAGTAAACCATTGCTGGTGGCTGGGTTCTTTGGTGTTCCTGAACCACATTCCTGTCTCTGTGGCACAGCACCTCCAGGTCAGCTTCCAAACAACAGCATGACTTACGTGTTTGTGCTTCTTTTAGACAAAGAGTTCAGCACCACTGTGGGCAGCTCTGCACTCTGTCCAGTGGAGAGCCTAGGCTCTCTCACACACAGTTCTCATCTGGATTTAGAAAGTATTTGGTTCACCTCTCCGTGGAAATTTCCCCTTCTCGGGGAATGGGGGAAAGAAACTACTAGCATGAAAAATTTAGAAAATAAATTTGTGCACACCGCTTGTAAAAACTATCTTTACTTAAGTCATCAGGAATCAGTTTAGCAAATGAGCAAAGATTCAAATAGCCTCCTAGAGATCTCATGTTGGTGGTAGTCTTTGTTGAAAACAGAGTTTAATTTTACAATATACTACCTGAAACAGCTACCCCTCTTCTCTGCAGCGCAACACGTGGTGCGAAGGCATCTCAGCTTGATCCAAATTAATTTTAGAAAAGCAAAAACTCATATCTTTTCATTCTCTTTCAAGACACAGCAGTCAAGAAAAGAGATATGTAGAAAAGGGAGATATGTAGAAAAGGTCACAGGCATGTTCTCCAAATGTATTTTTGAGCTTTGTTTCTACCTGAGGAAAATAGGAGCAAGAGTGACAAGGATAGATACAGTGCTATCAGTGATAAAAAGTAGTAAGAAGTGTCTGTAGGCAGAAGTTGAATGTTAATAGAAACTTTTTGCCTCCCTCAGGCAACAATGTTACTACACTGAAGTAGTGATTCTGCTACTGACTTACTGAAAACTGAATTTTATTTTTTAGATTGAATCTTGGGTTCAAACCTCAATATAATGTTGGGCTCAAACCTCAATATAATCTGCTCAAGAATATCACATTACAAAAGTTACAGTGAACTTATCGTTTCTGAAGTCAACAGGAAATGTAAATAAGCCCTAAAGATCACTTTTAAGAAAAGCTTAAAGAGGTAGCAAATTAAATGCAATTATGACAGCTTGCAGGAGAGGATTTCAGTGTTTTGCAGCAGTTGGTGCCATAAAACTCCCACCATGAATGATTCTGCTCAAAAACACACTTCACCCAAGTGCCCTTTTGCCTTTTTATACTGTGAAATCTTTTGGTAGGTGGAACTACTTGTTCAGCTAAACAGAATTTTCCTTTTTTTTTTTTTCCATCTTAGGACATTAAGAACTTGTGTTATCTATTTTTAAAGCAAGATTCATTTTAATTCAATGCTCCAATCAAGGTCATGGATGTAATGCCACATTCTTCACAAACCTTTTTTAAAAGCTTATGTTTCATTCCATGTGCTCTTATTGAATGTAATCTCAGTGTTCAGAAGGCCAGTGTCAACACAAACACAAGAAAAGTCTTTTTCCAGTATGGTATAACACAGCACAATTGCTTGTGTAAATGTCTACAGGTTGTTTACAAGCTATTAACATGTTATTTCTAATTTCATTACTTCTAAACAGATTAAATATATAATCCCAATCAAGTGGATAAAAGACTACTTGGCTTAATATACACTGAGAAATAACTGAGAAAAAAGTATATTTCAGCACCCACTGCCTTATCTTTTTCTCTGATTTATCTGCCTCTGTATACACAGCAGTGGATTACAGCTGGCAGCCTTTCACCTCTATCAATCCTACATTCCCAAGGCCTTTCAGATAGGTAGATAGACTGAAAATTATTGTAAATTTTTGAGAGAGAAGGATTCCTAATGCATATTTCCAAGTCATTCTTAGAATCCAAAGTCTCACCAATGCTTCCAGAAACGTTGCCTAAGGTTAGAACAGAATTATTAGTAAATTTTATTCAGGCTCTTGTATTACATATCCAAGTTTCAAAGAATTATGTTTAGCTGAAAAATGAAATATGAAGACTTCTTTTTGAGAGCACAATGAAGTTGAAAAACAAACAATGCTGCTATTAACTTTCTCTACTATGACAAGGTAGCTAGTTGTTCGCTGAAAGCATCACCAGTGAAACAATATGTACTGACTTTGTAATTATCATTTTTTATGTCAGTGTAACATTGTGATGCATCAGATTCGTAAAAACACAGCCTTTTTTTCTGTAGCTTTATACAAAATTTCTCCTAAACCAAATGCTGAAAAACTAACCAGCTGGTGATAGATAATGGTCTCTTACTCACTCAAGAAGCTAAATTCAATAAATGTCTTTTAAATAGGTAGTCTCATACACCCATGCTAATTCTGCCCACCACAAACACTAAAAAATCGCAAAGCAGATAACTGCCACCTTTGAGTCTCTCGGTTGGTCTGGTTGTTGATGCCGTTTCAAAGTCCGGGCCTATAACAAGAAAATTTTGTTCTCTCCTGTTTTGATATCATGATATCTCTCTCAGAGAGCCTGTCTGGTTGTGTTAGCTGAACTCAAGTGCTGTAAAACCACATCTGGAGACACTCAGCACCATAAAAAAGCAGCTCTAAACTGCTTAGAGTCTGCTGTGAAGACCTCATGCCTTAGCAGATCTTTAATGATGGCAAACAGCACACAGCAATATGAAAATACAAAACCAAAGAAAACAGCAGTAAAAGTGACTACTGAAAAATAGGAGGCATGGGAAGGGAACAGGGGGAAGTGAATACAGCTGGGAAAAAAAAAAACTGGGAACTTCACTGGGAGGTTTTTAAATCCCATATCAGTGCATTGAGTTGCATTAGAAGGTAGCATGGTTTGGTACCTCTATGGGTACAAGTCTTTCCTCATTCTTCACCAACGAGTAATCCTGCACTGGTCTCCAGTATGTTGAACTCTCCCTGTTCACCCTGAAACACTGAACTTGAAAAAGATATTCTTACATTTCCCTTTTATTTCATGTATATTTAAGTCCTTTTCCATTTCATTTACATGAAAATGCCACAGGTTAGTGGTGATGTGGCTAATTTTCCACTTGCTTTGCCTCAGAACTAGCTACTGCCTCATTGTCTCTGTTCTTTCTTTTTAATTAAATCATTTTGTTGTCTTGTCTCTTTTTCTTTTTAAGTAGATCTACTTCAAATATTTGGTAAACAAATTCTACAATTAAACAGTTGGGATTTTTTCATGTAGATAGAATTTATATAATATTCATAATGCATTACCTGTTGCTCATGTGTAACACAGCACTGTAATTAAATTATTTTCCAAAATTAACTTTGGTTATGTAGTAGCTGGAATGCAAGATCTAATTTAATATTAGATTAGTGAAACATCTCCTCCAGGGACAGACGTTAGAGAGTTAACAGAACTCTTTCACTGCACTTACAAATGCTGTGAGGATTGGCACGCTCCACTGACTGCAGCAGGCAGCAGTCAAACTATTTGATTCCTTGTTCACAGTCCCAGAAATTGAAAAGAAACAAGGAAAATAGATATCCTCTGGAGCAAGAAGCGTGAAAATGTATCTTTATGTACCAAATAAAACAGGAAAAAACCACATGTCATGGCTTTTTTGCACAGGTCCAAATCCAAGGTTTGTGGTTAGTACCCGAATATTTTTACAGCCAATTCATTTGAAGCAGTTCTCCTCGTTTTCTTCACCCTCATATCCCTCACATTTGGGTCAGATCATACAACCCAGAAGATGCTGGGAGCATCACAAGAGTAAATCAAGCTGGAAAAAGTACCATTGCCTCTGTGGAAGGGAATGAAGACATGGTAGCTTGACAGTGCCCAGCTGCTGTGTGTGGTGGTGACTGGGGTGAATGCAAACCTGCCACTGAACACAGATGGGGATCCACAGAGGGAGAGAAACTGCTGTGAAATAATGGATGTCTTCCACTAGGATGGACAACACTAAAGATTTTAAAAGCCTCACAAATACAACTCCACAGTAATAAAAGTTGCCACTTAATGTTCTGCAGGCATATTTTTATCCAGCTAATGAAAATACTAGCAGAATACTAAAGCAATAAGGATTTCCATGACCCACTTTTATACTGAGGTAAAATTGCAAGAAAATGCTCGTGTTGATATTGCAAACCAAAATGACCTGCCAATTTCCAAGTGGTGCACAGATATTCTAACATTAGAACACAAGCACTCACACTAAAAAGGAAAAAAAAAAATTTAAAAAAGTTAAACTCTTTAAACTTTATAGATGACAAAACCCAGCTAGGAAATAATGTCTTATTGAGACAGGTGCTTTCTCGGTGCTTTAAAGCATGAGTGGCAAATGTGACTCTCACTGAAGAGTATAAAAACTGAAGCCCCAGGACAAAAGGGGAGAGGCATGCTGCTTCTCTTTTAAACTTTCAGCATAATTTCCAGAAACCCCTCCTGCCAAAGTTTCACTCCCTCTTATACATTTTTGTGTCATTAGGTGTGGAAAGCTGTCTCTCTCTACACTTCTGTCCTATGTCATGTCATTTCTGTGCCCCACACCACTGCATTATGTCTCATCAAAGGGCTCTCACAATATATGATATTATTACGATAGCTTCTGTGCTTTTCTTTCATGGTAAATTATAAGGTGTCACGTGTTCATACTTCTGTTTACTCTTATGATGAGTATATTTTATCAACACTCATACAGCACTGAAATACTCCCAGGATACGAGAATAATTTTGGCTGCAATGCTAAAGTAAATTACACAGGAGTCAGTGTGTTTTTTGAATAGCAATTAAATATGCAGGATCTGCATTTGTAATGCTTTTTCAACTTGTTCCAGTTCATTCTCAAGAAAAATAAATAAAAATTTTTGAAAGAATTGTTTTAGTTATATAACTCTTCATGAATCTTCATTTAGCGCCAGATGACTGTTGCAGGTGGCAGAGTGCATTGTCTCCACAGTGCTATTCATCCGTCCAGGAAAGAGATGCACTGTATTTTACGGAATCTTGCATATGAATTCATGTGCATACATATTTGCACACGGGTCTACTGTTGCAATCTGCAGAAATGCTCCCTTTTGGCTGCACAAAAGCAGAAATCTTACAAAAGGATGTAAATTGCCCTTCTGCTAAATGAAGGTTCGATGTAATCTTCTGACTTGGAGTGCTTCGTGTTCCTTGGTGCATGGAAAATTTCTTCTGTGAGCTATCTACTGAACAGCTGAGCAAAATTCCATCTTAATGCAGAAACCAGATAATACTACAGCTCCATTCTGGGGCAACAAACATGTCAGGTGGACCCCACCGGATTATCAAGATTGCTATTGGGTATGACAAAATAGAGGCAAGTATATTTTTCTAAAATTTAGGTCCAGAAGGCACCAATGTAATGTCCTGTGTCAGGCCTTTTAGTTAACACAGTTGCTCTCCTGCATTTTGAGGTGCACCAACATTTAGAGCAATCCCTAGGTGATTTACAGGTATAGATATACTTCCAGGATGTATAGACATGTTGATCTGATAGTCATCACCACTCTGAGCTGTATATCTAATATTCAGAGTGAAATAAAAGTAGAGCTGCTGGCATTACTCGGAATATAACAAGCCAGAAGTTCATCTTTACCTCCATCTCCAGCTATGGGAAGAAAATAGACCTTTACAGAATAGTCCATTCTTATAAACCGAATGATAGCATAACTCAGAAAACCCAGTTTCAGCATTCTCTGCTTTTTGACGGTTGGCTGACTAATCTTCTCGTTTGACATCTGAAGAAAATGATGGCACACTATATAAAAGTTATAAGCAAATCTTTGCTGGAAGACCCAACTGCATTGACAACTTGCTGTTCAGGGTGTCATTTGAACAGCAGCAAAAATTCAGGACATTCAGAAACCATGCAAAGGGCTACTGTATGATAAAACTCCCTCTTTTTTATCCTCTGGGAAGACTTCTGGTCCTACTATTAAGAAAGACCCAAACAGATTGTGTCCAATGGTTATTGCAAAGCGATGAAATGCCTACAGGTACAAGCCCAGGACCTTGCGATTGTTTTGACCCACAAAGCCAAAGAAGTATTATTTTGCAATTTATTGCCTAAGGTACACCATGCCTGGCACAAAGAACTATCCTGTTTACATAAAGCTACCACTACCTGTTTAAAAAGGAGTCAGTCTTCAAATAAGGTGAAAAATAAACAACTTCAAGAAACATGCATTTCTTCTCTCCGGTGCCTATTACTTTATTTTGCACTACTTCTAACAGAAACAAATGCTGAAATTGTGGAAAACTGTGACACTTTATTACCTAAAACATCATACCAGCACATGCATAGTGGCAAATCTCAATTCCAATTTCTCACATGCATTTAGTTTCATTCCTTGGTGCTGCTTGTACATAGGGAATGTATTTTGCACTTAAACTGGGCAATCCATTGCTTAAGGTGCTTCAGATCCTTTGAAATCTCTGAATCCATGACAGTCTAATAGCTTCACTAAGATCCATCTCCATCTCTGTAGCTGCGGATAGGGAGCCTGAATTTATATGCAGGTTTCTTCTGCTTTCTGCTGTAGATACTCAAGCTTTCTTTTAAAACATTATCATTTTTGTTCTTGTTTTTAATAATCAGCCACGCTGCCTCAGATTTACAGAGTTTTGATGCTATAAAACAGTTTTGACTTCAGAAACCTAAGGGCATTTCAGAAACTCCGTGGTTTTATATTTACCTCTGTAAAAGGAGTTACCAGCATCTTCTTCCAGTGTGTGCTGTTCTAAGCTTCTTGTTTGGGCTTTTTAATTAACACATCCTTTCTTAGTGTCTGACATAGGTATGTGGAAACAGATAAATACACTTAAGGGGTTCACAAACAGTTACCAGTAAAATAAGTTATAGTAGGATATATACATGTCTAGTATCATTCACTTAATGCATCACTGGACACGTGTGGAACCTCAGACAGCCAAAGTATCATGCCAAAATTTAAGGTCCCAAAATTAAGGGAACTAACCATAAACGTTGAAGCAAGAAAAAAGTAATGTGGTAGCCATGTAATACAGAGACGCAAGGAAAGGATTGAGCTGAAATTCTAGCACCACTTTTAAGATTCTTACCTCTTACACAGCCTTTTATCAACAGCTCCCATAAGATCAACAGAGCTATCTTCCAGCCTGAGAAATGGAAGCTCATTAGCCATAGTCCATCACCAGGGAACTCTCCATTTTCCCAGATCACGTTCCTACTTAATTTCCTAACTATGGAAAGAGATCAAAGTATGTAAACTCAGAGCAACACATGAAAACAAACACCCACTTTAATTTTCTGATGTCACACCAAAAAAATCACTTGCAAAATCAGAAGCAGGAAATTTCTAACACATACACACATCCCTCAGGAGTATGCTGCTTTGCTGATGACTGTTGAAGATCCTTGGAGTGGTTCACACTGACAGAAAATACAGTGAGTAGAAGACCACAGGTACTTACAACTGACTGATCAGGGTACAACCAAACTTTCTTCAGTCTCGGGAGCCATTTCTTCACAGTGGCCTCCAGTGATCTTCAAACATGGGGAAACCCTCCACAGTGCTTACCAACGTTCCAAAAGAACTTAAAGTTCAAGGATAAAAGCCCAGGAAATCCCATAGCAAGATAATCACAGCGCCATATCCACAGCAAGACATCCACTTTTATCTTGAAAAGTCACCTCCTTTTCTTTCTACTGAACCTGTCTCCTACTGACTTCACATGATGCCTGCCACAATGTGAAAGCAATGGGCCAAGAGCCCATGTGGAGGCAAACATGCCACTGGGAAGTAGTTTATGACTACCTTTTTTATTTTCTGAATATTTTCTTCACCATTTTTATTCCCTGTCACTACCACTGATTCAAACACAGTAGAAAAAGCATTCACAAAAGCAGTTTGACTTAACACTTAGAAGCCAGGAGATAAATTGATAAGTATATAGTCTTTCAGAAAATTATGTCAGAAGGGTGTTCATCTTACAGCTGCCAAAGGTCATTCTCCAAAATAACAAATTTATGGCCAAAATGCATCCCTATGAAGTAAGGTGCCACAAAGACTTGTCACTCAACCCGGCTCAAGACTAAAGTTCAACTGGGGTTAAGTTGCAATGTGTCTTGACTTTCCACAATTATATATTAATTTACATTAATTACATATTAATTTGCATTAGTTTATGCAATTGCCTAAAAAGAAGTAAAAATATTTAATATATAGATACTACATTTGTGTATCAGGTTTCTGACTGGGTGGTGACAGGGTAAAGCACGGTCTCAAGTAGATTAAAGTTATACAAGTCAACACTAAACTGGGTACTCTAGTACTCCCAATGCTTTCAGGCTGTCCTCCTTTCAGCCCAGAAAACGTAGGCATTGCTTACATAAACAGTTATCATTTTACTGTGGAATAGTTATGTGGCTCACAATTAAACCATTAACATTCTGAGCCAGTTTGGGCTGAAGAAGAATTAGCTAGTTAGCTACTTACTAGTGGCTACTGTGGGGCTGATTTGAATTTGTGCTGAACCCAGGGTTGATAATACAGTGATGTTTTTATTATTGCTGAGCATGGCTTACAAAGAGTCTTTTCTGCTTTTCATACTGCCAAGCTGGCAAGGGTGCTGAGGGTGCATGGGAAGTCAGGAGGAGACACAGCTAGGACAGGTGACCCAAACTGACCCAGGGGATGTTCCAGACCATTTGATATCATGCTCAGTATTTAAAGTAGAGAGAAGAGGGAGGAATGAGAGGACAGTTGGAGTGGTGGTGCTTGTCGTCCCAAATAACTGTTATATACGATGGAGCCGTGCTTTCTTGGGGATGGCTGAACACCTGCCTGCTCATGGGAAGTGATGAGAGATTTCCTTGTTTTGTTTTGCTGTGGGCATGGTTTTTCCTTTTCTTGTTAAACCGTATCTCAACCCACCAGCTGAGATCTCTTCTCCCCCATCCTGCTGGTGCAGAACTGAGTGAGTGACTGCATGATACTTGCTTGCTGGCTGGGGCTAAACCATGACACATGCAAAAAGGAAAAGACAACCTTACTGAACCCCAAAACAAAAGGCAGTAGAAGAAAGATAATTATTAGGTTGTTAACCAAGGCTATATCAGCTTTTTAACTTTAAAGACTGCTGCAGACCATTTACTTTCCTTCTATATTTACTTAAAATGCTTGTCTAGACTTTGGATAGTGCTGCTATGAGGATTTGCACATCCAGTTGTATTAAATTATATCTAAATTTCAAATAGGCTGTTATTATGTCATGTTTTTCTCCTATTAATTTTGTTTGCCTGCATATGCATTGTGTAAATTTATACATACATAAAATTTTCCAATTCTTCTGCCATATTACAGAACAGATGAAAAACTAGAAAGAAAAAACACCACACCTCAAATACATTTATATCTAAGTCTCTTGGGATACGTATGTACTTTTGCTGAGTGTTCTGTGTTCAGAGCTCCAGAAATTATATTATTTGTGTATATATAGTATGTATTTAAAGCTTATTTGCAAGAAAGAAACAAAGTTTGAAGTTAAAAAATTGTTAGATAGAAAAATACTTTTCTTGTTTGAATGCCTGGTCAGCTGTAAACAAACAATAGTGACGTGTTGAAACACCAGTGATTACAAAATATCACCATACTTTTCCAATTTTATCTGATATTCTTTTAGGAAAAATAAATTGATATAAGATTATGACTAATTTTGTAATTTTTTTTAATATTAATTACATACAGTGGTAATGTAGCAGTTTTAAGTCTCCCCTGGGAGAAACAAAAAACAGTCTGTTGTTTCAAGTAACAAAGGCATGAAGTCAAAATGGTGATAGATAAGTGCAGCCCAATATGAACTAGGAACATTCCAAACGCTCTAATTTTTGTATGTATGGTAAGAAATGTCCATTTAAAAATCTTTAATTAAATCTAAAATGTAGCTGAGACTACTTCCTTTTGACTCAACACACGCACACACACTCCCATTACTATGACAAAGTTTGAAACATGGTTAAAATAAAAAAAAAAAAAAAAACATAGGAAATGTCCCCTCAGAGACAATATTTCTAACTTACTGTCTGGATTCCACCAATCCAATTAGATTATTTGAAGCGATAGCTCATAAATTGTTAATATATTGCTCTGAAAGTGAAGAAAAATACTTATCTCATTTTTCCAGCCTGCTGGCTCAGTTTCTGCGCTTTACAATAATTTGTTACAAAATTTTCATTTTTCCATTACTTTTTATTGTTAGTTCAGAAATAAAATCCTATTAACAGAGGATTTATGATGACAAGATAACTATAGTGTGGATAACTACAGGAGCAAAGAGGGTGTGAGTTTAATGACACACAAATAAAGTTTAATGAAATATTATGAAATGGAAATAACATAGAGTCTGAATAAATCTCACTGGTAACTATGTATTATAACTGTAGGAAAAGAAAATTCATAAAAGAAAAAGGCTGTAAATATGAAGAAAAACAGTACACTAAGCAAAGAGCAGAACTATCCAATATGGTAGCACTATTCAGACTTTGATTCTTAAAGATTTCCTCAAAAAATTCTTGAACCCTGTATTTCTACCCCAGGCTATGTTTTTTTCTCTCAGTCTACAGAAGGGCATCTGCCAATTAAAAGGAAATTTATTAATAAAATATCAATACACCTAAATTATACAGATTACATATTCAAAACTATTCAGAATGGAAAGTGTCAAGGAGATGGGCTATTGCAATGAGCCACACAATAAAGGAATGTATATCAAATGCTCCATTCAAAAGGTTAATTTACTTTAGGCCATTCCTAAAATTTTCTACTGAAAAAAATCCCACCCATTTTTAAAGCAATGAATATAAAGGTGCATTGGAAGGAGTGAATTATCTGCACATCTAACACAAATCACAATGTATATGGTAATTTACATCTTAACGAGGAGAGGACGTGAAACCCAAATGCTGGGAAAGCTAAAGGTAAGTTAAAGGACAGCATAAAACATTGTTAGTGAAGAATTTCTATCTAACTTAAGGCTAGTTAATAACCTTCACTTTCTTTTTTTTTATAAATGTAGTAGTCCAAATGAATATTTCCAGCAAAGCCATGCTGTTCTGTAACATGCATATCCTATTTATCTTTCTATGAATGTCTCTGCAAGATCAATTGCTCCAAGTCATCCAAAGACAGGGATGGAAGAATTACAAGCTTATTGCCAAACTTGACTCTGCTTGGGGTTTGGAGGGAGTTGCAGCTGTTGTTCATATATTCATATCTCTGTCCTACCATTGTAGTCTCATTTGTTACATTGTGTTGCTGCAAATGATTTTCTACTCTGCAGAGAAATTACCTCTAAGATGCCTCTCCTGCCCATCTTAAAACTCAGACATTGCATAAGGATTAAATCAGATACAACATTTGATTCATAGAAAATTACATACAAGCTCTGCTAATCATAAATTCCTGGGTGATTGGAACTACTTGCACATTTTTCAGCTAGATAATTTATAGAGAAGAGACTATTCACGTAATAATTAGTTCAATTATTCATTATAGACTTTTAATGATCTATTATGCAACCGTGTTACATATTCATCTCACTTTGGAGGCAGTAAGTTAAGCTTAATTTGAATTTGGCAAAACAAAATAATTTCTATAGATAAAAATCAGGTAATCATACTTCAGTCTTCAGAGAAGACTTGAGACAAAGGACGTTACCAAGTATAACTATAGATCAGTTGCCCATTTTGGAGAAATTATTTGTTGCATTGAATTCCCCCTTCCTTAGGGAAATTATAAGTTTACGTATAACATATCTAACACATCTATCAATAAAATTTTCAAAACTGATGTATTAGTTCTGTTCGTCAAAGAAGGAATATCATTCTTGCTTTAGAAGTGTGGCAGTGCTGCAAAATATTACTATTAATCAATATTTGTTAAAAAGATTGACCCAGTATGTTTTTGAGCATGCTATTCTAGAAGTAATATTATCATCTCTTTTACTAGAAGATAATTTTAAAACATTTATGCTATTTAGCAAAAAAAATTTCTGAAGATAACAAGGCTCATAAGTTTCAGAAGAATGACATTTAGGTTTCTCTTAGGTCTTTTACAGAACCATTACTATTTTTGAAACACAATTAAAGATTCATGAGAGTCTTATATCAGGAAAACTCTGACTTCCTGTTGCCTTTCCGCTTCCTTTAATGTTTTTTAATTTTCTCTTCTGAAAAGGCCTCCAGTCTAAAGCCTTGATACAGTTTTTGTAATTTTAAAAATAATTTCTTATTTGTTTAACTTTTGGGTTGCAGTCAAAAAGGAGTCCTACAACAGAAATAAACTGCACTGGGATAAAACCAGGACTTTTTTTTAATTTTGGCTTAAACTCATACAAAAGGAGAAAAATTTACATCCCTGGTGTCAAGGAGTAGAATAGCCCCCCTGTTATCCAGGAGGAAGCAGTCAAAGACCTGCTGAGCCACTTAGATGCTCATAAATCTATGGAACCAGATGGGATCAATCCTAGGGTGATGAGGGAGCTGGCAGATGAGCTTGCAAAGCAGCTCTCCATCATTTACCATCAGTCCTGGCTCACTGGAGAGGTCCCAGATGACTGGAAGCTGGCCAGTGTGATGCCTATCCAAAAGAAGGGCCGGAAGGAGGATCCAGAAAACTACAGGCCAGTCAGCCTGACCTCAGTACCTGGCAAGGTTATGGAGCAGATCATCTGGAGTGCCATCACACAGCATTTGCAGGATGGCCAGGGTATCAGACCCAGCCAGCATGGGTTTAGGAGGGGTAGGTCATGCTTGACCAACCTGATCTCCTTTTATGACCAGGTGACCTGCCTGGCGGATGAAGGAAAGGCTGTGGATGTTGTCCACCTGGACTTCAGCAAAGCCTTTGACACTGTTTCCCACAGCATCCTCCTGGAAAAGCTGGCAGCCCACGGCTTGGACAGGAGCACTCTTTGCTGGGTTAAGAACTGGCTGGGTGGCCGGGCCTAGAGAGTGGAGGTGAATGGTGCTGCATCCACGTGGCAGCCAGGTGATTGTAGTTGGGTGGGGGTCAGTCTCTTCTCCGAGGCAACAACTGACAGAACAAGAGGACACAGCCTCAAGCTGTGCCAAGGGAAGTTTGGGTTAGGTGTTAGAAAGAAATTCTTCACTGAAAGAGTGATTGCATGCTGGAATCGTCTGCCCAGGGAAGTGGTGGAGTCATGTCCCTGGATGTGTTTAAAAAAAGACTGGACATGGCACTCTGTGCCATGGTTTAGTTGATGAGGAGGTGTGAGGTCATAGGTTGGACTAGAAGATCTTGGAGGTCCTTTCCAACCTAGTTCATTCTGTGATTCTGTGATTCATGAGAGTCTTACATCAGGAAAACTGTGGTTTCCTGTTGCTCTTCTACTTCCTCTAATGCTTTTTAATTTTCACTTCTGAAAAGGCCTCCAGTCTAAAGCCTTGATACAGTTTTTGTAATTTTAAAAATAATTTCTTATTTGTTTAACTTTTGGGTTGCAGTCAAAAAGGAGTCCTACAACAGAAATAAACTGCACTGGGATAAAACCACAACCGTATTTTTATTTTGGCTTAAACTCACACAAGAGGAGAAAAACTTACATCAATCAAGTAAATTCAATATACTGAAATGTGTGAACACATGGGAAGACTTTTGAAACAGTCTAGAGTCAAGTTCATACGGGTGATGCTATTGATAACATGTATTTCACTGTCCTGCAAGTTTTGGACAAGACTGCATTAAAATGTATTCTGGAAAGAGAAGAATTAATATCTGGAAAAATAAAGGGAAAAGTATTGAGAATTCCAAGGAGAGAAAACAAAGAGTGAAAAAATATTTCTCTTTCTATTACATGGAATCAGGGTATGAAACTACATCACCAGATAGAATGGGTGCCAGAAGTAAATACATTCAAAAAAGCAAGCAGAAGAGTTTGCAGAACAAAATCCCTTCCAGAGTTACAAATCACAAAGGTATCCCCCAATTTTGTAAGCAATTTGCTAAAATCTACTTTGTTACATGTTAAAGGTAAGATTTAGAAGGGAAGTTAATTCTATCATATCTTTTCTATCTTTTCTATCTTTCTAGCACCTCTTTTTCTATCAAGAATACCTTGCATATCCTTCCCTTTAAAAGTTACTCATATTTTTAAATTTTTCCCTGGTATATTTTAGCATTATGTCAGGGTTTAGGAATAGTATTCCTCAGTTTAGCACTTCCACCAAAAAGAAAACTACAAACCACTCCCCTCTCCACTCCATCGAGAGACACAAGAGGCAGAAATTACAGATTGAGATAAAAACAATTTACTAGAAACAGCAGTAAAATGAGAAAACAAACAGTAACAACAAGGATGTTGGTAACAACAGTGTACAAAAGAGAGGGTGATTTACATGCGTAATGCTCATGAAGCCCAGGAAAATGAAAAATAATGGCAGACAGACCCTCCACACTGCCACACTTTTTTTCCCAGACCACAAGCTGCACCCATCTGCTTTCCTAAGGGGAATCCCTTGCTCTTGCCACTGGTGGTGACCTAAATGGTGTAGAATAACAACTTTGACACACTTACATAGCTCCAGGCTCCACTTCGTCATGGCTGCTGTGAAAAAAATTAATTCTGTCCTGGCCAAAACCAGGACAATGTTCAGTATAAGAACATAGGACAATTGCCTATGTTCTTATACTGAAAATATCTTTATTTTTCTGTTTCAGATTTTATGGGTACAGTTGGAAATGTTTTCTGATCAATCATTTTGCTCGATAGAATGTTTTAATTGCCAATTAAGTGCTTCTTCTTTTTATTTTTCTTCCACTGTACCTGACATTTTCCCCTTTAAATCAGTGAGAAAATAACTGTCTCTACAATCCATTGAGAAGTCACTGTTCATCAAGAGATACTTTTTGTAAGTTTCTTCCCCACAAACATTCATTATGGCACCAGCCTATTTATGCTTTGCCTAAATTACTGATATTTCTGAGTCTCAATTGTCCACTGAAAGGTCTACCTCTGGAGAGCGGGAATGCTAAAGCATAGGAGTTCACAGAGAAGACTCCTTTCAAACAGCTTTTAATTCACTCAAACCCTTGAGCATCAGCCAGTGTGTACAGTGAGCTAATCCTCTTTGGCAGGCAGCTGGGCTGTGAAGCAATCCTTTTTTGCCATGGAGGGCTGCTCATTTTTTGGTACCGTAAGGGTTTCCCCTTAAGCTGAAGGACCTGTCATCATGCAAAAATAAAATTTGATAAAAGCAAGTGCAAGTTCTTCCACTGTTATAAAACGTTTCTGCACTTCTGGATATCTTTAGTGTTAAAACGTATGCAAAATTTTATGGAGTCTGTGTGAATGGTCATTCCTGCTCCTGTTAGTATTTGATTACCTGCCATGTTAGAAATGGAGAACTAGGAAATCTAGCTCCTCTTTGAATCAGCAGATTCCTAACCTCAGCCAAAATCAATAATTCTTATAGTGCCTTTACAGAGCTTGTTTGGGGTAAGAAGAAGATGGATAGAGGAACTGGATCTTATTTTGACATACACAAATAGATTGGCCGAATGTAAACAATTTTAACACTTTGAAGAAAAAAGGCAGGAGAAGCTTATTTTCAGATGCAGGCTTGAATACAGTTTTTACTTAATTCAAGATGTCTTTTGAGGGTGAGTACAAAGAAAAAAGGATAAAAAGGAAAAGAGGAATTATGAAAGAGTGACATAGTTAATTAAAAATCCACATATGTAGATCCTTACTTCAGTTTGTACCTGTTAAAAAAAAGTGCCCATATTTTATTTGGCTTTTTCTATTGTAATTAAAAGTGAATCTTATCACTCTCAAAAGTTCTATTGTGATGATAAAAGTACCTTGAATTGAAAAAATCTTGACTCAAATTTGAATTAACCTATTCATAACTTTTCAAAACCTGTTGAAAAAAGAAGAGCAGAGTGTGCAGGGAGGTTTGTATAGCTTCATGTAACTTGTAGCATTTTTTCTTTTACACTTTTCAGGAATATCTTCTTTTCCTATTAAAAAATATTTGGGATGAGAAATGCCAATTCACTGACAGTCATAGGTTTAGTACAGCTTATGCATATGGAGTTCATATTAGTCTGTATTCTGTGATACTCAGTTCACCCTCCTCTGAACTTTCATATTCTTCGTTACCTGTTTTCAGCAGCCATATGAGTGAAAATTAATTAATATTCAAATTTTTTTACATGCAATAGAAGCTGTGAAGTTAGGCACTATTTGTGCTGCACAGTAAACATGAGAATACTTCCTTACCAGTTTACAATAAGAAAATGAACGGGCTTGACAGAAGTACCTTTCTACTTCCTGAGGCCAGATATCTGTAAGTTCTCTGACTTCAGTGTCTTTGTGGCTATTCAAACATTTCCCTTGGACTCACACAATCAAACTTTTATCAAGAACATTTAGAAAGAGGCTTGAGTCATTTCTAGAGTCATAAATCAGCTACTGTTCATTTATTACAATCTCTGCAAGAAACTCTTATCAAAACCCAGATTTCAGCTGTTATTGTTAAAGTTGTCCCGCTCAAGATGATGTCCCACATTTTCAGAAAGAAATTGCAATCATTATATTCTTTCTGCATGCCAAAGTGTTGCCAATTTCAGCTTTCTGAGGCATTCTTTGGTCTTCAAGACAAAATTTTCCTTTATTTGTTCATCTTGCTAATGTTCTGCTCCAAATTTCAGTTGTAAGCTTCGTACTCTCCTTGCAAAAAGTCAAGCCAGAAGAGCTCAAACAAAAAAATCTGCTACTTTACAGAATTTCAGAACCAAACACTAACTAGTCTTTTGCAGGAGAGGCTTTCATTTTTTTCTTTTTCTTTTTTAGTATTACATTTCTTTTTTCAACCACTTATAGTCCTAGTCTTTCTAAGATGTCTTTAGGAGCTCCCTCCATTGGAAAAGCAAGCCAGTCAACAAATGCAAAGTAGATACACAAGAAAAGGACTGCACATATTACATGTTCCTGTTTCACAGGATCCCCTGCTATTCCTACATTTCCCAGGCCTAATTTTTCAACCTTCGCCTTTGCCCTTGCCAGTTGGTATCTGCTGTGTGTCTCTTACTCCCCAATGACAAACACATACTCACTCCTGACTGACGGTGGACCACTCAGACAGAAGCATAAGTGTGCGTCTGTTATAGATGTACTGTAAGGATATTATTTAACTATATTTAAGTATAATAACCATCATTTAAAGCGCTGATTAAGTTTAATGACAATAAATTTTCTTTTCACCACTCTCTGCTAACCTTCTATTGCATTAAACAGATGTTTGGCAAGAAAATACACTTCAAAATAATTTTTTTAAAAAAATCCATACTGAAAGGGTGGGACTTTTCAAATACCACATAATCCAGAATTTGAAAACTATTGGCTTCTTTGAAAGTGTTATATACTTCAATACCTACTACCTTTGCACTTCTAGAAATGTCCAAGGGTAAAGTACTGTAACTCAGACACAGGATTTACTGAGATATGCTCAAGCCAAATCTGACTGGTAGGAAGGAATGATCCATGATACTCAGATTAAGATTCATCATTTTTGCAAATAATGTTCTGTAGCCCCTGCTTCAAAAGCACTGCTAAGCATTTCAGCAGGAAACGTTTCATCCCTGTAACATTCCACAGGGTTTTGATTTTGACACCACTGGTCTCAAGCTCATTGACTGTGTGAGACATAATTTTCCCTTCAGTTTGACTATTAACATATATTTAAAAATTGAGGGGGTTTAGTTATATGTAAACCCCCACACTTTACAGCAGTCAAAGTGAAGACTGTGTTACGTATTTGGGAATATCCTGTTCCAAAAGATGTCCTACTTACAAGTATTCTGATAGGAAATCGCATTTCCCAAAGGTAAGCATTCAAGACTTCGCCCTCAAGTGATTCAAAGATCAGAAATTACATAGAGCTGACTTCATTCAAGTTTTCCGCATAGCTGCTACAAAGCCAATATATCTTATTATTTGTGCTGCAGCAGCATCTGGATAACCCAGAAATTTCATTACCAAGTTATGAATCTTTAGGAACTTTAAGACTTAGCTAGATTCAGCAGTAGATTAAAAAATATCTATCTCTACAGTGACAGAGCATACAGAGATGTAGGGGGGTTACTTGGGCTTTTGCTATTCTGGCACTGGATTTACTGTTCTGTACTGACAGTGGCCACTGACTGTAATCAGTCATCGTAAACCCCAGGAAAGGACAGCACATACACTTAGCCTTACAGGTCTGATAGCTGCTCTACAGGTCACTGATTTTCCGAACCGCTGGTGCTAAGGCTCGGCTTAGAAGCTATTTGACACTGCTGTGGCCATGCCTCTAGAAAGCATATACTCCACGTGGCACATGGGGACCCGACTCACTCACCCTTCATGTGCCTCCTGCCCCACCATGGCGTTTTGGGCCTCTGTGGGGTCCCTGATAGCTCACGGCCCCTTCCTAGTGTGTCACCTTACTCCTGCTCTCCTACCTCATCATTTTTCTCCCCCTAAGCTCACTCCCATCACCACTGCCCCAGTGCAATAACCCTGTTATCCCAGCCAAAAGGAAGAGATTCCACTCATCCCACTCCCAACTCAGGCTTCCCTCTTTCACTTTTTCTTATGGGTCTGCCCATGGGGAAACTATGGTCATTAATCAGAAAATACACTTGAGATTGCTGCTCCATACAGCATGTAACATATAAAATCTTAGCTAACATAAAAATATTTCCAGCTGGAATTTTTTTTTTTTTTTTAATAAAAGGCTTGCATTTTCCAGCAATGCAAAGAAAAGCAACATTTTCATCAAATGATCTTTAGCTATAAAAAGAGTGAACTTCAGCAGCACTGCCATTGATTAAGTGTGTGTCAGTCTGTGTGTCAGTCCAAACCGGCACACAGTCCTGACTCATCCAGTCTTTGGTTACAGCATTTTAACACACAATTTATCACAATTATTGATCTGAGAATTAAATGATTATGTTGTTAGTGCCACTGCCCTCTTTTCTGATTAGAGTCCATGCATATAGTCTAACACATACACTGCATGTTGACCTGCTACATGAACAAGTATAAACTCTCGTTCATCTGAGTTGCATGGAAATGGTTTTCTCTTCTATTTTTACAAATAATTTCATTACACATTCATGAAAATATGAATGTAAACAAACCTCTATTGTACCAGAAATAAGGAAGACACATCCTTATGATGAGTCAAGAAGGAGGGTTTAAGTGAAACAACACCTCAGAACTAACTCAATATTAAAAAAAGAAAATAAAAAGTCATGGAATAATCACATAATCAATATGTAAAATAATAATCAATATGTAAAAGTGCAAGCTTTGGGTTTAGAGACAAAGCAGAAAAATACAACGGCACAAACTATCTGACCAAAAAAAAAAAAAAAATTAAGATATCCTTTTTAAAAGGCTTAGAAAATAAAGAATCAAATCATCCCTTACCTTATGAAATTTCATCCTCAAGAACACAATTATTCAGGCACCAGAAGAACAGGAACAGTTGCGGGTTCTACCCATACCTAAACAAATTTCTCAGAGCAGTAACAGAGCAGTTACTCTCTGAAAGCTTTCTGAAGAGACTGGATGGCTTAATACATTCTTGTAAGTATAGTTTTTTGAAAGGAAAGGCTTAACTTACTCTCCTAACACAAAGACTTAAGAACTGATGGGAACATTCTTGCAGGCTTTGGTGAGCTTGGAGTCAGCCTTCACAAAGGAAAGGTGCTTGAAGGTCATTTGCACTCAGTAGAGTATGCAAAGTTCAGTGTTTTGTACATGATTGTGCTTTCACACAGAGGGGACTATGGCAAGCAAGTGTAGGTCACAGTACTTGGTTTGGTCAGGTGTATAGATCTTTAATCCTCATCCCTGTTCAAAGGAAGCCCAGCTGCAATATCTAAAGGAACACCATTAGATCTTGCTGTAAAAGGTGTGAATTCTTTATTCTCTTTAAAGCAAAACTGTTCTCCAAACCTTAATATGTATGAAGCGTATATGTCTGTACCACTGGACAAAGAGGATATTATCAAGTTATGTGATATTTTAAACAGTGTCTTTATCACATTACACTGATAAGTGCAATGCATAAACTATCTCAATAGTGTTCTTATGATTACAGTTAACATCATCAGCTCTATTTGACCACTTAGGTGTAATTAATGTAGAGGCAGTCTTTAGTTATGTGCAACTTAGGGTCATAGATCATAGAATGGTTCGCATCAGAATGGACTTCAAAGATCATCTGCTTCCAAACCCACTGATATGGGCAGGGAACCTTCCACTAGACCTGGTTGTTCATTGGATTGCTGACAAGAGGCTTCACTTTGTCAAAAATTAAGCAAACCAAACTTGTCACTCTGATTAACAAGTCCTTTTTTTTTCCTGAACATTTCTAATTATTGGACACCTGTAACTCCACTTCACGCACTCCAGTGAACTGACCAGTGAACTGACCAGTCTTACTTCATTGAAAATTATAGAGGCAGTTCTAAATAAATCACAATTAGAATAGTTAATGAACTGTTTTAATAGATGAGTTAGTTATGCTCATATCTTAGTGTAAAAGTATTCTTATTTCCATAATTTTTCCTCAGAAAAATATTTCAGATTCAGCACAAAGATAAAAAATAAATAATCTTACAAACAAGCATCTTGAGTAGATAATGCAGAAGCTAAAAGCGTTCAGGAAAGCTGGCAGATTATAAAGGGTGCTATAAGAAAGCATGACACAAAAATCTCTCTCAAAGGAGTGAAAAAGACAAAAAATGACAAAATACAGCTAGGACCAAATCTTAAAGGACATCTCTGAAAATCAAAACATAACACACACAGAAATAGCAGGGGAAGAATAGTGCAGCAATATGGGAATAGAAACCATAAGGACGGAGGTATGAGTTAGAACTGGCCGAAGATACTCAGCATATGAACAAAAACACTATACTGCATTTACAGAATCAGAAAAGAGTAAATGGAAAGTATAGACTCATTGATTGCAGAGCAAGAGCAAATAAGCATTGAAAGAGAAAGTGATGAAGTATTAAATGCCTTATTACTAGAGTTTTGAAAACAGAACTAATTACACAATTGATTTTAATGCAGAGATAGGAGCATGAACAAGGAGTGTTGAGCAGAGTCCAAATCAGTTAAAAAAACAAGTCAATTAATTATCTTACTATAAGAATATTCGAATTTATTGAGAATAGTGGAGTTAATTGAGAACACGCTCATAAAAATATATGGAAAAGAGGCGGCTGTTAATCATTGTGGCCTGGTGTCATGTTGGTTGAGACCATGAATAAGGTCACACTGTTAATTCCATCAGGGAGAACTGATAAACTGGAGATAATTTCTTAACTCTTTAAGCATGGTTATCAGGAGTTTTCTATCACTTTGAAAGGACACGCAAGTGGCCCTCTTAGACATAATCTTTTTGCTTATGATTTGAGTGATACAACACTTTAAACAGTTAATATTAGGAAGCTTTATGTTTTTCAGCACTAATGCACAAAAGAGTCATAAAAAATCCTCATATGTCAAGCAGAAAGTGTCAAAAGGGAAAAAGGAGATTCAGAATAAGTAGGTATAGAAATGATAACTCTTGGCAATAATAATGCTGTGAAAGAAACCCTTCCAGTTTATACTAGCCAGCAAACAGATTTTAAGTTAATGATGCTGCTTCATGAAAAGCAGATCTCAGTCATGAACAATCTTAGTCAAGAAAGTGTCATTGTCAGCTGTATTTTCTGGAAGGCACGGGAGATAACCATTCAGCCGTACAGAGCAGTGTCAAAGCAGTGCATGAGGTGCTGCCTCAGGTTTTGTCTCTGTACTTAAAAGGGGGAGAAAATCCAGCAAATAAATTACAACAAGGGTCTTGAACTGTGGGAAAATATTAAAAGATCAGCTTTATTTTGCCTGGAAAAGAGAAGAGTGATATTGGAAATGCTAACTGTGTTATAGTTCTGCTGTAATAAAGAGATGAGAAATCATTCATTCACCATTTGGAGTGGATAGCTGAACAGTTAGCTCCAACTGCAAAAACAACAGGTTGGGTAAGGGGAAAAAAAGAAACAAACAACAACAAAGAAATTAGCACCATATACGTGGCCAAAAGATCAATTATGTTAGCAGTCTATTTTCACTATTGAATATTCTGTTCAGAAACCAAAACTGCAGAATTACCCCGCTACTTCTATAGACTCCAGAATTTTGGTAAAAATCCATATATATATAAGTGGGAAAGTATGTTCTTAATTCACAAATGCTTTAGCAATATAACTTGCTCTTTGTAATTATTAAAATAAGCAATTATAACCTGCCATTTGCAAGGTAAAAATGACCTCCTGTACACAGTGTAAAATCCTTCATCTGAAATTAAAATATCAACATTTCCTTGTTTGGTGTCTATTTTAGCAACACGCTTTAATATTATCTACTAAGTAAAATTTTGCAATTTTAGTTTCTAGATGGTTCACTTTTGAGAAACACTTTGGCAACAACCATTGTACAACTGCATTGTAAGCCTAATTGAGAAAAACATTGCACACACTTCCAACAAGCAGGGAACATTTATGTCAGGGGCAGCAATTCTCTAAGACAAACAAACAGCAAAAGCAGAATAAATTAGGAACAATTATCATTCCAAAGACAAATACTTTTATATGAAATATTTCTATTATTAAACTAACTCCGTTCTATTTTCTGCCAAACTCTACAGCCCTCCCACCAAAAGTGATAAATTTACCCATAATGAGGTAATACATGAAAGTAATCTCTTGATGCAAAATTTTTATTAATACAGTAATTCTTTCCAAAGTCATTAAACCTGGTGTTTCCTCTGCACAATTAATGAACAGCTTCTTATTTAATACACTCATACAATTTTCTGCTTAGCCCAGCTAAGCAAAACTGTTGCTCAAGCAAACTTCAAGCTCATTGATCATTATGGAGAAAACAATACAGTCTCTCCCAACTGCATTTCTTACCATAGACAAAATTTTGCTTGAAAGCAGAGTTCTGCTACAGCACAAAATGCATTAGAGTAACAATGGATGCCTGTTGAAAGAATAACAATAACAAAAAAGGAAAGATAATCTGGGATAACTCTAAAAAACAATACAAGCTTCACTTACTGAACATATTAATTAGGTTTCAAAGATCCAGCAAAGGGTAGATAAAATCTGCTAAAGTTGCTGTGCCTTTGGCAGACATGCTTTAGTGAGTTATAGAATAGCAAATATCAAAGCAGGCTCTGAATCACCTAAATATTGGGCTTCTTTTGTTTTGTCAGGGCTTCCTAAATTAATTATTTGAGAGTTCTTCATATAAATTCATACAATTTGGGGAAGGAAAGGAAAAAATTGGGTCATTTAGCTTGCAAAAGATAGAATCTCAAGTGGAGGTACAGTATAAGAAGTGAGAGAGTAAGGCAAAGGGGAGAAAGAAACCCAATCCCTAAACCTTTTTGTGGGTTACTCAAAGGAGACTATGGTCATCCCAGCCCTGTTCCTGTGATGTAAGTAAAGAAATTCTAAGTGACTCTAAGTGACTGAGGATTACTGGCCTGATTTACGTAAAATCCCTAGCCATATTTAGATTTCAGACTAGTCTGAGGAGTAAATTAGACAAACCAAGAGACAAAATTCCTGTACTTTTCCTGCTTTTGCTCAAAAAAGACAACCAAGAAAATAAAGCTGTCCACCAACAGTTTTGGCAACATGACAAGTCTTTAAATAACCAAAAATGTTACTATCTTTGATGTATAGTAGAATTAAAATTCCTCTGTTCAGTTCTGTTGAAGGAGCAGCAAGTGTAGAATTCGCTGCTTTCCAATGTTGTTTTCTTAATCAAACCAGACTCCACTCAGCAATATGGGTCATCTCTACAGGATCAAACAAATGAAACATGGATATAGGAATATATATATATATGTGTGTGTTATACATATGTAAATAACAAAGGAATTAATTATGCAGATTGACATAATTTTAAAATCCCAAGTTTTTAAAAAATCTGTATTAACTATAAAAATAATTCTCATTGCCTTCTGAACCATACTCCACATAGCCTCTTCTCAACTCTGAAAGACATAATGTGAGTGTATGTGCTTGGCTAGATTTTAATTCAGGCTTTATGGCATCCAAATGAAGGAATAAATAATGTCCTATCACATACATATCGGTATATTTTGAGTTTCAGCTTCCTTCAAAGACAGCTTTCTGTCAAACCAATGATACAAATAAAGGACAAATAAAAATCCAAGCTCATGAAAATATCTCTATAAATTAGGATCTCCTTTAGCTTTGATAAGAAATGCCACATTAAGTTTGCTTAAGTAGTAAGGCTGGTAGACTTTCTGAGATATCATTAAAAAAATAAACCAGTGGATGAAAGAAGAACAATATGTACAATGTTGGGAAGCTAGCTGGATTACAGCTTTGAGTAATGTTTCATGATTAGGGCTTGATATCCTTTCAACAGCAAAAAATATTAATGGAGCATGTGATGTACATGATAAGATTAATTTACTCAGTAAAGGATGATAATGGTTAAGAGAACAGTGGGAAGCTCGGTGGTGTTCAAGCTCTATAAAAGCACTTGAGGGGATTAAAAACTGAGTCCTGTTACTGAAGTTACAGAACCTGTAAATTGACCACTTAAGCATTTGGTAGTAGCACAGATGAGGGATTTTGCATTCAAATCTAAATGAGATTTTGTGTTGTCATAGTATCATAGGATTATTTATGTTAGAAAAGACCCTTAAATTCACAAAGTCCAGCCATTAACCCAGAACTCCCAAGTCCACCACTAAAGAATGTCTCTAAGTAGCACACCTACTGTCTTTTAAATACCTCTAGGAGTGGTGACTCAGCCACTTCCCAGGACAGCCATTCTAATGCTGAACAACACTTTCAGTGAAGAAATTTCCTAATTCCTGATCCAAACCTCCTCTGGGTGCAACTTGAGGCCATTTTGCCTTGTCATATCACCTGTTACCTGGAAGAAGAAACTGACATCCACCTCAACACAACTTCTTTGAGGTACCAGTAGAGAGAAATGAGGTCTCATTTTCTCCAGGGTAAGCAATCCCAGTTCCCTCAGCTTCTCCTCGTAAAACTTGTGCTGCAGACACTTCAACAGCATCACTGACCTTCTTTTACCATGCTCCAGCACCTCAGTACCCCAGGATCCTTTTCAGCTGAGCCACTTTCCAGCCACTCTGCCCCAAGCCTGCAGCAATGCATGGGGTTACTGTTGAACTTCCTACAAATAGCCTTGGCCCATCAATCCAGCCTGTCCAGATCTCTCTGTAGAGCCTTCCTACTCTCCAGCAGATCAACACTCCTGCCCAACTTAGTGTCACTGCAAAGTGGCTGAGGATGCATTCAGTTCTCTCATCCAGATCACCGATAGAGACATCAAACAGGACTGGATCCAATATTGAGCCCTGGGGCTCAGTTGATGACCAGTCAAAAACTGGATGTGACACCATTCACCACCTGTGTCTAGGCCCACCTAGCCAGCCAGGTTTTTACCCAGAGCATACCTGCCCAAGTCATGAGCAGCTGTTTGTGGTACAACAGCTACTACAGCACTCAATCAAGACCAGTGTTCTCCGACCTTTCCATTGGACAAAGATTTATTGCGTCCTCCAGGATATTGGCAACTTGGAGTAAAACCTGTTTTGTGACTAGATAATTAAGACAGATCATCAGAGCCATCATGTCATCCACTCTCCTGGGTCTCCTACAGCTATTTCTGTATTCTTCAGCTTTCTCATATCCATACTTCTCGAACAATAAGACCCCTCATTTTATAGACATTCTTGCTGAACTACAATTATTTCTTGATTCCTTCTATCACACAGTTCAGTGATGTAGGAATAAGTTAAGCAGGTGCTTATCGAAACAGATATGAACCAACAACATATTAATCATTGCAGGACCACATTTATATAATTGCCACACGCTGTTGTAGAGAGTAGAAGGACATAACACCAATTCCTCTGCTCTTGCTATGCCAATGCAAAATGTTACCATAGAAATATAATTAATCAACAGTCCTCTGTGCGCTTCAGTGTGTTCTGGCAGCCAGGAGGGCCACCCATGTCCTGGAGTGCATCAGGCACAGCATCACCAGCCAGGCAAGGGAGGGGATTGTCCTGCTCTGCTCTGCACTGGGGCAGCCTCACCTCGAGTGCTGGGGGCAGTTTTGGGTACCACAATGTAAAAAAAGACATTAAACTGTTAGAGAGCATCCAAAGAGGAGCAACAAAGATGGTGAAGGGCCTTGAAGGGAAGCCGTATGAGGGGCAGATGAGGTCACTTGGTCTGTTCAGTCTGGAGAAGAGAAGGCTGAGAGGAGACCTCACTGCAGTTACAACTTCCTTCTGAGGGAAGAGAAGGGACAGACACTGATCTCTTCTCTGTTGTGACAGTGACAGGACTTGAGGAAATGTCCTGAAGCTGAGTTAGGGGAGGTTTAGGTTGGATATCAGGAAAAGGTTCTTCACCCAGAGGGTGGTTGGGCTCTGGAACAGGCTCCTCAGGGAAGTGGTCACAGCACCAACCCCGACAGAGCTCAAGAAGCCTTTGGACAATGCTCTCAAGCACATGGTGTGATTTCCGGGGATGTCCTGTGCAGGGCCAGGACTTGGACTTTGATGATCCTTCTGCATCCCTTCCAACTCAGCATATTCTGTGATTCTGTGAAAGCAATAATTTCTTCCAAATTATTGCTGTTTCTAATTCATGAACTGCCAATTTCTGCTTAATGGATAACATTTCTATATAGTGGTCAATGAACCATATGCAAATAAAGAGAAATTATGAACCATTTCTTTCATTTTGTCCACTAAGTGTTTTAAAGCAAATAAACATTACTTAAATGAACAGTTCACTCCTGAAGCATTAAATTCTCAATTACAGTGGAACGAAAATTTCTCTGTCTTCTCTTTTTAAATCAGGCATTTAGGTATCTTTATTTAAAGCAAGCCTCTACCACCTTAATTGTATGGCTTCCTTTCAGTAAGGGGACCAGTGATGTATACTAACAAACTGTGTTGGTGTAAAGAAAAATATAAGGTCAGTCAAAGGATGATAGAAACAAAATTCCATTCATTTTTCTTTATTTCTCAACAGATCCTTCCAAATCTAAAGAAAGGTATAATATTTAATAAATAAGTCATCCTAAGTCTTTACTCATTTAAATCTAATGAAGAATAGCTAGTTATGCATGAACCTTCCAGTCTGAGCTTTAAAGTCATGGGCTAAGTATTACAATTCTGGTGTATTCATGTACAGGGTACATTAGCTACTCCGCTATCCCAGACTACTTAAAGAAGTAGGAGGGCAAAAATCTAGTGGAAAGCTGTGCTTACAGCAGCTGTGCCCTCTCTCTAGGAACTACTGATTTTAATGTTGTAGATATCCAACTACTGTTTTATACCTTTATGCATATCAGTTTAGAACAACAACCCTGACACACCCATATGGCTCCAGGCTCTGCTGCTTCACAACTACTTCGAAAAAAAATTAACTCTGTCCTGGCCAAAAACCGGGACACCCTACTTTCGATTTTAATTACAATTGGTCAAGATGCTTATCTTCAGCATCTCAGTAGTTGCTTTACATCCATACAGATTACAATATATAAATTTGCAGATGAGACCAGCATTATCACTTGCTTGAAGGAAAATACAATGGGACCACTACTTGCTCTGAGATAACGTCTCAGAGTTTAGATAACAGAGCTTCACAGCTTTCTGAGCTGGGCTTTACAACTGGTTTATAATGTTCAATAGCTACCGGTGCATCTATCTTTCAGTCTGTCTTCTGTGGACCTTTTGAACAACAACTAGAAATTAAATTAAGGATGACATGAGGTAAAATAATATTCATCTTCTTATTTTAAACTAGCTATTCAATAAGATTTTGGATATTTTATGAAGGTGCAGTATCGCAAGGTATAATAAATAATTACCTCTTTTATTAAGAGATTTAAAGCCTTTAAAATTTTTAACCAAGTAAGTGTTTGAATGAACAAATAAGGAAAAGGCTTGTGAGAGGAACAGTGCAACCCCAATATACGGCGTCACATCTCAGAATAGATTTTGAAGTTATTTTTGGAAGTTTTTTCACATTCCTAGATCTACTGTGCAGTAGCAGCCCACCAAAAGAAAATATAAATTGCCTTCAAGAAAGCAGGTACTGAGAACAAGACAAGGGTTGTAATTTTTCTCTTATACCCACATATTTATTATAGTCACATATTGTGCTTAGATACTGTCAAGAGAAAGAAGAAGCTGTCTTAAAATTAACACCAGGAAAGGATGACATCATTTGCTTTAGAGACAAGTCTGACACAGATGATAATAAGTTGTCCGAAACAGAAAACTGAGAACAAATTGAGGAACCTAGTTGACTGAATTCCCTTTTCCTCAAAGAAACAAAAATACAAGAAAAGAGCAAGGTATTCACTGAAAATAGCAGAAGATCATCTTTAAATGTACAAAAATGCTACTTTCTACAGAGGATTGCAAAATTTTAGAATGAAGTATCACAAGGTCTCTGTAGAGGGAGTCAGTATTTGAGGGTTCAGAAAGGAGTTTATCCCGTTTCATTAATTGTCCCTTAAATGGACATTTTAAAAAAAGAAGGCCACCTAGAGATCTGTCAAACAACATCTGTGTACACAAAATCCTTTATGCAACAACTGTAAACACAGAATGTCAAGTGTACAGACAAGGGAAATTGGCTATTTTGTCCCTTTTCTTGAAGCTACATTGTTGGCCTACAAAAACTACTGCTCTGATTCGGCAGATATTCCTTGGGCAATGGTCTGTTTAAGTGCATGAGGAACATCTCTTTCACTTCTCTCTTTTAGTGTGAGCTGTCACCAGATAATTGTAAAATGGAGAGTTGTCCGTAAGTGAACAAGGGTCAGGGAAAAAAAAAAGGTACAAGACAGAAAATTATTTAATCACCAGTCATGCAGAAGTAAAGTTGAAAAAACAAAACCAAAAAAAAAAAAGATACAGAAAGGAGGAGAAGTTTGTGGAAAGATTTGCTGTTTTCAAAATTGAAGCAGTCCAGTGATAATCAGCAGGATTGGTTTGTTTTTTTTTTTTATTTGGGGGGGAAATGATTAATGTGAAAAAAGAAGCATTCAAAATTACTCAAATTAGTCACAATTATTTTTTAAAAATATGTACTTTTGACAAAAACACTGTCATCATTGTCAAAAGCATGTCATCTGCAGAACTGATGTTTTCAGCTAGACCTACAAAAGTAAAACTGTCAAAACATGACAAATCTTACTTTATTTTGTCAGCTTTCATTTCCAGTTACTCACGGCTATTGTGAGTTCAAATTCCAGGAGGGGAACAAATATTATTGATAGAACACTTATTGGCCTCGAGATATACTGTATCATTTGATTAACTTTTTTGCCACTCCTCAGTCTTATAATAAAAAACCATGTTTTTTCAAAAAATAAAAGTTTTCAACCAAATTTATTTGTCTCCAAAAAGCCCTAGTCTCATCCCTTTAAGTTGATCATGTTCATTCATTGAATGTTAAATGAGAGACAGTCAAAGTAAACAGTTTGTGAATTGCCTATAAAATAACTTCTGCTAGCTGGCAAATACATAGCAAGAGTAAAACACATTTCCAGAAATTAATGCCTTTCCCTCATGGATTTAATGGGGCTCGACAGGCACTGTTCATGTGGGCAAAGCTTGTGAATCACTAAGAGCACAGAACAAGGAGCTGGCTCCTTCATGAGTACTGTCTGCAATGAATTACTCAGTCAACTATATTTATGACCACCTGTGACGAAAATGTGCTACTAACTCAAATCAGCCTTAAATTGTCTTCCCTCCTTATCCTCACTGATGGTCAGAGAATATTGATGAAATCATCTACTGCAGCATTTAATGTTTATTTAATTAACAAGTGCTCCACTTGCTAATTGCAGGGTTCCCTTCGTGAATCAAGGTAAGAACACTCACTCTTTAAATCCCATGAAGGTTATGTAATTTCTCAGGTTCATTTCCAATGTACATTCACCAAAATGAGCCAACTCCATTCCAACAGGGCAACTATTCTCTCAAAAAACTCAGTTAAGTCCAGAATGTGATAAGTAAAGAAAAGAGTCCATTGAGCATTTGAGTGTATTTATGAATAAGTGTCACACATAGAGAGAAATAGGATTCAGCAAACTGACAGGCTTTTGGCCTTAAACTTATAACTCATGTCCTCAGCAAGCAAAGACGTACTCAAAAGGGGAAAGATTACTGTGGTAGCTATGAGTAAAAAAATATGATTTTCACAAGCCCACAACTGGTAGGATTTTATGCGTAAATAATAATCTTTAAGTATTTAGTGGCTTTTGGGGTAGAGAAACAGGAAAAAAAAATTCAAAGATCCTAAGTTTTGCAGTCTAGACATCTAAAAAACCCTCGGGAAGTCACTAAATCAAAATGTGAGACACTTAATTGGAAAAACATTTGGGTGACACCTTTGCACTTTTTGGTTTATTTTTATAGTTTTGAGGGGGTTTTTATTAGAGTTTTGGAGACAGTAAAAGGTATTTGCTTCATTTTGCTATTAGAAACTTCAGCTTTTCTGAGTTTTCCAGTGGGAATGATGTTACCCAATGGACAGAAAGGCTGCAGGAGGCCACCACATATAGGAGAAGAGAGACAAGCTTCCAATGTCCCTTTGACCTTGTTGCAAATACCTCAAAAGGGTTAGTCAGCCAACCATTCGCCCAGCATGAGCTTTGTTCTCCAATCAGAAAAGCATTAAGAAAATAACAGTGGTTGAGATGAGGGAAAGAAATCAGGTGAAACCAAACTCCTCAGCTCAGTCTTATGTCAGTGACTGTTTCCACAGCGAGGGTATTTTGTCAAAGTGAAATGCAGGAGCTGTAATAAGGGTGCAAAACTGATTGGACAGCAAAGCATAAACAGAAAGTCACAAGCTGGAAACCACCAGCTAGAGAGCACTTCAGCTGATGTCTTAAGGTGGCAAATTTCAGAGTTAATTAAATCCCTTATATATCAATTGCACTGCAGAGTCAGAAGCACTGTCATCAGCTTTCATAGCCACCACATAAGACCAATTCTCTACTGAGTATGTTTCAGACAAATAGATATTTTGGAGTTATAAACTGAGGGTTAGAGTCTGACCAGGTGAACACTGAATGTAATAAAAAGGCTCATTAGATTTCCCTTGAGTGAGTAAACACCAGGATGGACAGAGTCCAGAGCTGGTGCTGTTGCCTGCCCCTCTGCAACAGGCATCCTTCTCTTCAGAGTACAGGAGGTAATAAAGCTATCCAGGATGAAAACAGTTCCACATTACAGTCAAACTACTCTAATTGTTGTCTGGAGGGCTAAGTTGCAGACTAGAGGGTCCCTCTATTTACTTCTCCTGTCAGCACAGGGTAGAAATCTGTATTGCAGTTAGAAGAACCAGGATAGCAACCTCTATGTGCAAGCCTGCATACATAGAAGCGGCAAAGAATTATACGGTACATCAAAGTATTTCAAGCTCATCAAGACAAAAGCTGTTAGCCTGGGAGGAAAATACGTGACGTTGTAAACTTACTTCTATTGTGCAAAAAGGCTGTGAGGGGCCGCTAAAGGACAGGATGTCTTATAAATAGTATGCCACAGAGGCAAACGCTGGAATTTTTTAATGCGGGCTGCAAGATAAACAAGGTTTGTACCAAGAGTTTTAAATTTTTTTTGACTAATGAGGCATATAGGTTCAGATTGGCTGGATTGCCTGAGAATCTAAAACAAATCCCCAATGCATTCGCTGTGAAGCTTTCAGTAATTTCTTTCATGTGCAATCAAATCTAGGGACTCCCTTCAACTAGTCAGTCAAAACCAAAAGGAATAAGAAGCAGGCAAGTGAAGCAATGTTGCAGTTAAATGCACCATAAGCTGTCCACAGTGACATCCAGGTCAGCCGCGCACAAGCATATCATTTGAGCATTCAAATCTGTTCCACTGATTACTTCAGCTCTGGCAAAGGCAGCAAGAAAACTGATGCTGTGTAACTCCACAAGTCAAGGAAAGTCATTGTTTCTGCTCTTTGCTGTTGCTTAATATCTGCAGTAAACAAACCAGAAAAATAACAAATGGGACTACTGCCTTTTTTTCTGGGCAGAAGAAACAGACAGACAGCTTCCATTTATCAAGAGACATCTTACCAATATTAGGTGAATTGAAAAGAACCACAACAAATTTGAAATAATGAATTGCATTCTGTGCGGCTTATGTGTGCATTTGGCTGCAAAGCATTTCTTGGTCTCTTTTCTCCCACATGGCAAGTACCCATCTCCCAAAACAGAAAGGCAGTAGGTGCAGAAATCCGGATTTTCCAACAGAAGAGTTTAAATTACATCACACTTGCAGTAAAAGTTTGTACACTATCAGTCCAGATGTTTTCAAACTGCATTCATCATGGAGTCCTCATGCAACACGATGGCCCTGCACACCCAATCAACACCAGGCCATGGCCAATGGCTGTCTGATCTGCTTTGGCTGCAGAACTGCACGAGGAATCAGACTTGAGACCAACACAAAGACATCTGCATCTCTTCTCTCCTTCCATGGAGGTACCTTTTTCAAATTGACCAGATGAACTACGTAAGTTTACAAGGCGAGAAAGCATCTACAAAGGCTAGCAGAAAATTGTATTTAACACAGAAAAATTAAGATGCTGAATAAATAAATTTTCTGTCTAAACATTATTATTGTCAGAGTTTTGCATGTTTACATCCAGCTATAAGAAAGAAATAGATAAACAGGAGGTTGGTGTTTAAAGAAAGAGACAGAACATTGGTAACTCCCTTAGAAACAGCAATCTTTACATAAGAGGCACTAGACTTGCAAAATCAGGAAATAACTGTGGACTTCATACAATTAGATGGTATAAATCACAAAAAAGACCAGAAATTATACACACACATATATTACAAGGGTGAACTGCTCAGCTCACAAAGCTTAAACTACATTAACATACATAAATCAGGATAGAAGCATCTCTTTATTAGCAACATACAAATAGCCAGTATGCAGTGAAATATACTTTCAGGACCAATACCAGCAGCCCTAGGAACTTTTAAAATGTTGTGAAACATGTAGAAACTACTAGACATCCCTCCACACTCTCATAGGTGCCCTCATGGAGGTGTGGATCCCTTGTCAATGTTCCCCCAAAGATGTGCCGTAGCAGCTGATAGTTTTACCCCAGACTATTCAGTATCCTGTCCTTATGCATTGAAAACTTATAGCTGTCATTCAGGTAAAGCAATTTTTGTTCCATCATAAAAGTGTCTGGGCATCCTATAATAATGCAAACAACCAAGCTGCTGCATAGATGTGACAGCTCTCACATTTGGGAAGCACATTTGGATAGCCACACAATCTGCGCAAGACTAGCCCTGGCTGGCTCCTGAAGAAAAGCTCCTCTCCTGTTACTAGAAACCTAAGTTGCAAAATAACTGATTTAGCATTAAATATTTAAATCAGATTATTATTTCTATCTTCCTAATGACTATATATTTTAAGCTCTAATTTTCTGTAAAATGTTTTGATGTCAAAACCAACAAGCCAGTAAAAAGCCATATGCCATGTACCCTACATTGTATTCTCCTGAAGCTCTCTGCTGATTGCTTATATTGTGACACTTCTGGTCTCCACAGTACTGAGCAAATCTAGGATTTGGTGATTCGTTCAAGAATAACTGCAACCTTACAATGTTGTTTTGCCTTTCATGAGGGAAATGTATAAAAACAAAATTATAAATTAGAAACAAAAGGAATTTTCCGTCATGACACCTTTTTTTTCCACTAACGCACTGTTTCTTTGCAGCTGAGTGATGTAGTTCATAAATCCTTTCCCAAGACCATCAAACTTCAGGTGTCTTGAAAACTGTTTGACAAAAGTACATAGATATATTGGCCAAGTCTCTCATGCATTATTACTGCTCTCTATTTATCAGATGCAGGAAGTAAATCTTAAGTGAATAAATACCCCGATTTCTGCAGAAATATTTACAGTTCATGATAGCATCTCTTATTAACAGGATTCCTTCAACTGACCAAAAATGAAATAGTCATTAACCAGATCAAAAAGACTTCAGCACTCGTAAATCATTGAAAAGTGCTATTCAACTTAAGATAGTTCCTCTGTTCACACTTAACCCAATGTGAGATTTAAACCAACTGCTTTGTAACAAAAAAACTGTAATGCAACTAAATACTTCCATTTCTTTTTGGAATAGCTCTTCTTCACAAAGAATGAGATTATGAACATGATGACTTTGTGGCTTCAGATAAAATATCAGAGTGTATTGCATTTCACCTCCTATCTGTAAATACAACAACATTTATTTGGGGACATCCGTAGCAGACCATACAGACATTTGTGAAGACATGGTGGGTAGCACAGAAGAGGAAGCAGAGCAATGCACAAAGGCTTTTAGCCCAACTCCTTTACCTTTCGTGCCTGTCAAACCATCCCCTCTCTCTAGCCTTGCCAATGTTAAACCACAAGCATTTCAGAACACAAAGCACTTGATATTTCTATGCTTCCACTGTACACAGACTAGCTCAGTCATAACCAAAATCTACCACATTTTAATGCTCTCTTCTGAAATGTTTCCAGCATTGTTCTTCCAGATGAAAGAACATTTCTTTATTAGTGCTTGTTCAAAGAAACAAGCAATTTCAGATGAGAAGGGCATCCACTGGAAATAAATGGAGGCAAATTATTGCTATTTGATTTGTTGACCGGAAAGTTTAAAATGGAAACAGAGGGGTTTCACAGAACAAGTGCATTTTATTTCAGTTTGAAATTATGTCTAATCCTGATTAAATATGGCTTGAGGTGTGAAGGGGAAATGTAACCCACTTAACTATGATGTTCTGGAAGAAAGTTAAACATTACAAAGGAAAATGCCTTTCCTGGCTTTCCTGAAAAACTGTTGTGCCTTAACAGATGCAATTTTGGGAATATGACTGTGTCAAATAAAGCTATTTCTGGCTTACACAAAATTTGCACAGCAAAGTGAACTGTACTTTTAAAGGACAGAAACTAAAGTGGAGTAGAATTAGGAAAATTCTTCCCTTGAAGCAAAGCACCTTTCAGAAAGGGAAATTAACTAAAAATTTCACCCCTGCCTATGCATTGTCTCCAGCTAAAGTGGTATTCAAGATCATAGCAAAGTGAATCTATTTTGCTCCTTATTATTCATTCTTTTGGAAGGACAGGATCAAATTTCCTCTTATATGTGCTATATTAACACACTGTGGCATAGCTCCATAAGTCTCCATCCTACAATCCAAACCATAGGTGTATGCACCCCATCATGGGCTCAGGAGTTACAATAAAACTTTGAAAGGGTCGAATCAGACACACTGAGAGATCATTTGGATAACTAGGACTGGTCATTCTTCTACATCTTGTGTGAAATTTTTATTTATCAATGGCAATGAGAAAATATTTTTCAAAGAAGGAACAATCCGATTGTACAAGCACATAAAAAAAAAAAAAACAGATTGAGGCAGATAAGGCCAGATGTAATAGCTGAAACCTCTTCTTTTTTTTTCAATATTCTAGATGTCAGGTTTGAAAATGTTTCAAGCATATTTAAAAGGGAAAAAAAAAAAAAACCAAACAAAAACACCTGTAGTTGCATTAATTCTTAAAGATTGCGCAAACAATTATCTGACAAATAACTGCAGTGCTCAAGAGCAGAATGGCTGGTGTGGACTGATCACAGAGGCTGAATTCTGTCAGGTTCTTCACAATGTACTTGAGTCACTTCCGCAGTTTAGCATGGGACTTCAGGTAGAGTGCAAAACATCACCTGTCATTGTGACAACTGAAGATATTCACAGATTTCTACAGCATCCAAGCATTCCAGAAATTAAAGCAATTTTGGTCATCCCCTAAGAGACATCCCAGACATCTCTCTGCCTAAATGCTGCTGCCAGTGAAATATTTGCATATTAAGGCTTCTCAACTGCCCTCTGAGATAGGGCATCAGGGGAAGAGGGGATGATACTGTCTCCTTTTGTATCATCATCCAATGATGATACTTTCATTGTTCATTTGTATTTCCTTAACATTAGTACTATTCCCTATCTCTTGCATTGCCTGTTTAAAATATCAGACACTTGATGCATATCTATTTGAGACAATATAAAACCAGCTACCAAGTTAGAGCTCCTGAGATTTGCAGACATCAGTCTTGTTAGACAAGCTCTCTGTCATCTACCCCACAGATCATGTTCCTTTGTTCCCCAGTAAAATCTCATCATAAATACTATTGATAAATCAAATGCTATCATTAACAAAATGTAATAAGTAACTAAATATCTCATAATGCTCTAGTTGGCAGTTATATAGATTAAGGAAGAGAAATGACAAAAACTTTGGCATTTAGACCAGTTTTAAGGTCTGGTATCCATGGACGTGAAATGCAATTGAAGGTACAAGTATTCTATACATATTCCCTCTCCTCCTCTCCCTTCATATATATATAAAATATAAAAGTTATATATACATATATTTTAGATATATATTTATGTATATATAATATATATGTTTTATATATATGTACACAAAAGTTTTCTTTAACAGTTGCTTTCTCAGTGATCTATACAACTGGGCAATCACTGTATGTTGACATGATACCTAATTTTTTTAGAGGTGACCTAGAACATGAAGTGTCCTTGGATGTTTGACTGGGTCATTGTGTGAAATTTTCTGTACATATTTATCTTATATGGCAACTCAGGACATTTAACCATTCCAAGGATGGTGACAAGGGGCACAAAAGAAAGGACTCACCACGATCCAACCCTGGCCCACACATTGTGACAGCGCACAGAGCATGTGATGTAACTCAGCACTGGGGGCACATTGCCTCAATGTCATTCATCTGAGCTGGCTGAGTGACTGATTTGGGCATCCACATTTGCCATTTCTTTGGTCGGGTCCCCAGCCTGCAGATACCCCGTGTAATGCAGCCCTCCCCTATTCTCTTTATGTAGGAACATTCCCGTTTAGCAGAGTGCCTCAGGCATTTGTCCCTGGGATGCTCCATGATGTCACAGCTCCCTGCACTCAGCGCTGGTCCACAGCAATGCAAGGCACACAGTCCGCTGGCTTACCCCAGGCTTGGCCACCACCAGCTTCTGCCCAGAGAGCTGCTACAAAAGCAAGGATCTTATGAGGTCTGGAGCAAACACATATGCAGTGACTCGCTCTCCTGACAAGAAGAAATTTGTCACTTAAATTTTCTCTCTTTTGGCTTCTAGAGCAGTATCCATCCTGTTCAGTGAAACTGCTTTCAGCATCACCAGACAGCTAGGCTCTGGGACAATCATCACAGTCACTGACTAGCACGTGGCCCAAAATATTTGAGAGACTGTTTACTTTTTCTGCAGATCAGCTTCTTAATACAGCTGTCATGACATTAATTTCTCATGGTAACTGCAGGGAAAACCTGTGACCGCTACCTGTGAGGTATCCTGAGCAACCTACTGTGAATAAAAGTGAAAATAGTTTCCTACCTTCATATAAAACCTAGGGATTCCTTTTCAAAGACAGCATTTGACCCAAATTGTACTAGAGGCATTTTCACAAAATGTCAGCTGTCAGAGAACCATCAGCTGCAAATCCCAGAGCCGAGTCCATCATGCCCCAGCCCATTTGGAGGAGAGCTGTGAGTCCTCAGCACAGGCCTGACCCCATGTCCATTGCAGTGGTCTCTGCACAGATGCCTCCTGTCCGCGGAAAATGTCAACACAACAGAGCTGGAAACCTAAAGCAGTTAAACATAATCACTCACAAGAATAATTAATCTCATAATCACAAGCTCAGCTGGCTGTAATTGTCAATATATTGTTTTATGAGCTTCCATTGGCAGGAAATGAATGATTTCTATCTCCCAAAAATGAAACAACTCCCCGGGTACGGTACAGGGATTATTTATATAGAAAAGAATAAATCATAATGAAAGTGGCAGGAAATAAATAACAGGGCAATACTGCTGCCTGAGTGTCTGGAGTTGAAATTTCTATTTGAGGCAGGTTCCAGGGATTTTCTGTCTTACTTTAGTTATTTAACCCTAGCTCCAATTTTAATGGATACTGGTTTCTATTCTGTTCAGATATATTAAGCGTCAGGCCATTCCTGCCTTCAGAATGTAACTATATATCTAATTTGGAGGGAAAAAAAAACCTCAAATAAATCTGGGAAGTGCTATAATCTTCCAGTAAAATATAGGGTTAGGAAGAAAACATCTAGTCATTCTGCACTGTCAAAATTGCCCATTAGCTGCACCCCTCTGCCAGGGATGTAGGTACAAACTCAAAAGTAAAGCTAAATATGTTCAGGAAAAAATATTTATTTGCTACTGAGTGTGGTATTCACTTTTTAAAAATGAAGCTACCAGATGAATTAGCACGATGAAACAAGATTCACCATAGGAGAAAAAATAAGATTTGAAGCTGAAACCTCCAAGAGTGCTGAATGAGGAAGCATCTGTGGAAATGCAAGAATTTTACCGTTTGCTTTGCCTTCTTTTATATCTCACAGATAAGGGCAACTGCACCATCATTTTCCATACAAGCTTTTTATTTTGATATAGTGGGTTTTTTAGCAGATATAGTGAAAACAGAAAACAACATGACTGGGTACAAACTTGGCATGCCAGCCTTCCCTTAACCAACAGAACTGGCATTTGTTTTTCTTCTGACTTTCTCACATGCAAATAGATTTATTCAATATTTTGACAGGAAACCAGGAGTATGTTTAAGTCCTCTTTTCCCGTAATTCTCTTGCCTACCAAGCTCGTTCCACGACATTTTTAGTGTTACACTAAGACATCAATTCCATGTTACCTCGGAGAAATTAGACAGTTTATTCTGGGATTTTGAGTCGCAACAGCCATTCTGTCAACAGAGTGACAGTAGTTGGAGAGCAAATGTCAAAACAGCTTCAAGGTTTGTCTCATGAAGGGAGCAGCCTTCAGAAAGCCTTCGCTCAACTCGTATGAGCTGATAGACCTGTAGAGGGGTGAGGTATATCTACTAGAGAACTACAGATCAGCTTTGGAACTTCTAGAGGCTTCTTCCCTTGTGCACCTACTCTTGCACTGTCTCCAAGAGTCCACATGGATTTCACCAGAGGAAAGCAGACTAAACCAAGAATTCAATCAGCAAAAAGTTGTTGCATGCACTAAAAATTGTTTTAGTTGATTTTACTATTTAAAGTGGTGAAAGGTTTTACTGCTGTCAACAGCAAGGCAGAAACAAAAGCCAGAAACCAAAAAAAAACAGTTTCCTGCCCTGTTAGAGCAACTGAACATGTCAGGTTTCCTATTGGCTTGCTTCTATGCAAATGCTGAAACTCACCTCTAGAAATACACACTCCTAACCTACCACACTTACTTGAGGAGCAACCATATGGCCTGGAAAGGAAAAAGCAGTCTGCAATGTGCACACTGCATAACTATTCAGAGATATATCTAGTGGTTTGATAACTACAGCCTGCCTGCTCTCCTCTGTCTTTATAATTAAAGCATTATTTTAAACTATATAGCATGAATTCATCTCCTTGTGTCCTCAGTTCCTCCTTATAGCTTTTCCCTCTTTTAAATTTAATATATTTTCCCCTTTTTTTTCCCTTTACAGCCAAGAACTCCAGCAATTCATTTCACAGCAATTCCTTCTTGCTGCTTTCCTAATACCCATGTGCATTAAAACCTCATCCATCATTGTTTTCAGAGAGTCAGCTTTTTAATCAGATCTGTATGTATATTGGTTTGAGCATGTGGCAGTTTAATTACCCTCTTGAATATGTGAAACACATCTTTGTCATACCTACTTATATCTGAAGAGAGCCATCCTATAACACTAATTAAAGAGGGATGATGACAATTTTTCCATACTCAAATTATGTCCCATCTGTCTAGTCATCCTCCTGTTCACTCTCTGGATTAATTAAGGGTGGAAAAAGGTTGTTTCCCTGGAGTTTTGCCTAATGCAGGATGAAAAGTCTGTTTTAACAAAGAAACATATCAAATTCCTTTCTTCTTATCCCAGAGTAAAACACATAGCAGAGTAGAACAGAGTCCTTTGTTTTGCTACACTCTGATCAGTCATGTATTGCATGGCATCATGAGCCCCATTCATGCAAGTTTACTGAATCCAGCAGCTGGTCTGAAGGGACATGCAGTACGGTCAGCAAGTCACAGTTAGCCACTGTCCTCTGGTACCTGGACCCACAGCTGAAACCAATTTTACATTGGTGTGATTAAAGGAGAGCGCACCATTGTACCAAAGGGGTGCAGTGTGAAGGCACAGCAGCTTTTCAGCATTGTCTTTTATCAGCATGAGAGTATTTTGCCCATAGCCATTTTCTTTAGATATTTGAGATATCTAGGTAAATCACAAAATCTTCTGGTCTTGCTTAGTCAGAAAAGTTTCAAAGAATTTATTCTTATTAAAAAGACTGGGTTTGCTTCTTCCTAAACGTACCTGCACAGATCCTGTTGTACATTTCAATTAGACCTCCCAGATGCCGAAGCCATTAATCTTCATGTAAACAGCAACTGAAACAGCTTTTAATGCAGGGAAGGATGAAAAGCCCTGAGGAGTCAGGACTGTGTATCATCAGGAAGGAAGGGATGCTACTTGTACTAGATGCTGTCATACTCCCATGCAACCCTCAGAGGACATGTGCCAGCTGATATCACATGCCAAACAGTGAAAAATGAGGCAGGAGAAGTGGTGTCAGCAAGGCCTGGGCTTCCCAGGCCCTCATTACACAAGTGGGCTGAGTGAAAGACTCATTTGATCCACTCCTGCTTTAAAAGCTGTTCCATTGCTTTTTCTTGTTGCTGGGTTAAGGGGACAGGAGAGGTTTGGTCTTTAGTTTTTGCTTTGATTTTGTTTTTAATTGTGTTTTTCTTCTTCCCTTAGCTGAGGCTGATGACAGTATCCTTCACTCCCAAGAATACGCTGCCACCAGAGATTTTATTAGCTCAGAGTGACAGTGCTTTTACTACCCTGATTCTCCAGTTTATACAAGGCACTGCAAATATACTCTATGGAAGTAATTTATAGAAATGACTACATGGTATTAATTTAGGCTCATCAATTCCTTAGTCTATTCTGATCCTTTAGTTAGGCCAGGAGATAATAACGGCCATAAATTTGCATAAAACAGGGCCGCTAAATATTAAAACTGCTAAAATAAATTTCTTTAATAGCCATTGTCATTGTTCATATCCACTATATAAACCCAGTTTTAATTTGAATATTTCTTCATGCCTACTGCACAGTTTTCCTATTTTTCCCCCTTCTGTCCTAATGCAAAGCCAAACGAGATACTTACAAACACTACACTTTGCAGATTATCTGTCATATGCTGATCCATTTTCCAAACTACATGGAAAAAAATACAGCTTACAATACATAAAAGATTATTTACATGTACTTTTTTCTTATGGAATGTTGAAACTCATCATTTTATAACTTTAAAATAAAATGTTCTGGGGAAGATAACAAATTCAAACCATGCTAAATTAGACAGGCAGCCTGTGGCTAGATATTTCAGCAGTTGCTATGACATGAGGTTAAAGAAAGTGGTTTACAATCTCAAAATTTCATTGTGATGAGTTTTTTAACCTCAAGTTATTAACAGCACAGTACCACTATAATTGCTGAGACATAGAGATAAAAATCTTCTGTTTTCCACTTTTTTTTACTTAGTATAGTTGCTGCTGTTGTATTCACACTATTGCCTTAGACCTTTCTCTCACCATTTTCTCCTCAATTAGAGGCCAGCCATCACTGGTTCTTCTCCCTATTTAATTTCTTATTTTATCTTTTTGTGGTCTTTAACACAACCTTTAACAAACCCTTACATTGTTTTCCATCTAGACCAAACTGACCTGGAAAGAAAATGAATTCTTCTTTAAGTGAAATAGTAAAGGTTCTTTCACACAGACATTCCAGCTTACTCCTGCATGAAAATCCTATGCAGAGCAGGGGTGAAATGAAACAAAACAAAACCATCAGGTTTTTTTACTTCTGTCAGCCAAGGAACATTCTCCAAGTATTTAAAATAACCCTTCCACACGTCCTAAAATCTGCTACCTTTTCTACTTGCACATGGTTTTGAGCCACTTGCACAATAACTCTTGCCTAAAATTTAGAATGCTCTTTTCTCTCATGCAGCTCTGCAAGTAATCAGCATAAAGTTGCACACTTATATTCATTTTAGAATTCTGTAGGTTCCTAGGGATTTTGCACCTGGCTCATACAGTAAGCACATATTCTTGAAGACATTAAAAAGTTCTGGCCACAAGAATACTTGAATTTAAACAACAAAATGGTATAAATATTCTTTCACTAAGTTCTGTGAAAAAAAGAATATCATTTAATAATGGATCCTATTTCCAATATCTTTTTATCCCTCCAACATAGGTTTACAACATGAATGATTGAGTAGCAAAAGAAGACACTTTAGGAGATAGGATGAAAATTTTTTTTGACTTAGTTAAATATAATCACAAGAAAATGAGCTAACAGAGCAGTATGAAAAAATATGACCTTGTTGTCCACACACAGAGGTTGAAATTGCATTCTCCCACTCCAGAAAATCTCAATAAAATGTTCAAATGTGATTGTTTCATCCTATTTTTCTGCAAAATAGAAAATCTAGTCTCATAGAAAGATATGAAGGTATTTTATTTTCATAATATGTTAGTATGTTTCCTATAAGATTGCAATTTTAGTACTCAATTTCTGCCCTCGCCTCACCACTGCTAAACTGGTTAATTTGTGATGCTTTTCCCTCTGTTTTGGACATCTTACTAATTACCTCTACAAGTAATGTTTACAAGATTTTACTTATAAAAACAATGTCATAGTAAAATCTGAGCCTTTGCTTTGAAAGCAATAGCAGCACAATCAATACAAAAAAAAAGAAATACAAGGAGGAGTGGCTTCACTTGCACTCTTTTAACTAGTCCATCATTACAAGCATTTCTATGAATTTAATAACAGAACCAATATCCAATATTCTGAATCTAATGTAATAAATGAAGGGTGATCATATTACTCAGTTTTAAAAATTGCTTTACATAATGTAATCACTTACTTGCTCTAATTGAATTTCACTTTACATCATTTAATAAATGAATGCTGATCATTTGACATAATTGAATAAGTAGTTCAGCTCATTCTCTGTACTTCTTAGGTCAAAAATTATTTGTGTCATCTTCCAGGATGGTATTGTGATATTTTAGAGTTAGGCTTTCTTTCTTCTCTCAGCTTTATTACCCTGTGTAATTCCACCTTGCAGGAAGGAGCCTAGCCCTGCAAGTCAAATTTTTCAAGAATATACATAGTGTAACTCTACAATCTCCTGCTGCTCTATACAGTGCAACTCTACAACAGACTACAAAAGCCATAATTTCAATTAGAGAGTCATTTTAACTGATTTAACAACATCCATGTAAGGTAGGCAGGGACGGAGTCTTCAATCACCTTCTAGCAAAGGCCAGATTTTCTACTTTGTGTTTGTGAGACAGAATTTAATTTTGAACTAAAAAGACAAGAGATTTGATGAAGAACAACTCATAATTTAGAAACTGAATTATGTTCTACTCAGAGTTAAATCAAGCCATCATTCACAATAAAGGAAAAAGGGAAAAAAAATACAGACTTCTTGGAAAAAAGATAGAAAGAAGGAAAGACAGAAAGACAGTTGAGAAAAAGCTCCAATAATGCTTTTCGCATTTCAGCAATAATTCTACCTTTCTGACTGTTGCTTTCTACGAAAGATATCTCAGTATAATCACCAGTTCCCGCAGGAATATATGGTGTATATATATATATATATATATAAGCTTTATAAAAGAGTATCACAGAATACATTTCCAGGTTTGCACTGGACATCTGTTTTTCCCCTTCATATCCAAAACAACACAATTTTCAGAAATGTTAACTGTAAGTCATCTGCTGCCTTCCTATACAGCTGCTAATTTTTTTAGATTATGAAAAACAGCTGGTGATCCTTTCAGAATGAAGAATACAAAATGCATAGAATGCAATAGCACCCAAGGATTTATGTATCTTATAATGCAGAAATAAAGTGCACTTGCTCAGAAATAGCATCATTTTTATTTCAAAAGAAGTTGTTCCTGTCCAGAAGTAACTGTTCAGAATCAAACTGCCAAACACCAATAATAAATGGGGGGTAATAAATCTATTGTTTTGTCTTCTACTCTACTATCAACTATTTGTAGCCAGAGTATGTCTGTCCCATGCACACCTATTACCAGGTTTAAGATCTGCTCTTCTATGAGAAGAATACGCCAGGGAAAAAAAAATACTTAAAGCCATTTCATATATTTAATGTTCAATTAATTAATTTCATATTTATCTTATCATTTTCTTAGTACAAGACTAGAGGGAGTCATGCGTGGCCTTAACTTTTAGCAGACAGGAGAATAGATGAGGACACCCACATAAGTAACTCTCTTTAATCACATTGAAGTTATTATTTTCTGTTTAGTGATGAAAAATATGGGCGTTTCCCTCTAAGAGAGTCTGGCTCAGAAACTGTGAAGGAAGTTGTAAGGAATAACATTTGAGAAGAATAATAACCCCCTTAATAAAGGCAAGTGGTAAAAAGGTACTGCATCCACTCCACTCATTCACTTTCCTTTCTCCAACAAACTCCTTCTCCCTGGGCCTGTTGCTGTCGCTTCATTTTCACTGCATCTTTTTAACGTCATAACAACAATTTGCTTTACAAAGCATTTATGTGCCAGGGTACCACAAAGTCCCTCTTGTGGTACTTAACTAGACAAATTTCATTCACTGCCACACACATCCCACGTCAAGCAACATGCAAAAAACGTTTCCTTCTATCATGTTACTCAAATTTCCTTTATTTACTTTGGAACATTCACTCATTTTTTAAGAACTATTGATATCTAATGCATTAGTTATTTTCCTTTATCTAAATTGATACCTTAACTGTTGGAGGTAGGCTTGGGGGGAGGTATTTGGATTTTGGTGGGTTTTTTATTGGTTGGTGTTCTTGTCTGCTTGGGAGGTTTTTTACTGAAGAAGCTCTGCAGTATATTTCATGTTTGATATTCATATGGCTAATAATTGGCATGCAAGAACTGAGCTAATAACTTCTGGGGTGTTTTTTCCTGCTCATGAAAATCAGTATCTGGTGATTTAGGGTCTGAAATTTGCAGTAAGTTACCTGAAATTTGGTAGAAAACTTAGAGTAATAATGATTGAACTGACTACTACTTCAAGGGCTAAGGGAGTTGCAAGGTCCAGGAGTTTTTGTGACCCAGGCCTTTTCCTTGTTTCCAGTCCAGTAAAGACTAACATGGTGCACTTGTAGGCCCTGGAGATCCCCTACGCACGCTTACCAAAGGATAAAGCTGCTGGAGTTCCCATTTCCGGGTCAGCAGAGAGGCTTAAGACACTTTCCAAACAGATACACACATACAAGCACACACTGCACAGTCCAACACAAGTAGAGCGGAGCCTTTGCCAGCGCCTCTCCAAACACCAAAAGCACTGACATAAACAAGCACATGAGTACCCCAGGTGCTAGCTTGGTCCCTTTCAGCACACGCAGGTGGAAGGAGACTGACAGAAAATGGGCAACAAGGGGATTTAGTAAGAAAGACAGGCATACCTGAAGAAAAAGCAGTGTAATGCAGGTATAATTCAAGCACACACGTGACCCCACACTACTTTTCTGGCAAAAATAATTGACTCATTCCTTGCTCTGTCATGAAATAAGTGAATGAATACAGACAGACTTTCTTGCTCTATTATTTGAGAATTGCTCCTGTGCAGCTCCCAAGACTGCTTTACCTCCTGCTGCACATCATCTTACTAGTTACTCTGTTGCTGTCAAACCTATTTAGATTGTAACCGCGTGCCACTTCAAAAACTGACATGGATTTTCACTGAAGAATAAGTTAGTCCTTAAACCAGCATTTGAGCAAGAAAAAGAAAAATAAATATTAAGCTTTATCCAAAGGGCTTCTTATAGAAAAAACAAAGCATTGAACACAAGTTTAAAAGTTGAAGAATCTGCACATTAATTTCTCTCCAAGATTCTACTACAGTTAAGATTCAGTCCAAAAGTTCAGATCATGACCTCACAACAAGTTACCCTTAGTGGGATATGCCTTTTTTTACTGCTTCCCCTGCACTCACATACAGTAGTTTTGTGTCTGCACATGCTGAAGACAAATCCCCAGATTTTCAGATACAGAATGCTTACTGGGAAAAAAAAAAAAACGAAACTTTGGGAGAACTGATCTAATATCATGACATTAAAAAAAAAAATCCAGCAGTGATCAATTAGTTTGGTTTACATTAAATTTTTTTTTTAAATTGTGTTCCAATGCAACAGCAAAGTAATACAAAGCTTTGGAAACATACAGCAGGTCCAGCTAAGCAGCTAGTACCTATAGTCCTGTGAGAAGGTGTATGAGTCCAGAATACGGAGGTCATGGAATGGCTGATGTCTCATGAGGATGCCATTGCTGACACCAGCCAAGAGCTCCAAGATGCTTAGCACACTGCAACACCAAAACACATATAGCATGGCAAAACACAACTGGTCTTCCAGCTTCTTTAGACAGCCTTCCTCAGAAAGCTGCTCCACATGGCTTAAGTCTCCCTGGCAGTGAGAATGCTTCTCCTTACAGCAGCTTTCAGGGACACAATGATACCAATAAGAAGATGACACCTTTAGCCAGTCTGTGTAGTTGTGGACCCCACAACACTGCAGCTTCCTCTGCATCACATCCACAGCACTGTTTCCAGGATCCTGGGAGCACGTCCAGTTGTGCCGGTGAACAAGGTAACCCATAGCACTTTCCAGGTGAGAAGCTGTCCTAATACAGTAGGAACGTGCCAGAGCTGCTGAAGACATTTCCAGGCAAAGAAGGAGTAGCAGCAAGTACATGAGAGTCCCTTGCTGTTTGCGAGAACATTTAACAGAAATGGAAATAGCCAAAACTCCAGTAGGTAGCAATATAAGTGCAGTTGCAAGAGCCAACCAACCAGGGAGAGAGAAGTAAGACTCCTGAAATAAATATCTGTAGTTCTTGAACATCAGGATCACCAAAACACCACCAAACGCCTGAGCTGCAGCAGCACTCCAGAAGACAAAGCCTAGGAACCTCAGCAGAGACTGAGCAAAGGACCTAAGGTAGGCATCCTCATAGCACCACAAAGATGGCAGAACCACCATAGCCCTAACCCTCCTCATTCTGCTCACTCCAGCTAGCACTAACCCTCACCATCAACATTTAAGAGGCTTCCAGCCCACTTTTCCAGGTGCAGCAGATGACATCTCCACCTAAAAACAATTTGCAAGAGAGCAACTCTGATGAGACTCCTTAGGACAAAGACTGTGCCCTGCATCAGCTTAACCACATGCTGCTGCTGCAGCTTGTTCAACACAGCCTGCAGAAACCAGGAAGGTATGGGCCCAGCTTGCTGTGGAGGGTCCCTTTACACTGCTGTCATTGGAGACATCCGCACTTGAAGGAGGAAGTGCAAAAAAGGAAGAAGGCTGCACCCCTTTCATATGTAGAAGACCTAAATGCAGAGAAATAATCAAAGTGGTATCCAGTACTGCTAGTTCAGATTACTGGGACTGCCCAGTTCTCCAGCAGTAGCCAGGATGGCAACAAATGTGCAAGTCACAACCCTCAACAAATTAATGGTTTAAGCAGAGCTATTCAATAAGGAATCTCCACAGGTAATACTCACCTAGACTCATTATCCTCCGTAACACCTATTATCATTCACTCAATTTTATAAGGGCTGTAATGATGTTAGTAATATTCTGCCCTTTTTTACTCAGCAAGATTTCTCTGTAGATAGTTTCAATTACTTAAGACACTTGGATGAGAAATCCCTGCCATCTCACACTTGGACCCCTCAGCTTACATTACCAGTGATTTGACTGACTGCTGAATACAAGCGGCAGTAAGTGCTATATTAAGTTTTCCTTATGTGTAAAGAAACTGAATGATACACCAGCTAAATCACTTCACAACAATAACAAAGGGAATTGATGCCACTTATCACCATTATCAGAAGAATATTATCCCTCAGACTTGCGGTATGCATGAGCCATGCAGGATGGGAAACCCGCATAAATCTTGCCACAGGTGCCAGGAAGGCAGATCCCAAGTCCTGCAGTGATTCCATAATCATCCTGATGATGTCCCTTAATGTCACTTCAGTTTCTCAAGACAAAGAGCAAGACTAATGCAACATACATACACAAGGGAGAATACAGACAGATGATCCTCATTTTCAGAAACATGAGCACCTGCAAACCTGGCAGAAAATCACAATAATTCAGTGCTCAGATCCCTGGAACCCTGTTAAAGTCTCAGCAAAGCTGATGATCCCGCATCTGTCAGACATTTTACAAGAACCTATTGCTGATACACACACTCTGCGTACACAGATGTTGGGCGGATTCCCATCAAAATCTCTTTCTATATGCTGTGCAAACAAGTTATTAAGGCTAATTATTTTGGAATAAGATAAATTGCTTTTATTATTTTTAATCTTTTCATTAACAGTAATTAGCATGCAGCGATTAACTTGTTAAATCTTAACAAAATCCTTCTTTCAAAGCTGCTCCTGAATGTATGTCTTCCTTCTGTGAAGTCTGTGTCTGCCCTCTCTCCTGTTCTGCCTGCTGCTTTGCCCCAGCCCTCCTGCTGTGTTGATTTTGCTGCCATTCACTTGTTCTCTTGAATGCTTTTTTCTCTGATTCCTGTCTTCTTCATCAGAGAGACAGAGAAGGGGAGCAACAGAATTGCCCCTCACATCTGTACACACATGGAAGCTACACTGCTTTGTTTCCACAATGCAGAAAGAAAGCATCAGAAAAGTGTGAGCAAACATATCAGAAACACATCAGAAAATACTATGAGGAGTAACAACTACTTATTTTTAGCTTGCAAGCATTGTGAGTAAAAGCACATGAAACTGCCTCTTCCTTTCTGCCATTTCCCATGCTCATAAAGCTAAATGAGATCTTAAGAAATGAGTTGCAGCATTATTTACTTTTAACTTATTCTAGATCTCTGTTCATGGTAGAACAAAGGCGCTAGAGATCATACCTGACCACCAGCTTGACACGGGAATCAGACGCATCAACACTAAACATTAACTGGGAGCCCGTCCCCAGGTGAGAGGTCTCAGTGTCCTTGGGGAAAATAGAGCACGCTCAGCACCATGGAAGAGGAAATTGCAGCAGTGGGGATTAATACTGGCAGAGTTACATAAAACCCTTTGCCTGCTTTTTGCTATGCAATGCATCGGCACTCAGGAAAAGAAGGCTTCTGCTCAAAATGTAAGATGAAGGACAGGAAAAACAGAATTGGTCCCTGAAGTACCCAAAAGACTTACTGGCATCCTCAACAGCACTGCCTTTGTACTAAGTCATTTTACCTGTGTGCATGGACAAAAGCTTGAAAAGGCAACAAGCAGAGCTATCCATCAGGAGACAGTAATGTGACAAAGAGAATATAGGTATGACAGGATAGGAATGCTCCCGTTTTCTTTCCAGTGGTAAACAGCACATGATGAATGCCGTCCCTGTTTTCTCTGAAGTTGTTTCTGCTTATGAACTGATGAGTATTGAAATTCAAATGTGGGTGTAACTGATAATACACCACAGATAAACTATTTTCTGGAATGTTGCTGAAAGTATAATCCTTCAAGTTAATAAAATGTCAACGGTATACTTTTTTTTGTATTCACTGCTCTAGAAAGCTGTAACTGACATTGAACAGCTCTGATGTGCCCAGAAGGTCAAAGAGGTTCATTCCATCTGGCTCCAGGAGTGGGACCAGAAAGCCATCAAGTCAAAGTTTTGTTTGTGCAGTGTAGGCAGATGACTAAACACATTTTGGATGACACAGGCTGTCATACATATAGGCTGTCATACAGATTCATCAGGGAGCGCACCTGAGCTGTAAGGGGCAACAATTCAAATCAAAATGGCCAGCTAGTCTGTTCAGACTTGCATGAACAAGACAAAGCCTAGAGGTCACCATGGCATCAGGGTATGGTGACACAAGCCCATCTTAGAATTACAGAATCATAGAGTCACAAAATGGTTTGGGCTGGGAGGAGCCTTATAGATCATCTAGTTCTAGCCCCCCTGCCACAGGCAAGAAACCTTCCACTAGACCAGACTAGACAGTCTCCTAAGCTTCATACAGGCTTCCTATAAAAACAGACAAGATCTCAAAGCCATACCCTCAGGAACTGCTCTAAATGTCCCAGTGGCACAGACAAACCCCTAAGTTGCCTCAGTAAAACAGCTGCCATTTCCCCTGTAACCCATGTACAGAGGAAGATGTAGATGAACCTGGCAGGTGAAATTAAAGCACTCAGAGGGAGGTTTGTTTTGAGAGTTTTGAACATTTTTAAAGGCTTTGTTAGATTAAGGCACACTTATAGAGTAAGATATCCCTTTAAAACCTTTCTAAAACACAAGAGTTTTTGTTAGTTTACTCTACTTCACTTTTACATTAAGCTTCCCCACCACTACACACCTTCTTGACACCTCAGCTGGGTGGAAGCTGGTGTGTGACCCAGCTGGGCTGGCAAATCTAGAAAAAGTGTAAATACGTATCAGTGGTACTGCTCCTCCTTTCACTGGTCCCAATCCTGTCTGCTGGTGTTGGCAGTACATCTTTCCCAAGCCAAAGCCAAAGCCACTTTTTCTACTTGCCAGGAAAAGCCCTGACTGCATGTAAAGTGGCAACAATTAAATAGCAGTATTGGGGGGGAAGGGAGAAGGAAACCAAAACCAACCTTTGATTCTTCTCAATCAGGTCATTCAAGCTATAATAGGTACTCAAAACACCACAAAGCAGAAGGACTGGGCACCAGCTGGGAAGCCATTTCTAGTGATATCTGCTAAGTGTATGGCCTCTTTGAGAATAAAGAACACTGTTTTATGCAACACGTCATATTAAAAGATCATTCAGGCAGCCCAAATGGAAAAAGATTAAAAAATCTGGTTGGACCCAGTGCCTACAGTTGCAGCCATGCACAACCAGTTTCCATAGTAACCAGAGTCAGGTGATGTTGCCTTGCATGAGACTGATACCTCCCATGGAAAGCTTGAAGCAAAGAGCGGTATGACTACCAGCTCCCATTCATGGAGAAAATATAATCCACTCAAGAACTGATTTGCCATTAAGGACATGTTTGAATTCAAGTCTGTCAGGTGGTATACCCAGCTCCATTTGCCACACCAGAAGTGGCCTTTTTTTGTGATTGAAGAAGCATATCAAATGTTTTCAGGCTCTTATCTGGTTTCGCTTTTAATATTCCATGTATTCATTGGTGTTGAAAATATTCAAAATCAAATGTCTAGGGTTTGATGTTTTCATGTATTTCCCTCTTTATTTCCTTTTACGAATTGAACATAAAATAATGCCGACTAAAAGCTTTTTATTTTTTTCTTGTTAAATTTTATTTTTCCCTTCCTATTTTTGTTTGCCAGTCTGGAATTGCTATGAAATATCTTGTGACTTGATGAATATAGACTATCAAACTAAGAAAAAAGGAAGGGAAAAAAAATCACTTTCTGTATTTCTGTCACTTTGGAAACTGGAGAATATTTTAGAAGACACAGAATGGCAAAAGAAAAAAAGAAATTAAAATGAGAAGGGAACTTCTGTTCTTTTGATTGTCTTTATTGCAGTTGGTAATAAAAACAGGTTTGAAGAAAAGATACTTTGTAAAACCTTTATAAAATTAAGAAAGGGCTGAACACCATGAAATTCAAGTCACCTTGACATTTAAAGCATTTTGTGACTTGGTTTTCATTGTTTTCAGCCATCACCAGCTACACTATTACTCATGTGAATGCAGTGCTCTCATTTGTGTTTGAAAACATATGCAAGGTTTCTGGGCATTTTCTGAAGTTATAAAAAGACTTTTAATATGAAATAGAGGCCCTTTAATCATTAACTCATAAAAATAGCTAACAGATTTCTCTTTAAGGACAAAGTGAGGAGAGCCTGCATACATTATCTGGAAGTTATTGAAGACCTGACAAGAAGCTTACGTTTGTCAGAACCTCTCATGAGTAAAGTTTGTTGTCTTTTGTGTCTCCTCAGAAAATGGAATCCCTGCAGAATACTTTTTCGTCACAAGAAGACTTTCATGGACCATTGGGCTGGAGCCCTTCTGGGCCAGCTTTCTAAATTGTATTGCCTGTGAAAACTCAGGCAGGTCATGGCAATGCATCACATTCTACTTGTGACCTTTTGCCCAACAAGTGAATGAATCTAGCTGCACAGCCATAAAGCAGCAAGCTGTGAATAAAAATTTGGAAATCTTTGTTTCATATTGATGTTATAAAATCTATATGCAGCTCCTGATACAGGTCTTTCAAATTAATTTTCTGATAAATCTCAAGATCAGTCAGTCTCGGCATCCTAAATTACAGAGGTACCTTTACAAATGTTGCCTTTGGATACTCTGTTTACCAGAGAACGTATGCCTATTAATGCNTCCCTGGGAGCCCGGCCCCCGCCGCTTCTTTCAGGGCTGCTCCCAGCCTTCGCTGCCCTGTAAGCCCGCACCTCCTGCCTGCCAAAACCTCCCAAAAATTTTCCCACTACAGCTCCAGACTTTAATACATCTCCTCCACCATCCCAGGATTTCTGCCCGTCTCTGCCGTCCCAGCTTGTCGCCGACGGCCTCTTACTGGTTTTTTTTGTGGTTTTGTTATTTTGTTAATACCAAAATTGTTGTTGTTTTTGCCTCATTAAATATACTAATAAAAAACTGCTATTCCTATTCTCATATCTTTGCCTGAGAGCCCCTTAATTTCAAAATTATAATAATTCGGAGAGAAAGGGGTTTACATTTCTCGTTCCAAGGGGGGCTCCTGCCTTTCTTAGTAAACACCTGTCCAAACCAAGACAATACATTATCTGGAAGTTATTGAAGACCTGACAAGAAGCTTACGTTTGTCAGAACCTCTCATGAGTAAAGTTTGTTGTCTTTTGTGTCTCCTCAGAAAATGGAATCCCTGCAGAATACTTTTTCGTCACAAGAAGACTTTCATGGACCATTGGGCTGGAGCCCTTCTGGGCCAGCTTTCTAAATTGTATTGCCTGTGAAAACTCAGGCAGGTCATGGCAATGCATCACATTCTACTTGTGACCTTTTGCCCAACAAGTGAATGAATCTAGCTGCACTGCCATAAAGCAGCAAGCTGTGAATAAAAATTTGGAAATCTTTGTTTCATATTGATGTTATAAAATCTATATGCAGCTCCTGATACAGGTCTTTCAAATTAATTTTCTGATAAATCTCAAGATCAGTCAGTCTCGGCATCCTAAATTACAGAGGTACCTTTACAAATGTTGCCTTTGGATACTCTGTTTACCAGAGAACGTATGCCTATTAATGCTCTTTGAGATCAGAAAATTTCAATCTTAAGTCATCAGGGTTTATTACAATATGGAAACTTGGATCCCAGTGTTTATCTCACAAGGTAAATCTAGACACAGTATCAGTTTGTTCTTGAGAGCACTGCAGCAGTGATGTACTGGTTTGAGTGTTACTGGTCCCTATAACTACTCAAAACTAGGCTGTAGGGGAGAGATTCAGCATGATCACATGCAAAAAATTCTTGATTACATTTTCACTTGAGCAGCAGCTTAGGAGCAAAAAGAAAAACCACCATAGAAGCAATGATGTTATAAGCATAAGACTGTTTCTGAAATACTTGTGCTGTCCAAAGACACATACAGCAACTTCTTTAAGATGAGAGCATTGGATTATTTTGGTGTGAGCAGCTTGCAGACCTCTTTAGACCTGTAATGGGAGCTCACACAAAAGAATGAAATTTGTACAGGTTGTGCTTCATGAACTCATTGGTAAAGTTTGGCAGGGTGTAGGTTCTTCTGTTGAATAACTGAATCCTTCTTCAGCTCATTGACTGAGGGGAAAAAAACAATGAAAATATTCATTTTGGGTTAATCTGAATTATTGTTAAAAGGTCACCTTTTCCACCAAGAAAGAATTAGCAAAGAATGTTTTCAGCCTACAAGACAGCTGAAAATTTAGCCAAGTGAAATTAAAAGGAGTATTTGATAGGGTCCTTGTCTCTTTTTACTGGCATAGTAGTAAGTATATCTGTATCAAACATAATGTTCATCTCATACCAGGTTTTATAGTGACTATACAAGAGAATTTATTTTTATTACCTTTTGTAAGTCATGATATGAGCATATAAAATGTCAGCTTTGTCAGAATTAGTCTTACAGCACTTTTCAAAGAAGTGGAACAAATTTTAATGGGATTTTTATGCATCTCCATTCAGATGAAATGCAGGTTTTAGAGGGGAAAAAAATCAAAACCAAAGATATATGCAATTTATTTCTGTGCTCTATTTCTATCTCCAATCTCTCTAGCAAACAATGGCCTTCAAGAGGTATTCTGAGTTTAAATGGAGATGTTGTCACTGACATGGAAAGGATCTATTATGTTTAAAATCACAGAAGCATCTAAATACAAAAAAAAAAGCAAATAAATGAAAATATATTTGAACATGGAATGTAACAACACATTTAAGGGAGAAAATGTGAATGCATTCCAGTATGAGGAATGATGTCTCTGCTAACTTCCAGACCAATGACAAGTAGAACAACTTGGCATTGTCTTGGTAGGAGTCATTTTATTTTATTTCAGAACTTAGGTACTCATCAAAACTTAGTTTTCAAGCCCAACTGCTGGGAACCAGGGGCCTTTTCAGAGGTTCTCATAACGCTGAAATCCAGTTAGGTCTACCAGAAGTATTCCAGTACTCCAGAAATGTCTTACGTTTCCCCACAGCATCTTGATGGGTGTGGTTATTGTTACCCAAGCACCTTCTTGAGCACTTCCAGCAGAACTGGGCTCTGGGATATGTTCTGAGTGAGAAAGCCCAGAAGAGACTGCTTTCTTGCCTACAGCAGAGTCTGAGGCAATTTTCCTCAGTACCGACAATGGTCCTGAGTGAGTACTTGCTCCAGGAGGAATATCCATGCCAATATAAACCAAGACACATAAGTATTCCCATTTTCAACAGTCAGATAAAAATTAGAGACTCAGTGTGAAGCTGAGGGGTGGCAAGGGAGAAAAAGATTTGGACAAAAAACTGTGAGGAGGCTTAGACAAATTCCATTCAATGTTGCTACCAATGAAACAGACAGTGATGAAGAGCATAGTTGCCGAATCAGGATAAAAGCTACCAGAAATACTCAAAAGAGAAAAAGCATTAACTGTTCTTTTCTTCTTTTATCCCCTTCCAAAATTTGTTTGGGTGCTTTCTATAACAAAACAAGATAATTTATATTTTTCTGATTGGCACTGTGGGAACAATCACTCAGGACTGAATAGAAAATTGCTTCATAATCTTGGTGGTAACTGTGGTCTTCTTTTTGCAGAGAATATAGTGCCAGATTACTCAGGGCTACACTGAGCTTTCACCCGAAATAAAGCAATTAGGTATTACCTAAGCTTTCATTCCCACCACCACCCACTCATCGGGTGCCATGTGATGCAGTGCCCATGACGTTCAGGCAAAGAGGGGAACTCGTGCTTCATGCTGACAGGAGGGTAACCTTTCAGCTCCTTGCACACATTTCTCTTCCCTCAATATTCATCTGCAGGTTTGGAGCACTGGCAAAACATCAGAGTGGTACAGGCATAAGAAGCATCAGAGGTAGAAATCCATTACTTTAGGGAATTGAATAGCCATTTTGGACAATTGATCAGGCACGATAGACAGTTGGACAAAATAGGTAGTTAGGCAAAAATGTTTCTTATGAATCCCAGTTGTGGAGAATTTTCATGGTGGTATGAAATTTTAGGCAGGGAATCTTTCAGTGGTGTCTGCTCTGGTCTAAAATCCTCAATTTGTGGGCCAGAGCATTCAAAGGGAGGTGAACACTGCAATTTCACTTCACTGGCGGTCATGTGGGCCTCCCCACATACAAATTCAAATGGTCAGGAACTCCGTTTAACAGCAGTCCCCAGAGTCATGGAGGGAGGCAGAAACTCAGAAGCAAGACAAAGGTTCTACCTGTGCCCTGAGAGCTACACCAATAGTGGAGGTGACCAGAACAGCATCATTTTCTCCACATGCCACGCTGACATATTTCACCATCAATATGTTCACTTTAGAAACTAAGTGGTATTTACAGACCTGTCAAGTGGAATACGTAAGAAATTTATTGCAGGCACCTAATAAGAGCCCCAGTTTCCAGAAAACATGGTATTCAAAGGGAGTGGAGCCCACTGATGCTTCTACAAAAGACGTTTTGTAGAGGAGGGAAGGGGCAACAGCTGAGACCATTAACCTTCCTAGATTAGCTTTGGCACAGACTGGCTATCAGCGTCTTCCCTTTCCCTGTGTACAGAGGCTGTGCAGAACACCTTCCTCCTGTGCAAAATGCTCAGAGGAAGATAGGACATACTGCGGGGGAAATTGGCCGCATTCCACTGTGTCTGTTGCATTCCTAACAGGAACAAGCCTCTCTTATTCAAGTACCCAAGGCTTTCTCTGCCCTGGCAGTTTACATGGGTTTTGCCAAGTGGCAGCCCCATTCCTTTTAACATAAAAATGTAGTGTTTCTCAACTTGTCTTTAACAACAAGTGCCACTTTGACAAATGCTTTTGATAAGCCTTAAAAATACTGAAATAGTACATGGAATGATGACAGAGTCCATCGCCCTGACCACCATGGTAAAAACCACTGCTGAAAATCACAGTGTTTCTTTAGATTTGTAAACACAGAAATAAAGGTAAAACCTACTAAATACACACACATTCTAGGTTTGTATAGGTTCAGTCCTGATCATTAACTGCTTTATTTATAACAAATGCTTATACAATTTACCAGGCAAGAATATCTTCTGTTTAATTAAAAATATCTTCAATATTGCACTGGTCGGCTTCCAGAAGAATGGCAGCTATGGGTTTGGGTTCACCGTGTTTCAATATTATTCTTTGGAGAAGTAATGGTGGAATGTTTGCTAGTGGCTAGTAGTAAAAATACATTGTCCTTGCAAACAAGTAGCTCTCAGATACCATGATCTGTGCCTCTGTTTCACACTGCCCCTCCGGACAAATTTGCAGGTAGCAGTAAAAAGTAGAACTCAATTGAACAAAACAGTCAGGTGCCACAGAGGAGAAAGCCGCAGGAATAGAAGGCAATAAAACGAGCTTTGATAAATTAAAAAGCCTGCACTCAGAGAAAAATACGAACAAGCACCTGACGACACAGAGATAACCCAGCAGCCAAAACCAGCACATTAAAACAGACCTACTGTTTTTCTCAGTCATGTCCTCGTACTTGCAAGTGATTCTGAGAAGGCAGATTGCAGAAAAAGATATAGGTAAAAAGTCAAAGTAAACCAGAATACTACCAGGGATTTCAGAGTAGCAGAAAGGGTCCAGGCTAAGATTCTTTGCCCTATAGAAGAAATTCTTTTTGAAAAATGAAATTTGAAGGCAATCAGTTAATGAACATAATAAATATTAAGAATTTTTCTAGCCTAGACAGTGAATATTTTCATTAATTTAAATAGGACTTGAAATCATAGCCTAGAATTTCAAATTTCAGGGGGAAATAATCTCTTTTTTTTTGCAGTAATTTTTTTAACACTTCAGGGAAACTCCACAGACATTTAAAAAAGTTTATTTTGAACTTACTTTACTGACAGACTTTCATTTAAGAATTACCTTTGATTTCAAGGGTATTTTTTAAAGGGCTTTATGTATTATGATATAATTCAGAGTAATGTTTTTAAGAGGCTGCAAAAGTTTTCTGCAACAGTCTCCCTAGAGAATTTCAAAGTATCTTGCTTAATTTCTTTTTTTCCTGAACCAAAATGAAATCAGATTTTCTGAAAAACAGAATGGAGAGTACACTGGCAGTGAAAAAAGGCCATTAAAATCTCCACAATTTTAAGAAGGAAGAAAGGAGATTTCTATGTATGTTTCCCTCCTCTGGCCCAGATCTTATCCTGCCACAACTTCTGCAAAACCTCCTACATTCTCTTTAAGAATGGAGAAACTGGTTCCAGCACTAGCCTAAATTGCGCTTATTTTCAAGGGAAATGCACCTGAAATTTTTGAACGCTTTCTGATGTCTCTGTAGACAGAAACATGTGTCTTAAATAGATGTGTATAAACAAATTCAGAAACCTTCCCTAGAGAATACGTGCATAAAAAAACCACACACATTACCCACAAATTACCCACAAATTACTCATTACCCACATTAATGAGTTGTAATACTTTTCATACCCAGTAATCCTGGGTGTGAACCTGTACAAAAGATGGTCTCTTCCCAGTGGTCTTTTGTGTAAGGAAGGGAAAACCCTAAGACCTTCCATTATCAATGCAGTTGACTGAATAACTCCACAATAAAGTCTGAAGAAGAGTGGAAAGACAGCTTTCCAAACCCCTGCTAGGTAATTAAATATGAGCTTGGTTATAAAGAAACTATTCTGGAGCTAGAGTGACACAAAATCCTATGAGATCAAAAAAAGAGCTAGCCTGCACATGTTTATTTATATCACCCCACATCTGGTAAAGTTAAAGTGCTTAATCTCAATATACATGTACTGCAATTTTAGATATTAAACTGCTAAATAGTCCATACTGACAAAGCTGGAAAAAGTATAAATAGGGCTAAAAGCCTGAACAATATTAAACCATTCGTTTATCAGCAAGGATGTAAAAAATGAATATTCATGCAGTAGATAATATTTTTATGAATAGATTACCAGGTGAAGATAGGTGCTCACTTTTGAATTTAATTTTCACTCTTTCTTAAATGAAAGAATAAATCATATCAATGCAGACTGCTTAGAATGGATTTTACTTGAATTTGAATAGCTGCAAAAATTGACATATTAAGTAAGGTTCGCTTTGTAAAATGGGTAGTTGAATATTAAAGGAACCTTTAATTTGAAATTTAACCTTTTTAAAAATATATATAATAAAAGTAATTTAGAGCAATACTTTAGCTCAGGTTGTATGCTGTTTTGTCTAGGAATCTTTTTTTGGAGGATTTTTCTTTCGTATTTTCCCTTCTCTTATTTGTAGAACATGAAGCACACACTAAAATGAGTACAGTATCAGTAATACCAATAAAAATAGCAACATACAATCAAGTAATAAAAGGTGATTTAGGGTGCAGCCTTGGAAGTTTTCCTAAATTTGCAGTTACCTTTTCTGTATTTTTTTACATTGTTTTTGGGTGACAGAAAAAGGAAAAGTTGCATATAAAGGAGATGGGAAATGTTACCAGATAATCTACTCCAAGCATATTGTCATCATGACAATAAAGAGAAAAAGAAGTGGAGATTTGTTTTTCTGACTTCTTAAATTTATAGTTAATGCATCAGGACCTGCCACATAATAAACCAAATACTTTTAAACAGAGAATGATTGGATTAAAGTTAAAGATTTTTTTTTACATGTACCTCTCTCTTAAGGCAAATTATCTAAGGGAAGTACTGACTGAAGGCATAAGGTGACCTGCTAATCACAAAGAATATAAATAAAAGTTCAATAACTCATAAATAAGAGTCAAATATCTCACTCCTTGAAATGACTTGCAGAGTAGGGAAAGTGGGATGGAACTCAGTAACTTAAACGAGAACGGATCCTGAAGATGTGTGGATCTATTAAGGGAAGAATATCTGCAAAACTTGAATGGAAGCATAAGCTTTAGGAAGGACAAACTACAGGGAAAACCTTTTGCTGTCGTTTGAACTACTCTGAGATTTTCATAAATAGTAATGATAAGAACTAAGTTATTCTGTTGCTGACACCCTGTGTATTAAGGCAAGCAAGGAAAAGAAGGCTGATCTCTTACCATCATTGACATTATTCCACTTCTAAACTTTTTGTGCCTTTAAGACTGTATATTTTCATGCCAGATATTTCTTTTCAAATTGCATGGCACTGTGTTCAATGGGCTTTAAGTTCACTTGACTTCTCAGGTGAACATCATAGTCCTGCTCATCAAGTATGTGTCTGCACCAATGTTCTGATTCACCTTCACAAGAAACCTAAATATGGGAGAAACAAAGGCTCTGCTAAGTCTCACCAGTAACTTGTTTGCTTTGGATAGCCAGGATAATGGCTGCAAACAGCATCACCAGTGACACAATCACTTAGGAGTTTGGTCCTGCTGTGATACTGTTGAACAAATATTGCTATGCAACTAAAATAAAAATAACCAAAACTTTTTTCAAGCAGCTTACTTTCTTTGCATGTCAACTTCATACTAAAACACTTGTGATTGTCTGCAGGATTCAGGCTGAGTCACATCGTCTTTACACATAGGTAGGTTTACATTTACCCCACTGACATTCATCTGAAAAATAGCTGCCCTAGACATAAAAGAAACAGTTATTGAATATTTGTGGCTATCTACTGTCGCAAGAATGGGGAACTGTCAGAAGAAGCCCTGTTCCAGATTAAAATTTGTCTTCACTTGCAAGAGTATGCATCAGTTTTCATCCTTTATGAGCTACATTTTATTTAAAATATGCCTTGGTAGTTTTTCCTGATCTAATTTGTGCCTTTCAGATATCACATCCTCTAATGGGCTTTTTCTCTAGAAAAGTGACTCATATGTGTAACATGAAAGACAACTACCTATATCTTCATATCTTTTGTTACTTATGTACCCTACACCAACACAGAGTTAGGGATCCTTGTTCACGTGCTCCTTTATATGTTACCTGCATAGTTTTTTGAGACTTTCAATTTACTTTCACTTGGAACACTTCATTGCCTTCAGCAGCCACCCCTGGCTTTTGAAGGCACATAAGAGAAGTGTTATTTTTCTGTCGAGTATATACTTCGCTCTTCTAACTGCATCACGAGAAAGAGCTTTGCAATCGTTATCAGTAGTCATAACTGCTGTAGGAAAGCACTGGAACCCTGCAAGCAAGAGGCAAATTTTACTGCAGGAGTCTGACCCTAAATCTTTCTGAATTACCAGCACTGCATTTACCCTGCCCACAGTTCCCATGGACACTGTCCAGTTCCTTTTGGGAGAATTGAGCCAGCCACACACCTCCCATCAAGCTCCTCCACAAGGAGGAACAGACAATATTCTTCTATCATAGAGATCATCTCTTGAAATTAAATCCTAGATGAAGGACAAAAAGGGGCACTAGGGTTTGAGAAAGTTGTAAATTAAGGTCACTTTGAGAAGTGAAAAAATTTTAAAGGCCATGCTAAAGTACCTATAAATCTGGGAGTATTTTTTCCTTTCAGGTTAGATTTGTTAATAAAAAGCAATTGAGAAAGCACAAGGATAATATATGATGAAAAATTAGGTATGCCGCTGAGACCAGCAGGGATGTTTCAGAGGTGAAAACAGAAACCACAGTGCTAAAGCAGAATCATTTAACTCTCCTCTTCTGTGTTTGTTTATTGTTTCTAAGTCCTGCATCTTGTCCTCAAGCATATTTTGCCTTCACTGTTTCCTACCAGCTTCCTGTACAATTGACAGGCTGATTAATTAGAGCACCAGAGCACAGGTCTTGAAGCAATACCTTGAGATCTGCATTCCCCTCAGGCCATATACCTGTTTCCCCTCATACAGGTCCAAACGAATCCATCAGTGCTTAAAATCCCAGACTTGGTAAGCTTAGCTTTATTTAATTATGTAAGTGAAGTCAAATTTCCTGCTGGAGAAGGGATAGATATCTACAAACTTATCTTGTGAAGGGAGAAACTAAGACAGACCCAGTCGGTGTATCTGGGATTATTTCCAACTTCATGTCTCCAGTTTTCACCCACAACAACCCTTCCATGGCGCAGCCCTTGCATGTGGACATCTCCAGAGATATTCTGAATAATTAGCTATGCAGTGCACCACATCCCTTCTAATGACAATCTACTAACTAGAGCCAATATATTATAAAAGTTCAGAACAAACAAAACTGTAGAAGCCACACAGCAAAACCAATAGACTTACTAATTTGTGGTCTGAAGACACACACTAAGAAAATGGCTGGGTTGTGCTATCATTCTTAGATTTATGATTAACATGTATAAATTAACGGCAATTTCACATAACATAATGCAGAATAACGCTTTGTATAAAGTAACTGCTGTGTAACTAGTCTGTACTAGCCATTGAGTCTGATAAGATACAATCTTCTTTTGCTACTGCTCAGTCCTCACAGCTAACCTGAGATACAGCATGCAAATATTAATTAAGGGACATACATTTGACCAGGAGCTGCAGCAGAGACTGCTGAAGCTGCAGCATTTACAAGCAGACCTGGAAGAATCTTTCAGCGACAGCACAAAATATTGACCAGCTTTATTTACAACAGTTTTTACTCATTCATTGCCTCCTCAAGGAAATATTAAAGAATAGATCCTTAATGCAAACAAGGCCACAAATTCGTACTGAAAGCAAAGCAGAGAACAGTTATACATAGCTGAGTGAACCTGCAAGCCAAGAGAGGCAGTAGCCATTACCGGAGGAATTTGGAAAAGAAAAACAAATTTAACTCCCTTTTCCCTACATCTAAGACCACTGTCTGACAGTGTGTCATACCAGAAAATCTCATAACACAAACAAGACATGCTGGTGCATTTTATGTAAAACCAATGCAGAAGGAGTATTGTTACTGTCACCTGCTTAATGCATTTCTGGTAAAATGTGGTCATAATTTTTGTAAAGCACAGCATTAATTAAGTCCTACAAAGAGTTTAATAATCTCCTCAAAATCTGATCTGCTGCTTCCAAAATTTAACCGTAGTGACTAGACCTCAGCAAAGTGGATCCATGTTATGTAGAAGTGTTGAAATTTTCCTCTTTAAGAGATATTAGTTAGAATCCTAGAGACAGCTGTCTTGCATCAAAGTACTTTTGTGCCTTTGTAAGTCTTTTGGAGGCTTTTTCTTAAATTAAAGTGTAACTCAAATTGCTTGAGGAAAACATTAAATTCAAGATGAATTTGACCTGAAATTTATCTAGACGTTGCTAGGTCTGCTTATATGCTCCGTCACAGACAAACCATGGTCCGAAGTTCTCTACTTTCATCTGTCTACAAGCTTCAGTAGACACATAGCTTCTTATAGTCACAAAATAAAAAAAGCTTTACAAACACAGACCTTAAACAGATTTAGCGTAGTCATCATTTAATGTGGCTGATACCTAGAAAACTTTGATTTTAGTATCTCTTACTTCTGTCAAAACATAATACTTAGTCCTTTAAACTCTCTGAATTTTTTATTTGAAAGCTTTTGTGAAACTTCGTATTTTATATCAACAAAACACTCCAGATTTTTTCTCTGCAGAAAACCTGGAGGAGATATGTTCACCACACTGCTCACTGATGCCAGAATCAAAAGATGAATAAAGCTTGTACCACAAATGACAGAGCCATTCACATTCATTTGCCTTATGCTGGGAATATCTGCCTGAATTTGCATTTTCAAATTAATGTGCTATTGTTTGTACATCATTTGTTATTGATGTCATCTTGTAAAACATAATAGTGATTCTCAGATAGGACAAAAGTAGATGTACTGTATTTAATTTTTAATTCTACTTACACACTCTAAAATTCAGTGTCAGTTCAGGTTAACCTTATATATTTTACAATGAAATTTTACAGTAAACCAAGAAATACATCCTCACAGCTGATAAAAGTAGTGGGTTAGAGGTGTACTCATAAATCAAGACTCAGTCCACGTTAGTGGTGCAGAAAGGTGCCTAAGAAATATGACGTGGCCACCTAAGTTACTTGCACAGTTTGTTAAAAGACAGCCTCAAGCACACACTTAAAGTTGGTATGCTGAAAACCAAGCCAACCCTTAAGGTTTTCTTGGCAGTTAATCAAACCAGGGAGAGAAGTGGAATAGGTAAAGGACTGGACACCAAGGAAAGAGCAGACTGGAAGACAGAGAGATTGAAGAGGACTTGCCTGCTATTCACCAAGGCTGGTTACAGTCTCATTCCTCTCTCCAATCACACTGCCATTCTGCCTTCCTATATAATGAGAAAAAATTAAGATGACTATGCTTCAATAGTTCCTTGATGAAGGAATTCCACTTCTGAAATTAAAAAAAGCAATTAGTAAAACCAAGAAAAATAAATTATTTGAGTTTTTTTCTTTGTTTCTCATACTTTTTCATTCCTGCAATGCTCAATAAAAGCATAGAGCAGGGATTCATGGGTTGTAAAATCTGAAGGGAGCATTGAAATTATGTAATCCCACCCAGAATTTGCAGTGGGAGATGCATAAAAAAGGGATTAATAAACAAAATCAGATACCTCCCATCCTCACTTGGTATCAAACTGAGCTGCATTGAGGATTTAAACTAATCATAGGGTCATAGAATCGTGGAACAGTTTGGGTTGGAAGAGACCCTCCAACATCATCTAGTTCCAAGCCATGGGCATGGGACTTTCCACTTAGACCAGGTTGCTCAGAGACCCATCCAGCCTGGCCTTGAACCATCCATGGAATGAGGCATCCACAACTTCTCTGGGCAGCCTATTCCTGTGCCTCACCACCCTCACAGAAAAGAATTTCTTCCTAATACCTCACCTAAACCTTCTCTCTTTCAGTTTAAAGCCATTGCCACTTGTCCTCTCACCACAATCCCTTGCCAAAACTCCCTCTCTTGCTGCCCCCACAATACAATACACAGTGCAAAAACATGGGAAGGGGCCATTTCCAATTAGAGGAGGAGCTGTGATGATCCAGTTTTTAAAAACAGAGTCTCATGTGCGCAGTATTGCATGCAATGGGAGCAGTAGCTCCTTAACTATTGTTTTAATCTTATATACCTGTAATACATCCCTTCAAAAAGTATTCCTGGAGGTCTACACTGAAATTGTCACAGCCCACCTTTGGTCAGCACCTCAAGGGACCCACACAACTTGTAAAGAGAGGCATGTGTTGCCTGGAGCCTGTGAAGGGTGGGGATATGTGTGCAACTGTGCATATATGTGACTGCAGCAGTGAGGTTAGATTAGACCTTCTCAGCATTTACCATAGAAGGGTCTTTGCAAATTTGGATGTGTTTTCTACTGGTTTATAAGTGTTTATTATTGCAGTTCATCAGTTGTGTTTCTGATATTGATCCTCAATGTATAGTTCACTAATTAGCTGATTAATTATGTCCCACTAATACATCAATAAATCACAGCAACTCTGAGTTAGTGTTTTCTACTCAGCAATTCTTTCCATGGGATACTTCAGTGCCATTGTGTCAATTGATCACAATGGAAGGTTTTACTCTTTGCCAGTATAAAGAATGAGAAATTCTAATATCCAGTACTTTGCCGTCTTCAGCATATGAAACACAACAGAAATAAAAACCAAAAATTTTTATATACTAATTTACAAAAAACATTTCTAGACATCACTCATACAAATAAACCCTAATCACTAACAGACAGATGTTAATCTGAACAGAACAAAGACTGCAGATCTGCTCTCATTACTTCTCAAGCCACCTGTATATTCAGAGATGAGAGGTCTAGGGTTTTGCCGTGTATTTTTCTCCAACAATTTTTAAATATTCATAACATAAAAATAAGAAAAATAATGCTGTGTTAATTTTATGGATTTATAGTTACTTTTTCAGGAGAAAAAAGTTCCCCTCCTCCAAATCAGGCAAGGCTAGAAGTGCTGTAATTCTCTTTCCTTGACTGCTTCACAGAATAAGAGGTGGTTTATGTGTTGATGAGGTTTCACAAGCAGAAATAAGCTTTCTGACCTAGCCCAAACAAAATTTGTGAAAGGGCAAAGCTTCACAGGAACTCTCAAAGAATAACATCTGCTTCCATGTGACTTCAAAATCCATGTCATTATGATTTCTCTTTTCAACAGTGCTTGCAATAATTCTGAAACTAGAGTTTTTAAAATCCATTTCTAGACATCCACTATTGCCACCTATCTAGCAAACTTCTTTCCTTATCACTGTTTTCAGTCCTTCTGCCGCTGGTGCTTACACAGCTGGATTCAAACTGCATCTTTCTACATAGCATAAAAGCTCACATAAGACCATGAAGAAAAGATTTTTAAAAAGTGAAATAATGAGTGGAAGCAGTTTCAGAAGGTCCATAAGGAAATGAAAGTGAGATTGTACAGACAGCACTATTACCTGAATCCAGAGACCATGGGAAGTGAGACAATTTCAACTGATATACCAGACTGCAATTGGGTTAAAAGTAAAATTTAAACAAGCAAACCTGAAAATAATACAGAAACATGTAAAGACAAGAGCTATGAAGACTTGGTGAATATTCTCTAAGTATGCCTTTTTTCAGAATTTGCCAACAGTAAGAAAATCCTTTTCTGAAGCTGCTGCAAGATAGAAAGTCAGTCTTTCTTAAAACCTGCTATTTGACAAGATCATCCCTCTGACTGCTGATTTCTAAACCTTCTGGCATTTTGTAATACATGGAACAAGCAGCAGAAAAAGCAGAGGGATAGCTGTGCTATCATCCTTTCTGATATTGTTTTCAATCAGCTCCTTTTGTGAAGATTCCAGGTAGTATATACAATACACATTTTCTATGACAGAGAATATCATATTCACTTGAGTGCAGCAAAGCTCACCATCAAAAAGGAAAGAAAACTAACTTATCTAAAGATTTTAGGCTGGTTTCTGACCTCTTCTTCATCACATTTATGCCACCCTGGCCTTCACTGGGCCTTCAACGTTTCAGTGGGATCACAGTTGAGCAACAAAATAGGAATGCGGCTAGGGGGAGGTTGGAGAGGAGAACTCAAGGCACAAAATGCAAAGATCACAGATCAACAGGGGTTGAGATAACAACAATTTACTTGAAACAGAAATGAGATAAGAAAATGTCCGACCTAACTCACAGCTGGTGGCATCCTACTCCAACCACTCCAACCGCCACACTTGCTGCACTGCAAGGAACACGGAGGAGAGAAAGCTGAAGATCTGTAGCCTCCCACCACACACCAACCAATCCTTGATGGTAAGAGTGGCTATGATTGCATTCAGGTGAGCACCTCCGACACAAAGAAAAAAGTTGCACTCTTGCAATTCAGTGAACCCTTGATTGTTTGAACCATGACCAAATAAGTCCTCTCTTTCACCAAACCTGGGAATGAGGACATACTCTGGAGGGAGAGACTAGCCAGGCTCTTACCCAGTGGTGAAGGAAATTTACCCAGCTCTCAGTCTGGATGAGAGGCCAGGGAGGAAAGTCATGTCTTATGCTGCCATCACCAGATTTCATGGCTTGGAGGATCGCGGTTGTTCTTACCTTTTGATCGCAGCTCCAAGGGTCAAGCCCAACTGCACTTTCAGAGCCTGCTGCAGGTGCTTTCATTGCACAGCACAGCACAGCACTCTAATCCCCAGATGTGCTCTCCTTTAAAGGCCAGAGATTTGCAGAAATGTGTTTCACATCCTCTGGAGATCTTCTTTTTACTGAGTGGCAAAAGTAGTTGTCAGCACTACCTTCCCCTGGGATAGCCATCCAGGTTCCCATCCCTGTCTCTTTCCTTGTTCATACATATCATCTAAAAAGTTAGCATTCTCCATTGGTTCTCAGTCTAACACATCATTTCTTCCTGCAGATAGAGTAGCTATTTTTGATTTTTGCATAATCATCAGCTAATTCAGGAGTTTTGGCTTTACTTCATATTTGCTGCTATCTGACCCCTATCAGGTCTGGTGTTATTCCTTTGAATAAATCCTTTCATTTGTTCTTACAATATTGTCCTTTTCCTTTTTAGTCACCATCTTTTTCCGTGTTGCTGCAGCTCTAAAATTTCTTTCTGGGATGTTAAGTGACCTAGATCTTCTAATGAATAGGCCAGTTTTGGAGACTTTCTTAATCCATTCTGGTTCCAGCAACTGATTTTCTGATGTTCAGACAAACAAGTACAAAATATTTCAGCAGCCTCCCACAATAATCCTAATAATAACAGGCATTCAACCTTAGGTTTCAGTTCATAACACCTACAATATTCTGAGAACCTCTCTAATATATTATCCATTGTTCTGTGAACTGGATGGGCACTCTTCTTTCACAGGGAAGGGCCTAAAACCCCGTTTGTTTTCTACAGCATAACCATACATTTTTAACATTCCCATTTTCTATCTTCCCTGCATAGACTCTGTTTCTCTTTTGTTCTACTCTTAAACATTGCACATAATAATATTCACAACCAGTCACATAAAATGCAGAGTACTTTTGCAAACCTGAGAGGGTTATTCTGAATGATTGCTCCATGGAAGAAAAAAGACCCAAAAAGTCTGGTTTATACCCCCTGTCTTCTCCTCTACAGTAGAATTTTATTAAAATTAAAATAATGTAGTACATTTTAGAGAGACATGAGCCAGAACAAGAGTTAAAAAACACTTCTATTTGTCCTATAAATGCATTAAAAGAAGAAACCATTAAATCACTCTTTTCTATTCATACCTGGATAATCCGTTTGTTTCTTTTAAGGTTTAAAAGACAAAAAAAAAAAAATCCACAATTTTGTTTTTTCTGACGAGATACCTAAATATCTAAGCAATTTATAATAACTCATTCTCATATAAGTCATTCACAGCTAGCAAACCAGTGCCATAACCAGGAGGCCAGCCTTGCAGTGGAACACCACCGGCTCTGGGGTGGGTCTTTCATGCTCCTCAGTGACTTTCCCTACATAATTCTTGCCTTGTTGTCATCTCCAGACCCATATTCCCATATTTAACACTTTTCCCTTTGCACCCTTTTTCTTCTGCAAATTATTTCATACTTGTAATGATTGGGTTTGAGGCGGGTGGTTGTTTCCTCTATATCTTTACCAGTCAAGATGATTAGAAGAACACTTTTGTGTATCCCAACAGAGACACTGCCTGACTTTTTTTACACGGACATGACCAGCACACTAAGACATTGTCAGAAGCAATAATTTAAATTCTGGAGGAATTTACCAGAAAAATTTAGGACTTCAGGTAGCAGAAGAATAAGGTATTTTTATCCTAAATTTTGAGCTACATGCTGTCAAGGTATCATTTGAGTTATGGATTTTGTCCCAACCCTTTTGCATAACTGGCCATTAAGCTTCAGGAACTCAAGGTGCTACATTCTCTCATGTTCATATGACATCAGCATAAGGCAGAAACTTGGTTGCCTGAAAGTCAGTAGTAATTTACAAGAAAGCTTGTTTTTCACTTCATTAATACTGTTTTAGAAAGACAAGTCAAGGCAAGAAAGAAGAAAATTCAGACTATTTTTCGTAGAGGGTATTACAAATTGTGTCTTATTCCACTTTCTGCTACAGAGACCTGGCAGTGTCCTAATGCATTTAGAAAAGAAAAGAATATCAAGGCATCTGTGTAATTAAGAGTGATGGTCTTATATTGCAGGAGGGACACTATCCCAGCCAGTTTGCTAAAGACAGGATTGGGAGTGCAGCTCTGTGTTTGTTTACCCAATGAACATCTGCACGGAAATCTGATACCATAGTTTGCCAGGAATTCTTACTGGAAGGGAGCTGAAATATTTAGCAGTTTGATCAGTCTGTTTCTCTGCCCCAAGGAGTATACGGAAGTGTGTCAGTTCTTGTTATTTCAGCCACAGGACTTGTATATCCTTATCTAGATGCTGATTTGGCAGTTCAGATAAAACCCTATATAGACTACATAAGTTGCTGATTTGGCAGTTCAAACAAACTCATACATATCTTAAATGAGGCCCTGAGAATCTCCTTGTTTACTGATGTTAAAGAGTAAAGGCAAGTTGTTTAGGCAAAAACTCTCTTCCACAAAACCCACAGGCAATTTTGCCACAGAATTTAACCAACAGAAAAATGAAAAGTCTCTTTAGATGTTTATGTGTGGCCTTACATTACCTAGATCTGATTTAGGTTTTTTAGGTTTACATTAATTTAATGCAATTAATTAATTACATTTATTTAGGTTTACATTACCTAGTTTCTGATTTAGGTCACTGAGAAGGGTCTTGACACATCAAAACTTTATTTGCTTATTCAAGTGCCTGTATATTTGTCATGGTTTGGCACTGGCCCAATGCCAGGCACCCACACGAGTCTCTCGCTCACCCTCCCCTGCCACAGCTGGGCAGAGGAGGGAAGGAAAAAAAAGTTAGCGAAGGCTTCATGAGTGAGATAAAGACTGGGAGAAAACACTTCAAGGACAAAACAGGCTCAACTTACGGCTGCAAGGTGGATTTATTCCTAACAGAATCAGAG
>VWPU01009154.1:600000-796687 GCA_013398955.1 Callaeas wilsoni
TCTGTAAAGTGAAATATGAGAGTAGGTGCCATCTCTGATAGCTATAGTTGACTCACTTTCATAAAAAGTTGCATAATAAATTGCAAGAACTTGGCTGCTGTAAGCTAAAGATTGGCTTCTGTAGGAGAAACTGTTTTGTGAATTCTAGTAACTAATAAAAAGTAATGTGTAATATCTCTACAAAGATTCAACAAATGTAATTGGAAAAAAAATTCTTTCGAATGTGTATAGTATAAATTTAAAAATATTTACAAACTGGGCTCATAATGACAGACAAGGTAAATAGAACAAGCAGAGGTTATTTACTTTCACACTTAAAATAAAAAAGAAAGGAAAATACTAGCTTTATTTACAGAACTCCTAGTTTCAGAATGATTCATTACTGTTAAAGTCTTTCACATTTTAAAATATGTTTTGAAAAACACTCAGAAATTTTCTCTTCCTTTTTTTAATAAAATTTGGTTGTTTATTCTTCCCTTTCAAAAAATTTCACAGTATTCAGCATATCTTTCCTTACAAATACTATGGAGGAAAATTATGAAGGAGAGAATAAACTTACATACTCCAAATAGATATGAGACTTCCTCAAGGGTTTTTTGAAATATATTTTTTGTGATTAGCATTATAAAAATACATATCATTTATTCATTGCACACAGTTTAACATAAATAAACACCATGTAAAATTCCTTGAGTGATTTTTTAAACTTACATATTTACAGAAAAGTGGTCTAAGGGAAGAGAGCCCTGAAGCCATATTCATTCATGACAAGGAAATAATATCAACAGATCTTATTGAATACTTCCATAAATAGCTTTTTTTCTCTATTTAAAAAGTAACAACAAAAATTCTATTCTTCCTGAAGTAAATAACTGAATAAAGAAGCAAAAATTGTTAAAAGACTCTGAAGATATAGAGTAGTAACCTGGCCAATTGAATAAATTAACCCCACAAAATGAAGTTGAGGTTTTGAGGTAAACTAAAAATGACAAAATTTTTTGGGGCAAAAAAGAGATTTTAAAAAAAATGATTTTCCATCAAGGACCTGAAATTTTTGATTATTAGATAGGAAACCATTCTATCAGAAGCAGTGGTAGAAAAATCGTAAGTAATAACTGAAAAGAAAGAACAAGCTAATTAATTCAGCTAGTAATTGAATGAGGTAACAGTGTTAAGAACAGTATTTGCTCCACATGCAATTTATACCTTTATTAACAGTAAACATGAAGTTTATGCACCAGTTAAATGGCATAAAATCCTTCAAACAAAGAGTTTAGCTTGGAGAGCAGTGGCATATAACAGAGCTGAGTCAGTTTCTTTCCAACAAATAATATTTGGACAACTAATAGTGTTCAAAAAATACTTAGAAGTCTGCAATACTGAAAATGTATACTGCAGGTAATTTTCTACCTGTTAGCATGCACTTCTATTGATTATTCATAGAGTAGTCTTTTTAAAATGCTCAGCCAATTTGAAGGACCAACTGAACATCCTGTAACAAACTACACATTATACTTAAAGGTGATACTGAATAACTGCAGTATTCATCACAGTTAGTTTTTGAATGTTACTCCGAGTTAGTTTTCACACACAAGGAGAAATTTGCAAATAAGTCTGTAAATATGGCTGATAAGCCTATCTATCAGTGTTTTGCATTTTACATCCCTTCACTTTTCTGTCTTTTTTTCTTTATTTTGTTGTGGCTTTTCTGTGAAACAAATAATTCAAAATTTCAAATCTTTTCTCTTCTCTGGACAAGAAACTAAAAAATCTGTTGTCTAGAAATCAGTAGTCCCTAAACTGGAAATTTATATTGTCTATTAGAAGTTCCATTGACATCTGCACACTCTTGTCTTCTGAGAAATTCAGCATGAAATATTATTTAATACAGTGTCTGACTTTCTGTTTACTCACTCTACTTTTAAACACTTGGTTAATTCAGTTCATCACTTTGTGTCCTGCTTAAACTCCAGCTATTGAGTCTTTTTTTGATTAGAGTAATAAGGACTTAAAAAACTTTTCTTCTAGAATATCTTCATATTCAGTTTCACAACTTAATATCAAGACTAGCTTGCCTGAGTAAAATCTGGTAATTTAGAATATAAGATAGTGTCTTAGCAGTTAGCATGTTTTAGACCACTTTATAAATGTATTTGGTTTTGGGTTTAGTTAGAGGTTGATTGATTGATTGGTTGGTTGGGGGCTTTCTATTTGTTTCTGTTTGTTGCTGTTGTTTCTTAGTTGGCTGGGGTATTTTTCTACTCAGACATACAGAATTATAGAACAATTCAAATTTAAAGAGATATCTGGAGGTAATCTTAACTTGCCTACTGCTAACAGCCTCTCTAGGTAATGAATATAGTTGAAACAATATCAGCAATGATAATATTTTCAGGTACATTTCCTTCAATATTCTGTCCAGTAGAGAATCTTTAAGTAGGGGCCATAAGAAATAAGATTTACAATATTTTTACATTTAATTTTAATGAAGACTCTTTTTTTGTAGAATAAATCTTAATACACAACTTCATACTTTTGAATTTTTGACTGAATAAGAAAGAAACAGTAGATATTTTCTAACCATAGCCAATCAGATTGTACCTTTGCAAATGTCTGTACTGTTAATGCTTCTCTTTGATAGTCCACAGAAAGAGTTCCTTACCGATATTAACCTAAGTCTAGAAACCAGGTGCAGATTTATCAGTATTTCAAGAGGGCATGGTCTTAAAATTTATCATTTTATGAGTTTCAAACTCTCAGTGAAACATACTTGAGAGGAAGAGCCTTTTCACTTTGAGTTCTGCTGAGAGACAAAATGCACATATAATGCTGCTGAAGTGTGTGTGCACCCAGAAGAAAATAATAGGCCAAATCCTATTTTTAATACATAAGCAGACACCAGTTCATGACCCATTAGAATTCAAGCAGAGAGAGGTCAAGTAAATGGAAGAGAAATCTCTAGAAGTGGTGACATACATGGAACTATGTTCTGCTCAGAAAGTTCCCTGGGCTGAAAATAGCTGGAGTTTGGAGCACTAAGAGGTGGAGGGGGAAGGGGGTGGGCACTATCCTTTTATCATTACTCTTTTTTTACCTTCTCAGGCAGTTTTTATCTCCACTGGAAGGATGTAGTCCACATGATACTGAATAACATGAACATTTATTCTATCTCTGTATGGCTGTTCTTATGCTATAATAGAATGTAGGATGATATGTGAAAATTATGTGAATTAGACACGGCTAGTTTAGTTTATCATAACAGAACACTAGTTCTTTTATGATAGAGGTAATTTTCTTTAAAGATGTGAAGTGTTTTAAATGCTTAAAAATCCACGCAATAAGTTTTTCTTGAAATACATTCTGTCTTGAAGTACTTTGAGAAGGATGGTAGGCAAGGCCGAGGGCAGCTCAGCATCATTTAGGAGAATGAGTGCTTAGAGTGGTAGCTGATCACCAGTGCACTAGTAACCAGTGCCCTGTTCTGCTTCTTGAACTCCGCTGTCACTCCTTACGTGTCTTTTCTGTCTCTCTGCCTTTCTGCTGCTGATCATGGAGCTCTTCAAGAGAGAAAGAAAAAATTAAAGCACATATCATGACAGAAGGAGTATGAGTAGAGAGAAAAAGTAGGGTTGCTCAACATACTCAGCAGCCCAAGGCACAGACTGTATCCCTTTTGGGGTGATGCATTCCTCTGATCGTACTGCCTCGTAGCCCTTTTTGCCCTTGTTTTGAACCCATCTTGCATTTATTTCTCCAGTGCTGTTACCTGCACTTAACTCGCTGAGACACAGAACTGTCCAGTGCTGTGGAGTGGAAGAAAATTTGCTCAGGCTTCCTGTCTCTCTACTCGTGTGGTCTGTCCTCAGAATTTATTGATATTTGAAGATTAGAAAAAAGCTTTCTAAAATACAGTTAACAAGCAGGTTTCATATCACAAATCCAACCTATTTACTGTCAAAAAATCCAGAAAAACTGAAAGAGGATGAAGCAGAAGATAAATCAATGTTCTAAGGCCCATATAATATGGCAATGAAATAGTAAGGCCTTAGGTTTGAATATAATTTATTACAGGCAAGTGTCAAAAGTATTTTTCTAGAACAGGTAGAAAGGAATTATGTCTGAGCTTAAGTTTCTGTTAAGAGAGAAAAAAAAATAAAGCATGAGTTTTTCTGTGGGAAAAAACTGTGCTTGTACCCGGAAATAATGTGTATGTGGCTTCATATATTTCTGCAGTTGAACTTTGTGAATCAGGAACAATAAAAAATTTTGTGTCAAGGAGGCTGTAACATACAGAAAATGGACTTGCAACATGCTACTCCTTTTTGGTTTTGATAACGGATTTTAATTAAGCAGTAGTGTATCCATGAATTAACTTTTTGTCTGCGTGCTCTGAATCTACTTTGTATTTTTTTCCCAATGCAAAGCCTTTATATCATGTCTTATAAAAATAGAATACCAGAGGTTTTACTATAGGCCAAAAATATGTTTTAAAATTCCAGAGCTTCAATAGTCCCTTTCTTACTTTTCCTCTTCCTGACAGATTAATTCATACACACACCCACAGACAAGCATTTGCATGTCTGTCATTAATACTATAGCTAGCCTAGAAATAGTAAAAGTTCATTGTGGGACTTGCTGCATGTGAACTTAAAACTGAATGGCTGTACAGTTCTACAAACTTCTGGGCTCCTTTCAAATATATGAATTGCATTCATCGGGTAAGTTGTGCAAATTTGTGTAGTGTAATGAAATATAAGCTAAGTTTTTCCACCAAGTAAACAGCTGATGAGCTTAAATATTGCTAATATTTCTTATCTTTGTAGGAAAAGATATGCAAAGTAAGAAAATAAATTCAAAAATGTACCCTTCTGCAATAGCCTCAGAATAAGACTCTCTTTTTTGACATCTTTAAAAATAAAGAGCAGTCATATTAGAGATGAACAAATTGATTTCTGATTCTTCAGGAAACACAGTAACTTTTTTTTATTTTTTTATTTTTTTCTGCTTGTTTCCAAATTCCATGGAAAATCAGAAATTTGGACATAGTGTCTATTTGGTATACTTTGTGATTTTAAAAATAGGAAAAAAATTGTGCCAGAGATTTTGGACTGAAAGGGAGGCTCCTGACTGCAAGACCAAAATAAAGTCCAGAAACATTCCAGAATGTCACTAACAGTCATCTTCTTGAAAAAAAATCATAGGTAAAAACAATGTTTGCTTGATTGTCAACTGAGAAGCCACTTTTTGACAAATGATAGAGATAGAATGTTTAAACACAGGCCTCCAAACCCATCTTGCTTGTTGGTGTGAGAAGTTCTGTTCACACTTGTTGTGAAAGGCATTTGTCACTTTGATTTCATTGTTCCTGCAGAAAAGAAAGGTAATGCCACAGTGACATTGGATATGAAAACACGAAAATATTTCTTGTTGATTTTTTCTGTTTATGTTTACCCAGAAAAGCCATGCAGAAGTGAATAATTCTAACTTGGAGCAGGGTTGAAATAGTGCATAGTAAGGCCAGGAGGCGCACACTGAAAGGGAGAAAACAAACAGTTAAAAGCCATCTTGCCAGAGAGTAAAGAAAGTGAATTTTAATTGAATTATATAGCCCAGTTGCTAGTAGTCTTGAAAGGTATTTTAATCTGAAATAGCTGTTGTACACACCAAAGTTGCTCTCTGATCTTCCTGAGGTTAATACAGTGCTCATAATTACGAGAGAAAGCTCCATGTCTCCATATGCTTAATGTGAAGATGAGACTTGGGCTCTTGGCAAGAAAAAAAATTCTGTCATATTTCTCATAGGAAGCAAGATTGGCAAAGTTTCCTGACTTATTTTAGATTTTCTGACTGGGATGCATGAAGGTGATAGTGGAGAGATTGTGTAAAAATTGTGTTATACAGTTATGAGGTCAGATGAGGTTGTTGCAATAATTTTTTACACATTTTGCATGGATTACTTTCTATATGCTGTGTGTTACTGAGTGTATGAACAAAAATACCAGTTTAAATGAGAATGAGACTGATTATTCAAAAAATACTTCCCTCTTAAGTATTTTTTCTCAAGGCATAACACAACTGTGTATTTATTAGCAGAAAACTTGTAAAAATAACATTAAAATAAAGAGCTTAAAAATTGTTTCCAGAAGACTGAATGAGATATAGATCTTGCTTATTTGTAGTAATGTTGTGGCAGCAACAACAGCAACTATAATACGTCAAATTATTTCCAACACATTAAGCAAACAAATCATTTATATAGACTAGAGCAAGTAAATTATTTATATATTTATTGTGCACAGAGCAGCAGTAAACTGTGCCTAAGAGCCCTGTAGCAAAAAGCACATCACACTGTCTAAATCCATAAAACAGGACTTGCAGGTTGAACATAATACACAAAGATTTAAGATGTGTTCTGAATCACATTTTTAAAAAGAAGGAGAATATCCAGCCTCATGCTAAGGAAAACACACAGGTGAAACAAGTGTCTTGCATAGTATTTTGTTGTTTCAAGTAGTTTGAAATTAATGTATTTCATGTGAAAATTGTGTTCTGCTATTTATTTCACAAGGAACAAAAGGGCTAGAGCTTTGTGACTGAAAGAGCAGTCAACTGGAATAAATTCAACAACTTGATAGGTAGTGAATGGAAGACTTGCCTCTCACTTAGTATAGCATTTCCTCCTCTCTACCAGAATTAAGAAATCACAGTTTTGGGTTCCAAAAAAAATCCCATTGTGAACATATCTGCCACTTTGGAAAAGGTGATGAACTGTTTATAAAACAGTAGTTTCACAGCTGTTATAGTCCCCAGTCATGGGTAGAATGCCTTTTAAAGGCAGTTAACCTTAAGGTGGTTTTCACTTTCTACACCCGTGTTGGCTCTGGTGTCTTTATGCTTGTAGTGGAGAAAGATATAAATGAAAGAAAGTACTTGTACTGATAATAGACCTGTGTCTTAATTAAATGTCTGTCCCACATTACATTACTAGACTACTAATGTAACCCCAGCCTTTTTATTCGTTTTTCTCAGAGTATGGGTAAGCTAGTGGGAGATGGGAGAATGGGAGTTTTACAAATGGGGGATGGGAGTTTTAAACAGGTTTCTGCCTTTGCCCAGGCCTTTAGCAGTAGACAGTAACTTTACTGAGGCAGCCAGCACCCCAAAACCCACTCTTTTTCACAAGATCTTTAATAATGGCCGATTAGTTCTAGTATAGAATTAATTATTTATTTAATAGACACAAGATAAACAGACATAAGATTTTAAACAGACTATTTACTACACAGGAATAAAACAAAAAAAAAAAAAGAGAAGAACTACTAGTAGATAACATACAGTGCACAATTAAAGGTGCCTATTATTACAGCTAGCAAAGAAATTGTACAGATAGAATTCAATCTCTCTTACCATCCAATTGCTGATGGGGCACACACTGAAGTCCTTTGCTCTCAATTTCTGGAAAAGTAACCATGAAGATGCATCCAAGCTTTGGGGAGCAGCCACTCCAGGGAATGTTACATGTTTCCACTGTCATAATTTGTGTGGCTTTTATAGTGTAAGACAGGGCCTTTTTGGTTGCTAATATTTATTTTCTTTTACCTCTTCCCACATCTGCTCTCCATACCATGATGTTGATTCTTGGTCGGGCTGCAGACCTTTTGGTGCCAGTAGATGACCCCTTGCTGGGTCTTTGACCCACCTGGGTTATCTCTCCCACCTGCACCAGCCACCAGTAGACAGAGGGGGATACACCCTGCCACAGTGGTCCATTCTGTTTCTCCTTATACTATTTTCCCTATTGTACCTATCTTGAGATTCTCCATTCAGAAACTGTAGACCTACTTCTAATTTCTACAGCAATATTAAAATACTGCCTACAAGTGAAATAATTTCTTTTGAGACTTGCTAATGCATTTTCCAAAGTCAAAGGTGAATGTGTACATTTAGGAAAACACCTCCTGCCTTAATTGACGCATTTTTTTAACTGCAATTTTTTTGAAAATACTCAAAATATTTATAATATCTGTAAACTGCTTTTCATTATTTCTTAAGTTTCCCAATCATGGCTTTGTTTTCAAAAGTGAGGGCTAAAGACAATCTTTACCCTACTGTGATGTACGAAGCACTATATGACTTTGGATGTAGCTCATAATACAGAACTTCTTATGATGGAGAGAACACAAATTAGGCGATATTTATACAAACATTTAAAAATTGTTCTTTTTAGTATCTGAAACAAAGTGTGTATATATATATATTTATATTTATGTATCTATCTACACACACACATACACACTTATATATACCTATTGGTATACATAAGTATGTATAAGAGTTATAAAAGAATCTTACAAGGGAGAGAAACTGATATATTTTTATATGGAAAATAAATCTAGCACTTTCAGTTCTAAATTACTACACTTCAAATAATATTGCAGTACAAGGTAGACAGCTGAGAAAAATCAAATTTGAAAAAAAATTATTCCATCCCACAAAAATAATACATTCTTGATAATTCTATTTTGCAAAATTGCTTTTCAACTCAGCTTTTATTTTTAGAGCTATTTGACTTATAGATTTTATATTTTCTGTAATCCTTAACAAATCTCAAATCTTATCCAAACTCTGTTCATTAAAAAAACATACGAGTTAACAGCTCAGTTATCATAAAGCTGGTTTGTAATTAATGTTTTGTTGGGTTTTTTTTAACTTGGGCAAGGAACATTGTTAGTAAAGAGTCATTTCAGTTTTGAGCTAGCTACTTTTAATTATATTAGGGTGAACTAAATTACAGTATCCAGCAGGATTTCTTGACAGGAAGATACACATGCATAAAAAAAAAAGAAAAAAAATAGGTTCATCTTCAACACTCTTCTTCCAAGTGGAATAGAAAAGGTTTTTCCAAAAATCAGCCTTCCAATTATGTCACGTTCTTGAATTACCTAATTTGGTAAGTCAATCTTTTTAAACTCTCATATATGGCAGCATCATAGCATTTCCACCATCACATGATCCTTCATACCCTGCAAGAACCGTTAAGGCTCAATAAATAAAAGTAGTCAGTCTCTTGAACATAGAAGTATAATTAGTTCAGCACAGTAATCTGAACTCCTCCCTATGCTTTCTCCATAAATGACTTCCATTGGTTACTGTTTGGAATTAAGATTTCAGTTACAACCAGATTTTTAAACAGATGTTAAACAGATACCAGAAAGAGCGGATCAAATATGTCACATACTGTTCATTTCAATGTAAGAGGCAGAGATAATAGCTCTTTCCTCAAATTATCAACAGTATGTGGTGGTATTATGGAGAATTAAAAAAAAAACAACAACATTTTAGTCACTACATTTAGTCTTAAATAACCTACAGTGTTCAAGATTTTGTTCTGTAAGTGTTTTAGCTAAACTACCTGATCAAAGTTTGAAACCACATGCCAAGTGAGATGAACTCATTGACACATAGTTGATTATTTTATTTGTAATGCAAGTACTTAAATGCTTGCTTATATACCATCTTGCTTCCAATGGAGTATACTTATTTTACTTACAAATTCTGTATTTCAGTAAAAGAACTTGTGATATCAACAATTCTGCTTAGTTCTATTAAAATGATTAGTTAAGCTACACCCTCCTAAAGTAATTATACCGGAAAACATTGCATTCTGGGTATGAGCGGCTGCATGATTGAGGATTGATTGTGTCAAAAGTATATGTAAGCACTCAAAAATAAATCACTGTAATAGCTGACTGATATCTTTTTAAAAAAACAATAAATCAAGTTTTCATCAGAATAGGACATTTATGCCTAAATTTAACATTATATTTTTCAAATTAAAATCATCAAAATTATGGTCAGTATGGTGGATTAAACCAATACGATGATTGTATCGCAACTTCTGTGACTGTTGGATGAGTGTATACATCTTTTATATTTATATATATGTGCATGAAAGTGATAAGATTCTACACATTCAGACACAGCATACATTTTAAAGGTGTGAAGAAAATTTATTTACCAATTATTTCAGATTCTATTTTGAAGTAGCCTGACATACAAGGAGAAAAATTGATATTATCCCTGCAGTACGTTTTTAGAGCAACATATATAATAACTATTCTTAAGTTTACTAACAGACTTTGGAAATGCAGTGCACACACACAAAATCTTTTTATGCACAGCATAACATAGAAGATGACAAGTGAATAAAGGAAGTTCTATACAGTGTATAATCTAAAAACTAAGGGCGTCAAGGGAGATTTTAAATCACAAAATGTTGAAAAAAACATAGAAAATAAAATTAATCAGTCCAAGTACATAAGTAATCTTGCTTTTAATAGACTTTAATATATACTACATGTCAGCAAAAATGCAAAGGAAAATATTAGATTCTATAAAGTCCAAATGACTAGGCAATAATCAACCAATCAATCAATAATCATTTAACTATTCAGAGAGGTCAGAATTAGAGGAATAGAATTGCTTTTACGTATTGCCAAATATTTTAATGCTTTGGGCAAAATCAGTCAACATACACAAATCATGACTTATTCCAGGCATTTTGATAACAGTATTTGTTTCTTTTTTGTTCCAGAATGCATATAAACAAAACCACTTTTAATTCAAACCTATTGTAAATTTTTACATCATGAAAAGCCACTACTTTTTCCTCCCTAAAGAACATTTAGTTATATGGTGTATGTGATCAAAATATAGTAAATGCTAATTTTTTTCCCTATATGTGCATAGAGTTTTGTTCAAGGAAGTTTTAAATAAAAATAATCCGATGGGAAAGTTCACCTTCACATTCAGGTTTATTTCTAATACTTGATAAGTTAAAAAAAAATAAATAACTTCTACTGTTTCTCACTGTGAACAACATTAGTTGCCAGAGCTACAGCAAAGGTAGAGCAATAGTTGTGTGAAAAAAGCATCAGTTTTCTGAATGGCTTCTACTAACCTCAAAGAAGAGCTTCAAGTTTGTAACAGTGAGATGAATGTCAACAGTAACTGAACGAAGCTTCAAAAGAAAGTCGAGGAGCAATTTATGGCCCAAATGACTTGCATTCACTTCTAGCCAATGTACAGAAAGGTTGCTTGTCAGCTCCCTAGGAACAGTTTCTGACCTATTAATTTGTTTTTTTTTTCACTTGTACAACCCATTTTCTATTATTTTCTTCACCTAACACCCACGAGATGTTAGAAGAACTAACAAGTGACACTCTCCTTCCCCTCCTCTCTCCCTCCCTCCCTTTCTCTCTTCCCCTCCTCAGATTGTCTTGTTTCTGTCCTGGAGTAAGAAAACAAAACACCATCACTATTATTTTCTGTATTATAAAGTAGACAGGAAAAGTATTCAAAAGGAACAATAAGGTTTTTCATTTGTGGGTTATGGTGGATATAGTATAGGGGATCAGTACAGTATTATAATATTCTAAAATGAAAGAAAGCAAATGGACAAAAGGACTATAAAAGAGAGAGTGATAAGTCTAACATAAAGAACAGATGCTACAAGAGAGCAAAACAAAGCACTGGAGTCATCAATGATGGATAAAACTGACAGAAAAAGAGTGGATAATACAAACACGGGTTAGAGGGGCACAAAAATGGAATAAAAGGGAAAATAACGGCAATGAAAGAGACAAAAGAAGCAAAGACAAACAAAGGGTACTTGTGTTAGGTAGACTCAAGGCAAGTCAGTTTAGCACTATGACCATCCAAGCCTTTGCTCCAAGTGGAAGTATGTTTGTTAATGTTCTAACTTTATGCAGGAAGAAGAATTGGAATAAAATATTTCATGCCCTATAAGAAGGCTAAGCTCAAAATCTTACAGAGCTTCCCCTGCAGTTCCTGTAAGTATTAGAAGACGATAAAAATTGGTTTTAGTCTAAGGTTGAAAAGTTCCCATGCAATAATAAATCTAGTTCTCCCACAGTTCAAAAGAGAGTGATACAATTTTTGAGTATTCCTTTAGGCTCCTGTTTTAGTTCACTTGGAAATAATATTAATTTGTTGCAGATTTCAAAATTAAAAATATTTAGTTGTCAGTCTTAATGTTGGGTTTAATGCTATCTGCTAAACATACAAATATTATTGCTGACAGAATTGTCCTAGAAGACTATTTATGCAAAAGTCATTTCATGGTAAGGTTAGACTTATTCTTCTGATGTAGTGCAGAACAGTTTGACATCAAGCGCAGTTGCCGATGGGCAAGAAAAATAGAGAGAAAGTGGAAACAGGGAAAACATTTGTGCTGTGTTTTACAGGGAAACTTCAACAGCCATCAGATAGCACCGGGCCTGTATTAGCTCCAAACTCAGAGGCTTTGTGCTCTAACTGGTACTAAAGATTGGTATTGTACCAAAAAAGGTGAAAAAAAAGTGACATGATATGGCAAAGATAGATAACTCCTAAAATTCAGTTACTGGCTATGGCTAGGGCAGCTGAGCTTCTAGAGCAGGGAAATGTTGTTAGCATAATCAGCTTGAGCCATCACTAACCAGTAACCACATCCACAGGAGTTGGTACCGTGAGCTATAACTAAACAGTCCCTGGACTTGCATTGAACTGGACAGTATTTATCCTTCTACAGCAGCCACAGATCTTGAGTGAACTCTTTTCTTGTCACTGCAATTTCTGTCTTTGTCACCTCATAACATGTCTATTTGAGTGGCCATCATACCTGTTTTTAATTTACTTAAGCACTTATTTTTGCTGAGAGTTAATATAGTACTGTCTCCCCTGTTATAGAGGACATTTCTTTCTCTAGTAGATGTCTCTTCCCAGTGAAAACAAAACCTTATGCTTAGCTGAATCTTTGCAGAACTCTGCATGTGACAAGTCAGGCTGGACATGGTGCTCGTTGAAAAGACAGATACTTAATGCCCAACGGCACTGTGTAATGGTATTTGTGCTAGCTAATGCAAATTCCTCCTTGCATGCCCATGAAAATCTACCATGCCTTGCATGTACTGGCACTGATTTCCTAGGTGCCCTGAAATCACAACAGAGAACTGAGCAGGGAGTTCAAGCACTCTGTGCCACTATGGTATTACTGCTACAAGGCAATACAGGCAGGAGACTAACATACTGCAAGACTTCACTGGTTTTCGTGATACAGAACATTGATTTGATTCCCAGAAATAATTTCTATTAAATTATTTTGATGTCTTTATTTGAGTCTAATATTACACCCAAATATTGACTATAAAGTATGATCTCAATTTACCACCATAAATTAGTTTTATTAAAGAGTTCATTCTAAAGGAGAGGAAATCTCCTATAGTTTATACTCTACAGTTTATAAACAAAGATCAAGTCACTTTCAGGTAGATAAGAATTGGATTAAACTTTCAGAGCTCTTATCTTGGCCAATAGTTGTTGTTAAAAAAAAGAACAGAGAAATGAGCATTAATTAGAAGAAGGTATGGTAGCATCTAACAGGTCATTGCCAACAAGTTAATTTCTGAAAAATCAGCTTTTTCTGTGGGTGCAAGACCTATTTTTTAAAAGAATAATAACAATAAACAGTGAAAATGTGGTGTGCATACAAAAATATTCACAAAATAAAAGAAACCCTTATGTACCTTCTTGTACTGAAATTTAATGTGAATGCCTGAAGCACTGACAGCCATTTTGAAAACTGACATGAACTACCTGAAAAGAAAGTCAGACACAAAAGTCTATTAAATAAATTTGTGTTGCCCGAGGTACCTTCATGGTGATCACGGTAAAGCACATGTACTATGCCTAAGCAGTTACCTGCCTTTGTTATAGGAAATACTGGATGTTTTTGAGTTTGTGAAATCAACCCCTTGAGTGAATTTTTCCAGAGACTTCAGTGTTTACAAGATACTTAATTAGCAATTACATCTGGCTTTAGAGTCATTTAGTAATCCCAGCAATACTTACGATTAATACAAGTCTTACGGTGGACTGTTTTCTCTATAAATGAGATTACATTATGGAAAAATGACCATAAAAATTGCTACTTTATGGAGAATGATCTATTCTTAGTAGCAAAAATTTAAGAAGTTTTTCAGGATCCTATCGGGCAATCTCTAATATCTCTCTCCTTCGCCCCACTGAGCTTAAGTGATACACATGTACAACTCGTGGCATATTTCTAACCACAAATAATTATGGAACTAGAAACTCGCCCAAGACAGAACTGGTGAGTGTGAACTCTGCTACCTAATGGAGAATGGTTGAGATAACTATTTAGGACACTTCAGTAAATTCTGAATTCCCTTATAAATTTAAATCAAATAGCAAAACTCTGATTATTTGCAAGACAAGATGAGGTCCTCAGAAATTTTTTGAGAGTAGTGAAATCCTTATGACCGTTAAAGTCTAACCCCAAAGGTTGCTCAGTATTTGGCTTCTCATTTTATTAACATTCTGTAATAAATGTCCAAGGAAGTACTTATATTTGCCTAAGGTTCATTTTATTTGGAATCTTCTCTCATACTGAATGTGACCTTCACAAGTACTTTTCCATAAGTGGTGACCTTTAGATTAGCCTCCTGTGTAAAGAAGTGGCTGTGTTGTCTGACACTGTTCATTCTGCACATTACTAAACCAAAAAATATGTGAATAATTTTAAATATCGGTTAAAAAATACCTCATTTTGTTAATGTGTTCCAAACAAAATAACATCTTTTCCATTATGTTCAAAGTCACAAGAGTATTTTTCATTATTTATTCCTTAAAAATGTCCAAAAAAAATGAAACGTTTGGTTGTTAACATATTTTTTCTTGTGTTTACCAGAAATACAAGCACATTTGGAGTGAAAACAAGAGTTTTATGAACAAAATTTCAACTCAAGTACTTTTCTCGTCCATTAAGTTAATAATCTCTTATAATTTCTTTATAAACATATTCAGATGCCAAAGAAACCAGTAAAAAAGTTTAGTCTGAGAAATGTGCACATGTTGTTGAGTCAAATGCTGGCAATAGTAACATAATGACATATTTAGAGTGTGGTCTTTAAAAAAAAATCGCTTTAGAAATCTTACAATTCTGAATTCCCTTCTTTGTTCAAGAATCTTAAGGCAATAAGAAGTTTACCACCGTAAGGTTATATTTGTCCGATGATGTGTTTGTATCTCATACACCTGAGGTGATCATTTCTAGGACAGTGTGACTCTCAGGCTGCAGCCTCTGAGGGGCTAAGGTAACAGGAAACGACCTCTTTCCTATTGTCACGTACATTCAAAATAATTTCAATGTAATACACTGTTAAGCCCTGTCTGTTTTATACTGAACTTTGGGTTTGATTTTTATCTTTCTTTTCTCTGTGTTTTCTTTTCCTTTCTTGCTTGCTTTCCTGTCCTTTTTCCTTAGTCCCATTTCTGGTATCTTCTTTGTCTCATTACAAGCTGAACACACTATCCAAGACTTTTCACTCAAAGGTTAAAAACCCTTGCAAACTTCTCACTTGCAGAGAACAAAATGAAAAAGTTTCTGTCTACAAGAACCAGGTTAGTGTTTTTTTGTATAGAAAGATTTTACCTCTTATTATCATTTTAAGATTTCTGAGAATACCCGATACCAATGACATAGCATATGGAAAACACTAGAGCAAATGCAGTCCTTCCTAATGAGGCTTGACAGATATAAGCATTTTTATTGTTTAACTTTTTGACACATTTTGTTATCTCTCTGAAATTTTTCCCATCTCATGCCTCTGTAAAACAAACTTTGTTTATTTTATTGAGGAGATCAGTGGTCACTGGTAAAAAACCAGGTTTTTGGCTTCAATAAATCATTACTGTAAATCTGCTGTCACAGTTCTGTTGAGCAGCTTCAAAGACTGCATGTGAAAACACTCATGATTCAGTGTGCATTACATCTATTGGGTTTTCGTTCCTTTATTATAAATAAAAATCCAGGTATATTAGAATGAATAAGTAGAAAAGCACAAAATTATTTATATATTTGATTACTTGATATTGCCACGAATATTTAAATTCATTAGCTCTTAGCAACCTCTAAAATATACTTTCCTACTCACAAAATACTACAGAAATAAATAACCCTTTTGAAATTTTGTTCTAAAACATGTTTTGGGCAGCAGTCCCATTAAGAATTAGAAATGCTGAGAATCTCAATGTGAACAAACTTTTTTTTTTTTAAACCAAGTTTTGAACATTTAGTTCTCTTTACAGACAAGCATTATGAACTTCTGTTATTTTTTCTTTCATAGACTTGGTAATTCAAACACTCTGGTTAGTTTTTGGTTTTGAGAAAAACCAGTTGCAACTAAATTAATTTTCCTATTTAAGTTGTTATCTGATCCACCATCATACCTTTAAGTTCCAGAAAGAATGAGGTGACATTGATATGCTGTACACAATATTAAGCAAATTTATAAAGAAATTTAAAAAATACTTAAAAAATAGCTTTGTTTGCTTGTTTAATGCAAATAACTATACCTGTATGGATAGCCTGTGACGCTTCATAAAGATGTTTAACAAATATACTAGCAGAACTCTTTTTATTATATTTCTACTGAATTAAAATGAGAAATTGTACTACATTCAGATTTTCTAAAAAAAAATCAGAAAATTAATATTCTTCCTTGGAATATGTGTATGAAGAAACATCAGTGCTATGGGTATTGATGTGAAGATGTTGTGTTATGTTTTTCATGGTGCTTTGAGAGAATGGTAAGCCTTTCAGAACTTTCTATTAGTTTTCAAAGCAGAATGAGCGAATGAAGTTCTAGGACCATTGTGTTAGATGCTTTTAAATGGGGGTCCAGGAAACCTGGTTATTCTACAACACACAGTTTTATAGAGCTAAAGAGCTTCCTAGTCTTGCTGCTTCTCTTTGCTTTGAGGTAAATTATAAACCAAGAAAACAAAATGTACTAAAGACATTTTGAGTATGAGCTTTTCATGCATCAGTTGCTGCAATTGCCAGAGGACTCTGCGAGATGGTAAAATGACCAGAAAAGATAGATAAGTCAAGGAAATTTCTCTTAGGACATGGTTTTAACATCCTGTGAGATCAGAAAACTCTTTTAACTGTTGAAATAGCACCTCTGCCTACTCTCCCATTTAATGGAGAGTTTCTGCCTCGCATTTATCGAAAAGAATTAGGCCATAAAAAATGTCAGCAACTTAAAAAGTATAAAATAGTAATATCATATTTCTATAAAATTTTATCAAATCTCTGCTGCTACTTAGAAACAGTTTATTGTATTCCTTTACTATATTGTTATATGCTGAAGGGGTAAATGATGACTGTTACTCAGCACATGAACTTTCTGCTTTTTCTCTTTTTGTTATTATCTTTCAGTAAGACAGCCCCCTGGGCTTGTTTTAAATTCCAAAAATAATTCCCCAGACAGGTGAAATCAACTGAATAAAATAAATTGAAACCTACTTTGTAGAGCTACCGTGGGGTTTGAATTAAGTAATGAACTGAAATACGAAGCTGCTGTGTTCTGCTTGCAGAAGTGTACCTGAACTGTAAAAAAAGGTGTGATGTATACCTGAAACACCAATCTAGATAGAAATCTAGATAGAAATGCTAATGAAAACATTCCAGTCAGAGTTCTTTCTCTTCTAAGTATTTTATTGGCTTTTTCAACACTTACTGAAGTCAATGCCACAGTTTCTTATCTTATATTTCACAGGAAAATATTAGCTTAATAAGGCACACCACAATCTAGTTAGAAATGTATCAATAACCTTTGATTCACATAGATTCAGATTTAATTTCTATAGGGATAGTTTAAATCTGGGAAAATAGGACTTTGAACTTTTTACATTCAGTCAGAAGAAATAATAATGATAATGATACTAATTTTAATAATCGGGAAGAAATAATAATTTTTAAGTATGTGAAGCAAGGTGAAATGAGGTCAAGAGAACAAGTTTCTTCAGTGTAATTTTTGGTTTAAGTTTTCAAGTAATAACTAAAATTACAGCAAAATGTGCAGATTCAGTACATGTTTCCATTTATATGTTTTACTCTTGTAAATGTTTCAGAAGATTTTAGCATTTATTCCAGGCAAGTTCATCATAGATATGTAGAAGTTACCGTCTCTTGACAGAGGAATGAAAGAATGTGAATTATTATTTTGATAAATGGAATAAAGAAGAAACAGAAGCAATTTGTGCATTTCTGGAAAATTTTTTAAAGTAACAATATATTTAAAACTATTTTTCATCATGCATGTTTGGACTAGTTTGTTTATAATATGCAGAATGAAGAAATCAGTAACTACTTTGACTCTTCTCTTGGCTGAACGACCCCAGCTCTCTCGTAATAGGAGAGGTGCTGTAGCCCTCTGGTCATCTTTGTGGCTTTCCTCTGGACTCACTCCAGCAGGTCCACATCCTTCCTATCCTAATATTACTCATGTTTCACAGTAATATTATTCTTTTGTACAGTATACTTGGGTAATAGAAACACCCATTGGGTTAATATGATACAAACTCCAGGATTTACCACTGCCTGACAAAACTAACCAAAGACAAAAAAGTTGGTTTTATATTATCTTGCATATTCCTTAAATATAAATCCTCAGTCAAGAACATTTAACACAATATACAGAGTGTATCAACATCACTACTTTATATTTTTTACTTAGGGGACAATATTGATGCTTCAGATTTCAGTAAATACTCAAGTTAGTAATCTCTGCTTCAATATCTTACGAAACTACTGTCTTCATGATGATGTTATAGTAGCAGTACAGATCAAGAGATTTCGCTGCTTATTTACATGACATATATAGATATATAAAATCAGCATAGCTCTATAAAAACACTAAAAATTCAGGTTTCATGAATATAAACAGTAAAAGTAAACAAATCATTAGTCTAATATAAATTAACTTGTGTTTCATTATGATCTGCTGAAACAGTTAATTTTTTTCCATTTTCATAATGCCTTTATATACAATACAGAAGAAAAATGCTGTATGAATATAAAACATGATAAAAATAACACTCACATGCAAAGTTGTAGCTTCTACCATAGCCCACTTAGAGAATATCACCTGTAAACATAAGAACAATAAATTATATGATATTCTACATGTTCTTAGTAAGGAGGCAAGATGACAACAGAGTTTCTTGCATGAATATTTTCCAAAAGAAAGTCATCCCCAACAGTCCTGTCATTTGCTTGTGGTGACATTAATGTTTGGTGGCAGTCCTGAATACTTCTCTCTGACTCAGATTTCTTTGCTGAACTGTCCAAGCCTGGGTAAGAAATTTGTACCACAACAGGGGAAAAGAAAAAAAAAAAAACAAAAACAAAAACAAAAAAAAAAAAACCCAAAAAATAAAAGCATGGAAAGTGGCAATCAGAGATACAGATATTTATGTGACTTCTAGCAGCTGTGATTGTGGCACCTAAATATCTCAGTGCAAAAGAAAATAAACCAAAAGTATGGTCTGTTTAAGACTGCAAAAATATATTTTGAAAAAAAATAATATCCGTATGTAATCAGGGATTAAATCAAAATATTTGAGAGGAATTAGAGATTACTGCTTAACTGCATATCTAAATCAGCCTTAACTAACCTACAGAACAGCTGCAGTGGGTTTGCGAGATAGAGCTGTGTGATATGTGTGTTACGTAAAATGGCAAGCTGATTGCTCTTGCTTTGTGTGGCTAACATTAACCACTGTAAATGACCTTTTTTTTTCTTTTTCAGGAAGACTCATAATATTTATAAACTGCTACAAACACCTGAAATATAGCAGTCAGGAAAAGAACTCCAGAGAATGCATATTTTCCTCAGAAAGTATTGTTGAATATTGTTTGCTGTTCTCTGAGGGTTTTTTATCTTTTATTTGCCCAGCTGAGGAGGATCTGTTAACCTGCTGTATTAAATATCCATGAAGATTCAAGCCCAGTAAGAAAACTCCACTTGGAGCAGTCTTAGAGGAAGAAGAACTTTCTTCCTGGAATAAGCTATATACATGTAGAGTTATGCATATGTAGAAGTGCATTCCATTACCTACAGGTTCAGGACAGAAGATGTGCTGCTCTGTCTCCTAAATGGTGAAGAAAAATGAAAGTGTGCCACTTTAGACTAATCCCACACTGTTTCCCAGACATAACACATTGCTCATTCTCTCCCTGGGCCAGCAAGTCCCTGTACTACAAGCTATAAGTTTTACTCTGGTAGCTTCCTTATTAAAGATTTATGCTAATTCATGTCCTAGTGTTATAATAAAAACAAGGTAAAGATGGATTGCTTGTTGTATTTTTCTGTTTTTAAATTCTAGTGAATTTGAAAAGCATCCAGTATTCCTCTTCTGAAAGCAATGATCATACATTCAGAAATGCTACATTTACAATGTGATTGGCCTCAATTTATCCTCTCCCTCTTCTGTGTATCTCGTTGTCCAGATATTAACATAATGCTGCACTTCTTTTTGACCTTGTTTTGCACTGGAAGAAATAACTTTCATAGCAAGTTGTAGAAATTTTGTGCCCATTTTCTTTTTTTCTGTGTGGGATGCTATTCATCTGGCAAGATCAAGAAACTTTGGAATGCAAATATTGCTTCACACCATTTGTCTCTCTTTCTTTGGAAGATTCATTTATGCTGTTTAATTTAGCTTTACAAACTAGAACATATTTCACAAAGATGTCAAACAGATTGACTAACATCCTAATAATCTTTAAAGATCAAAACTGAAAAATACTAAGAGTACCAAGTGTTTTATACAAATATTTGAAGTTGTCTACAGACGCCCTTGACCATTAGAAGTGTAGCACTGAAAATATGTGATGAGACATCTATTGAGGATGTGAGCTTGATAAATAAACTCTAAATTAGGATGAAAATAAGTGTAACTACAGCTGAGTGAAATATTAATTAATCCACCTCAGTTTAGAATTTAGCTAATTTTTGCTTTTGTATTAAATGTGTCTAAAAAAAGGTGATTTGACAACCAAACACAAAACAGAACATATCCAGAAACTCCATTGGAATAGCCATGTAGAGAACTACATCAATCTCATATAATAACCTAGAATTGCACCTTTTTGTGAGGAAAAAGAGTACAGGGAAAATGCAAGTAGCCAGAACTTCACATATCAACATCTCAAATTCTCCGGGAAGTCTAATGTATAAGATAAGTGATCAATTAGAGCTTTACAAACTTTATTTATTCCTATATCATTTAATGCAAACATTGCCATTATTGCCAATATTCCATTCAGAATATTACTATATAGTCCTCCAGTAAACATAAAGAATTTAAGAGACTTCCCATATGAAATATAAAAACTTCATTGCAAATGTATTGTGGCTGTATTCAAAGTACTGTTTAGAGGCAAAAAAGTAGGCACAGTTTATAGATATACAACTTAAGGCAGCAATTTACTGTTAGCAAAATCTTAATAGTCTAGATATAATTATTGCAAGGCAAAAAGATTAATAATAATGCTGGTAGAGTACTTACATTCAGAAAAAATCATAATAATGGCAATAATACAACTGAAATTGCAACTCACTTCCTAGTTTCTAGCACTTTTCCTGGTGTTATAATCACCCTTTCTCCTCTAGGTCCTGGAGTCAGTGGTTTCACGCTAGTGTTAGTGGTGGAGTTTACTGCTCTGAATGGTCAGGATCTGGAGTCCTTCTTTGGGTGTATTATGTCGATCATGATGATGGCTATTCCTATAATTTTTGCCTTTAAAATATTGGCTAGTGTCATATGCATTTTGAAGCTTTGTTAAAAAAATCACACTTGAAAGTTAATGTATAAGTAAAATTTTATCAGCTCATTGAGACAATTATCTGTAGATCAGACACATTTTTGTTTCTTTGAGGGAAAACTGAGAAAATCTACTCAGGTGATAAATTCAACTAAAGCAAGCATCACCTTTGTAGGATGATCGAGAAGTTGTATACCACACTGTCATTCCAGTCTAAAAGGAATACTCAAGCTACAAAGAAAAAAACTGTGAAATTGACTGAAAATAAAATGCAATAGCATATTACCATTACTCCTTGATTTTAAAAATCTGGAGTGCATGTGGTTGCATTATAATAATCTGTAGTATTGGCCATAATGTGTTCAAAATGTAGGAAACTGGGGAGAACTTCAGACTGTATGACTGTGCATATAAATACAGGCAACTAATTTTATAAACAGAGAGGCATCTGCAGTCAGCAGTTTCAAGACATTTCTCTTGTATGCCATGTGACTAGTGAACCTCTTGGCTCCTCAAGCAACAGTGCACACTCCTTCCATTTCTAAATGATGGATTAAATAAAAGCTTTTTTTTTTTTTCTGTTTGTACTCAGATCATACTGATTAATTTCCCATTTCATTCACTCCATCTGAAACTGCCTTTATGACATATTCTAACACTTATTTCTGGCTTGATGTTCTAGTCTGTATTTCTGCACATGACCTGAAGTCTTTCTATTGATTTATTTCATCAGCACTGAAAACCTCCTTCTTCTAGACATTCATCATTTTATAAGTGTTTTTAAGTCTGATATTGCTTGATTTGCCTCCTACATTTTTGAATAATAACTAGGAATCTGAATTGGTTTTATCCCTGTTTTCCTAAATACTCAGGATATCGTTGTTCTTACCCTTTACTTCTGGTCTCATTCCCTAATGCCCTTAACTTAATTTTGCTTGTACATTGTCATGAGCTTTTGAAGCCCATCAGGACTGGGGACCATGATGTATCCATGATGTAATCACCTTTTCAAGTGTTTCCCATTCTGCTCACAGATTACTACCTTGGTAATCTCTTTTCCTCCCATACGCAGTTGGAAGGAAATCCGAGCAATCTGGTCTAGTGGAAGGTGTCCCTGACCACGGCAGGTGGGTTGGAACTAAGTTATCTTTGAGGGCCTTTCCAACCCAGAGCGTTCTATGATTCTGTGATCGTGGTTGACTCAAACTGGATGAAAATTTGATTATAGCACAACAGCACAGTATCAAGTGAGACAAATGACAGAACTGCACACTTCTGCTCCTTTGCTGAGACTCCATCAATCTACCAGAGCTCCATTTGCCTCATGCTGTTCGATAAATAAAATCTTGTGCTTGTCTTCGAGAACAAATTCTAGTTTTAGAATTCATTTGTGCATTTAATGAATACTGGCTTTTAATACATTTTTTATGGAAGGGAAAAGTAAATCTGTTCTAGTATGATTTTTAAGGGGTAAGCTACGATTTTTACAGTAATACTGAATTAATTTCCTGCCTTTTTTTTTTTTTTCAACTTTTGTTTTCCCAATAGTTTTAGGAAAGGAGTCTACAACTGTAAATATCGGACATGTTCTCATGGCATTTACTGGAGAATAGCAGGAGACATCTAGCTCTTGCATTTGACAGCTGCCGCACTGCTACCAGTGCTGCACTTCAGCAGGGTGCTCAGGGGCTTCTGCAAATGCTCAAACCCAGTAAGCACAGGAATACAGAAGTCTGTGAATGTGTGCATGTTTATAGGTCATATTAGTGTTCATTGCTCTAAAAAGGTACTTGCTGCCTTCCAAGATTTGGAATTTAACTATTACTAGTTTTCATGGAGACCGAGCATTTGCATTGATTTTTATTACTTGTCAGTTTTCTGTCAAACCTGTAGCTTACCACGTGTAATCTATATTGCTTTGTACTGAAAGTGAGGCAAATAACATGTTAAGCTTCACATACAAATTCTACTCAAGTTCCCATAAATTGCACATACATTTCTCCGTAGTCTCTTTTGAAAATGAAGTGCTTGCATTACTCTGTCACAGGAATAGGAATTCTCTTGTCATTTTGTTGTCTTTTTGTCTCCCTGTAAATATTTTTATAGTTTAAAAGGAGGGGGAGGAAATGAACATTGTGTCTTGCAATATATTTTCAAATTAATCTTTGGAAAAAAAAGAGGAATATGTCATAGCTTGATTAAAAAATGTATATGATTTCTGTACAATGGTACAGCCCAGGCCTAACTAATTGATTCTATAAAAAGTGTATGTTAAAAAAATATTCAGGTCAAAAAATAAGCAGGACTAATGAAGAGTATGTTCTTTTAATTTGAACAGTATGTACTGAACCTCTCATATTTTGGAATTCTGATCCACTTGACAGGAAACAGTCTCACTTCTACTGGTCTTTAATATGTTCTTTAAATCTTGGTCTAGCACATGTTGCCATAGTTAAATGGACCAAACCAAGCTGAGAGCTGTAGTTCTGTGTACTCAGCTAAACGATTAAACGAAAGCAGGACACAGGATCGAATAATGAACAAAAATTTGATCCTAGCAATGTTTAGCCTTAATATAGTTCCCTGTGTCACTTTTTCCTTTTTTAATAAAGATTTCCAAATATCTTTCATGTTGTGGCGAATGAACCAACCACAAGATTGAAAAGAGGGCCACAGAGCCCAGAAAAAGAGGTTTGGTGGGCTGGTTCCCAAGAGTAAAACCCCCCTCTGTGAGGCTGGCTTCTCCCACTGAATTCCTGTGACCTGATGTAGGCTCGGTCTGTCTGATTGACAGTGGACAGACACCCTGTGTATCTCCTAAGCAAAGGTAGCCAAACCTGTCCCGCCCTTCCCTTCTTCCTATAGGTCACTGCTATGTCATCCCCGCCCCCTTCCCTGTATCCCTTTTTAAGCCCCCTCAGGCTACTGTCTTGTCCTCTTCGCATCTGGTCCCCTTCGAGGGAGCTTGTACAATAAACCCTTGGAATACCGGCCAAAGAAGCCACCTCTGCTCATTTGTTTCTGGTCACGCATGGGCTATCTACAAGCCCCAGACACGCTAGGCTTCGTGCCCTCCACCGCACGAGCTGGGAAGCAAGCCAGCGATGCACCAAGGTGCCACAGAGTGTTCTCCCTTTGTGTTGGGCACACCTGGACCAAGCTGCGGCCCCCCCAGCCCGGCCAGCGTGCCGGCGTACTAATATACTTTCAAGCTTTCACTATTTTCCTCACTACCTTACTTTGTTACTTATTTATATTTCATAATGTCACGTTTGTATAATGACTTTTATCAAGTTCTTTGCTTTACTTGATGAGAACTACCTCTTCATAGAACTACTAGTTTGGTCCCACACATACTAGTATGATGAAGGTGATAAATCTGTGATCAAATCGCAGAGTGATAACCAGGTCTAGATAAAGATGTTTTAAAAGATTAAGCTCATTAAATGGAGATTATAGAATTCTGTAAGATTTGAGTGATTACTTATTGGCTATTACTTTTGTTTTAGTTTTAAAAACAGAAACATTTTTTACCTGTGGGGCATATTGAACACAAAGAACAATATATTATTTTTAGAAAAGAAAAAAAAAATAAATATTCTTTTCATGTAACTTATTTTTTTTCATATGTTCTCCATTCTGACGGATATGAAAGCACAGTTACAAAAACCCTCAATTTGATTGCTCCTTTTATGTATATTTTAAGTAGCTGTGTGAAATTTTGATTTATTGCACATATATGTAGATTACATCACCATTTTAAACATTAAATATATTTACTAATACCAGTGATTAAAACCTTATCTTTATTGTACATTACACAGACTATCTCTTTTCACAACACTAAAATGCAGCTGCATATAAAGCCTCTACGAAGCATGTGTATCCTTGTGTGTAAGCATTTTTTTGTCCTACTGAAAATGAAGGAGAAATTTCAAGTGGGCAAAGATAACTACATTGAAATGTTTCTGGCAAAAGGGATTTTTTTTTTTTTTTTTAAAAATAATCTCTTATCAGGGAGTATTATGTGGATAGGTTTCAGGCATAAATCCACTGGAAATTGCAATGTTTAAGAAAAAAAGTTGTCATATTTCTCAGGCTGATCTGAACAAGGAGAAGGTTATCTGTATATCATAAAACCATCAATTTTCAATACAAGTAAAAGTAATTTACTTTTCATGTTTTTCACATCAAAAGTAAGTGTGAGTTGTGAAATTACTAAGTCAGCTTTTACTATAAAAACTGCTGCAAATAAAGGTCCTGGACTCTAAAGGTAATGCTCTTGAAACCTGGAGCAGTATGTAAAGTTAAAATAAAACTGTGGAAAAGCAAAGCTGTCTTCCTAATTCTTGATTCTAGGAAGAAAAACAAGAGAAAGCTACATGGATACAGGGATGATTTGTAGAATAGTAAATGTGTTTAAAAAAGTAAAATGGTCTTTGCAGTGCTGTCTACATAACCCTTTCATGTCTTTGCTTTTTATTCTTTAAATATGGAATTCAGAAAAAAGAAATAGCAAATCAGTCACACAAAGCCTGTCTTTTATAGAAGGAAAAGCTAGAAGGGACACATACAATAATTTTGAAGCATGAAAGAAAGCAGCTGCCATGAAATGTTCTTTAATGATTAAGAAACTTATTTAGCAATCATCATTAGTAATTCTGTATTTTCAAAGCAGGTTGGAGTATTGGAAATGTAGAATAGAATGATATCCTCTCTTTTCAGAACAAAATATAAAATTTAGATGCATCTGAGGTTGGTCAAGATTACGAAATTATAGGGTAAACATGCCCAAAGGGACTACTGAAATGTTAGATTCAGTGATCATATGTCAAAGTTTGTGAGAAATTTGAGGGCACTTAAAAGGAAAAGAAAAGGAAAGGTCAGTTACCCTTTCTGTTGATGTATATTCCATGTAGAACAGTAAAAGAAAAAGCTGATTCTAGATCATCTTAAATATATATATATATATATAAATGTAATTACTTTCAGACTTTTAGTGTTATGTTAAATAATTGTGTCCAGATGGATTTTCTCCTTTGACCACAGACTTTTACGTTATAAAAGAAACTGATCAAATGTAACAAATTAGATTTTTTTGAGATTTATGACTTTGCACTACATAACATGCTAATAAAAAAGTACCAAAACCTGGAAAGAAAAAAAAAAAAAANAAAAAAGAAAAAAAAAAAACACAAAAGAGCACACATCTGTGGAATTTAGTATAGGTATATGATATATATTTTCTATATGGTATAGGAGGTAGCCAACTAACATATACAGGAAAAAAAGTATCAGCAGGGAACTCTGAGCAGAGATATTTTGCAGTGGTATTACAAGGTGATGATTTTTATTATTACAAATTTAGGCGATATGCTAAGAGGATGACTTGTTTCTAATTTAATATTTCAACTAATCTAATTTGTCACATATTCATGGAAGATTATTATTACTGAAGCAGAAATAACCAGGAATAATCCCTGTAAAACAGCAGTGGTTAAAGTTGTTGGATTTTCTTTTTTCCTTTTTTTCTCCCCATCATAAAGCCAGCTGCACCTGTCTACTCTTTCTTTTCTAAATTGGTGTTGAGACAGCAAGTGAGAGACTTAAATCAGGTGTTTCAGTCATCCAAACATTGATGGAAGAAATCACTTGTATTTTAAGCCTTCAACATCTAATAAATAATACCTTTGGGAGTTAAAGATCCTGAAAACTAACTTGTTTTCTGATTGAATCTCCGGTTACACTGATTTTTCTCTTTCTGAGCAGGATATGTTAGGGTATAGATGTGGGCCATCCAGTATTGCAAGATGAACACTAAGTGCCAATCACTACAATGTGAGTAGCTCTTTCTGGGTTAAGCATAGTGATTTTTAAAAGATTTCTATCACATAAAATTAACAGTTACCCTTGGGTTCAGGGTGAGATAATAATCTGTATACCTGTGTGAAAAAACAAAATAAGCAAACAAAAGTAATCTAATGTGACACAGGGCAGCTTGGTTTCTTCCAAAATAAAACAGATACAATTGCTGCCTTGAGCAAACTAGAATGGCGAACCTCAAAACAAGTGACACCGGCAATCTGTAGATAATTTTGCTTGCAATTACCTAAGCCAGTAAGATGCATCAGTTATAATGCTGTCTGGGATATAAAATTATAGAATCACAGAATGATATGGGTTGGAAGGGACCTTAAATATAATTTATATTCAACCCATCTGCCATGATCAGAGACACCTTCCACTAGACCAAGCTGCACTAAGCCCCATCCAACATGGCATTGAACATTTCCAGGGATGAGACACCCACAAGTTGCATCACAACTGTCAGTACAGAATTTCTTCCTAACATCTAATCTAAATCTACCTTTTAAGTTGAAGCCATTCTCCCTTGTCCTGTCACTACATGCCCTTGGAAAAAGTCCTTCTCCATCTGTCTTGTAGGTTCCCTTCAGGGACTGGAAGGCCATGCTAAGGTCACCCCACAGACTTTCCTTTTCCAGACTAAACAATCCCAATTCTCTCAGCCTTTCCTAGTAGGACAGTTGCTCTGTCTCTCTGTTGAAGTTGGTGTCCCTCCTCTGGACTCATTCCAACAGGTCCATGTCCTTCCTGTGCTGAGGACCCCAGAGCTGGATGCAGTGTTCCAGATGGTGTCTCATCAGAAGAGAGCAGAGGGGCAGAATCCCCTGCCTTGCCCTGCTGGCCCTGCAGCCCAGGATTCTTTTGGTTTTCCGGGCTGGAAGTGCACATTGCTGAGTCATGTCCAGTTTCTCATCCACCAGCATCTCAAAGTCCTTCAAAGCACAGCTGGTCTCAATCCCTTCTTCCCTCAGCCTGTATTGATACCAGGGTTTACCACAACCCAGCTGCTGCACCTTGCACTTAATCTCATTAAACCTCATGAGATTCATAAACTGAAAGAAGTAAGGCTCCTCTTTAAATTTCCCAAGTTGAGGCTACATTGTAATAATCTCTTTTAGTGTCATAACTTGTTTTGATTACCAGTTATAGTACCTTAGGTGATGAAATATTTTGAAACTAATGTAATCTTAATTGAAACCTTAATGTAATCATAATTTTCTTTCTTATCTTAGTGGTATTTTTATTTAAGCATGTAGTTGCCTGCTTCCCCTTTATAATAGAATTGGTAACAGTTGCATGGATCTGATTTAATTAAATGAATATTTTATTAATTTTACCTGAACTAATAATTAGATTAAATACTGAAATACTACATCTTAGTTAATATTAATAAATCAGAGAGTGTCAGAAAATATGTCTGGTCGCTGTAGTCTATCATCTGTTTGGATATGAACAGATATTTCTGATATGAAATTGAGGGAGTAATCTTGGCCAAGGCTTGAACCAAGACAACCCATACTTCCAAGGCATCATTTGGAAAGATAAAAGAGGCCAGGGTGATTTGAACAAGATTGTGAGCATCTAGTAGTGTGAATATAGCACATATCTTGCTGGTTTCTCTCAGTGTCAAGGAGTTCCAAGTGTGTACTGGGCATATGCTACAAATGAATGCGAGAGTTTAGCTAAGTCTCTGCCTTTTGCCCAGGCCTCTGGCAGCAGGCAGTAGCTTTATTGAGGTGGCCAGCACCTCAAAACCCACTCTCGTTCCCAAGTTCTTTAATAATGGCTCATTTGGTCTATTATAGAATGAATTATTTATTTAATAGACACAAAACTAACAGACATAAGACTTAAAACAAACTATATACTACACAGAAATAGAATAAAAAGAAACTACTAGTAAGTATATACAGTGCGAGGTTAAAGGTACCATCAATTTTACAGCTAGCGAAGAAATAAGAAAACTCAGGATCCAATGAGTCTTACAATCCAATTGTTGGTGGGGCACACATCGAGATCCTTTTCCTCAATTCCCAGGAAAGTAACCACAGAATCTGAGTCCAAACTCCGGGGAGAAGTCCCCCACGNGTCCAAACTCAGAAGTCCCCCACGCTTTCAGGGTGTGTGTGTAGAAGGCTTCTGCCTCTGTAATAACTCATGTGTCTTTCATAGTTTGTAAAACTGTGTCTTTCAGTCAAGAATATTTCTTTTATCTTTTTCCACGTCTACTCTCCAGACTAAGATGTTGATTCTTAGATGGGGGCTTGAGCTGTTTTGGCACCAGAGAGACCCCTTGCTAGCCTTTTCACTCTGGGTTATCTCTTCCATATCTGCACCAACCATCTGTGGTAGAGAGGGGGAGGATACGTCCTGCCACAGCATAGTCAGAGACAGTAGTGCTGGGTCTGGAACCAGCCTCTCTTCCTTACCTCTCGTGTGAGTATTTTAATCACCAGACTGAAGACCTGATTACTCCTGCCCTCAACTGTGCTCTAGTGAACCTTTGACTTCTCACTTCATATGCACAAGCATAAACGATGCCTAACCACTTGAGAATGTAGCTGTGGAAATACTAAGGCTAAGGAACTCAGGAGAAAATAGATTTTTTACTTTTGTAGACAAAGGGTTATTTCTTCCCCAGGCCACCCTAGATAAATAATATAGGCTGCTCAGTTTGGCATCACATGTCACTGTCAATAGCATTTTACTTAAGCTGTAGAAGCAGTCATATTAAGGCTCACTTCTGCATCTGATGATTCAGGCTTAATGTAAAGCCTCTACCTTTTATTCTCAGCAGCAATAAAGGCCAAACAATGAGAAATATGTGCCTCAATATTTTTATGCTGCATAAAATAGACAGAAATCAATATTTCTATTTAAAAACACCTTGTGTGCTTCAAAAAGGTTTAAAATCAATTTGCTATATATATTTAGTATTTTATACTATGATATATTCTGAAATATATGGAAGGAAATTAATTCAATAACTTCAGTTGATTAGTGGGGAAAAAAGATTGAAATCTAGTTAATGAAATTTTCAAGAGATGTGAAAAGTTTAAGAACAGATGCATGTTTACATTGAGATCTTTGAGAGTCTAATTTCAGTCTGTGTTTAAGAAAAATATCACCAAGATGCTGACTCAAACTGGAAAAAAAATTCTGTTCCCACTTTGGTTAATTTTTGTACCATTATAATGCAGAGAAAGACAACTGTACATGCTTATCTGTAGAAGGGAGAGAAATCACACCTATGAGGTCATATTCACTTATGTTCTGTAGTTACCACCTAATTGTGAGGAAAAAGAGAAAGTTGTGTAACTTCCCTGTCACACATCTCATCATTAAAAACATTATGTGTAAAACTTGTACTCAGCGCTTAGGTCTATTTAAATGGATAATCCCGTGCAGAAATGTTCTGAATAAACAAGGATGGTAGCAGGGCAGATGTTACCCATTTGTGCTTTTGAGAAAATGCTTTAGCAAGGGAGGAGAAAGAATTTACATCACCAATACACCACCTTCTTTCGAGGTTTCTATCTCATTAAGAAGAAACCTCCTTGAAGAAGCTGATTGGAAGAGGTGGATCTGTGTTTCTCTTGACACAGGTCGGCATCCTCTAGATGAGCTCAAGATCTATGGGCATGCATGTGATTTGTTCCTGGTTTTTTTTTTTTCCTATAGCCATTGCAATTTTTTTCTGAAATTATTATCCCAAGCCACAGTTATGTTCTTGCAAATAAATTGGTTCATGATTTCTGTTACAGTAAGTTATTCCAGACAAGGTAATAGGTCAAAGTCAGAGCTTAAAACCTGAAATAACTTCATAGCTTACTGCCTATTTGTTGTTGGTTTCCCTCCCACCATATCTAATTATTGGAATATTTTAGAGTTCTTCCTTTCCCTGGCACTTGCAACTTAGTTTTTATGCCACTTCATAACTTACTATGAATACTTAACACAGATTGCTCTCTGTAATCATTCATCTTTGGGATGTAGAGGGAACTTTGGGACTTTGGGTTTTGTTCATTAGTTAGTTTACAGTAAAGAAAACAGATTTCCTATGATGTGAGGCCAATAAAGATCTGGGATTCCTTTGCAGCTCTTTGCAGGGCATACCTGAGAATACAGAGTAGGGTATAATGTCAAGTGTCGGACACACGAGGTTATTAACATTGCAAGTAATTTCAAGACTTACCCATCTCCTTTGTTGTTGTCTGATATGATGTAACTTGAAGAAAGAGTAAATTACTTCTGCAAAAGCAGTTCTAGGAGCTCTTATCTAGAATGTTTCAGAGAACTGTGATAGAAGGCAGAAGATTTTCATCATAGATACTCGTTTTGGAAAACTCTGGCAACATTTTACCTTTCGCAGAAGATGCCAAGGAGAGCATGGGCAAGTGTTCATTCACATGATTTTCCCTGTGCTGAGCAGTCTTCAGAGGCCCTCGGTACTGTGGGAAAGCTGTCCTGGTGTTTCTGGAGGATCCATATCACAATGGCAGGCAGATAAACCTCAGTGATTTAAGATAAGAGCTATGTTGCAATAGTTAATAAGTTTGAAAGAGAGGTGTTATATTCCCCTTTATCATGCTTTCATGTGTTTGAGTTTCAGAGCCTGGTTTCCAACTGAGTTATTATTGAACTGCTACTTTAAAAGTGCTAAGAAACATGCAAAATCAACCTCATACACCTATGATATGTAGTCTACTTTTTTTTTTTTTTTTTTAATATGTGACTATGGCGGTTGCAGTTAGTGGACCATATGGATTCTAGCAGGAGAACACCTCAATACACCAAATGGTGAAAAAATATAGATATCTCCTTGGTCTCCTAGTCCATGGGAAAATGTGTGTTTCACCATTCCAAGTTTAAGGATGCAGAACATTTGGGGTAGTAGTGTTATTGCATTTGCTGTTGCCATCCGTTGCTTTTCAACATGTTTAGATAAGATATTTTGCAGGTGGGATTATTAGGGAATAGAATAAGTAGCAAATGCACCTATATTAACCATATTGTTTAGAAGTTTCAAGTTTTCTTTAAAAAACTAACTTTTTTAAAAAAAATCTACATTCTGCTAATCATTCAGGTGTTCTATAACACCTCTGAAGATTACATAAAAGCAAACAACTCAGAAATTAATTCCTCTCTGTTTAGAGACATCCATGTTTGTTATGCTTACCTATTCATACTTAGTGAAACTGTATGCTATAGAGCAACAGTAAAATTTTGACCCAAAAAATACTTACTAAAACCTGCTAAGAAAATACTCTGCAGATCCACGAAGTCCATCTCATTTCCTTGAAAGAAAATTGTAAAAATTCAATCACGCGGGGTTTAGAAACATCAAAAATTGTATTAAAAATATACTATTATAGATGGAAGCCATTCCTGTAAATCTCTTTAGTGCAGTGCAGCTTACAATCATGTACATGTACAGAAATGTATTCAAAATTTTAAGCTACATTAATTTTTTCATTACTTTTGCTAATGTTTTAAACACAGTAGTTAATCTTGAAATGAGTGTCAATTCAATTGGTGTGCTATAGTATACTACTGAATTTTAGAAATGCTGGTGGAAAGAAATGGGTTGAACGTGTCTTTGGAATGCAACCTCAGAAAGATAAGAGTACAAAATTTCAGTTACAGTAAATTCTGTCACTGAGTATGACTATTTGGAAATAAAAGTAGCTATAACATGTTTCTTTTGAAAGGCAAAAATATAAGGAAAATTATCCCTTCTACAGAAACACTGAAATAACTTCATATAGGATTCTACATGTAAGAAATAAATAAAATGATGACAAGATTTTTTGTTGTTGAAGTTGGGCTAAAAGGTAGACTGGATTACTTAAAGTAATTTGAGAGGTAGAGGGAATATCACACAGTAGGGAAAATTATTCTTTCAAGTATCTTTCTGGGTGCTCATAACAAATGCTTCCATTTTGTGGATTTTTTTATTGTGGGTGATTTCTGAAAGAAGTGTTGGGTAGTTACCTTGATAGACCTGATTGGAGTCTTTTGCTACTCAGAATGTCATTTTCCTGTCAGAAATGTCAGACCTACTGACTGGGTACTTCATTTTGTCCTTCTCCTTCAGTGAAGATGGAAGGAGTACTCGCCCAGATTCTTTGGCAATCAACTGATTACTTTGTCTCCCCTCCCAAGAGATGTTTGTTAATTTGCTTAGGTCATTGATTATAGCCCTTCTGAAGACTCTGGCTGTTCATTGTACTTATCAGTGCAGCAGTTCAGACATCATGCTGAATTTAATATACTCAGTTTCTTTAGTTTCTTTCGGGAGGTAGTTCACAGATTTGGATAAAGTTCATGCACAATCATTATGACGTCTTGTGCCAGTTTGGACACAAATCCAGGAGGAAACAACCTGAAAGGATGTCTCTCTCTCTCTCCTGCCTGCCAGGCAAGCAGGCCCCGGCAGCCCTTCCCCTCAGGCACAGGCACAAGCATATTGAAACCCCCTCCCCTGTCCCCTAAAAGAGGACTATGGATTTTAGAGTTCTTTCTGTAGGTAAAACCTGCAGTCCTGAGCTGGGCCAGGCAGGGTCCGGCGATCCCCCTTGGAGGGTCCCGCCGAGCAGGTCCGGAGATGACAGCCGGTCTTGGACAAAGAAGCAAGCCAAAAACAGTCCAAAAAGGAACAGAAGCCGCTGGGGCAGATCACAGTCCCTTCTCAGCTGAAAGNCACAGTCCCTGCTGAAAGCTGAAGAAGCTAGAGAGAAAACTCTTCTCTTTTCTCTTCTAACTAGCAAAAGTTATCAACTCCAAGAGAGAAAAGAATGTAAACATTCTAATTGCAAGGTCAAGCTAGCCGCTTTGAAGAGTTCCCTCAGCTTCTCTCTCCCTGCTTTGCAATTTAAAGGTACACTAGAGATCATCAGGCGATGGGGAATACAGCATTGTTGTAGAAGCACCCCAAGACAGCTCTATACAATCTTCTTTCCATGACTTCAAAAAAACCAGTCCATTTTTAACTAGGAACAGTTACAAGTTTAAAAACATTTGTTTCTCTATTAGCATCATTTTCCTGATATCTAGAAAAATAAACATACATTTATTTCTTCCAGTGTGTGTGTTTTTGCAAAATTGAGTAATGTTCCTTACTGCTGTATACTCTGGATAGGAGAGTCATTATTACTGCATTATTGTATTTTTATATTAAAGGTCCTTCTAATGGAACAGCAAACTAGGCACAGACCAGGAACTGAATTGAACCTGTACAAGGGTGTTAGAAGAAAGGGGGGCCTGTTTTTAGGAGCAGTGGGTTGTTCAGTGTCTGGTTTACATGAGACTTCACTTAAGCAGCAGAGTACCCTTGGATAAAAACTGATATGGGTCAAGAAACAGGCTTTAAGATGGGTAGGATAAAATAGAGAAGAATATTTTCCCTGGCTCTAAAGTATCATCTACGTTAGTCAGAGCTGTTCTGCCATGAGGTATGACAAACAGGAAATACATAACATGCTGTGGAACGGATCATCGCTGCTTATCATAGAAGCCAAATTTTTATAAGGATTTGAAAAAAGGATTAGATATTTACATGGATGAGGATGCCCACAGATCTTTTAGATAAAATTAGAAAGTACTTTGATCCCTTATGATTTAAAGAAACACCACACTCTAATTGATGGGGAAGAAAAAAAGCCGTTCTTAAAATCAGATTACTCCAGTATTCAACATTACTGTAAATTCTGTGAGGGTAAGACCTTGGCTAATCTCAGACAGGAGATATCATACTCAAGATATTTATGACACACGTGCACATGGCAATTTTAGAATTGTACAGAAGTAAGTAAGAACTGAAATAAACAGCATTAAAAAAAAAAAAAAGAGAAAACCAAGACTGAATTAAACCATAAAATTTAAGCATCAGTATGATGCTGTATGATAGAAACAAACACTTGAAAAATTAGATACTTTCAAGATGCTTGATGAATAATATTAGTTTATTTCTAAAATGTCTTTTCCATTCCCATCAATTAAGGAGTTTACATTTTCGTATTCATTTTGCACTCCCACTGTTAAGGGAAATATGACACAAAAGTGAATACTGAGTGTTCTTCTAGAACCAGTTAACAGAGAATTATACCTGAAACTCACACCACTCACTTTGCAACAATGATAAAGACATAATTTTTTACAACTGTTTGTTTAGAATGCTCTAATGTAATTCATAAGAAATTTCTAAATAGACAAGGTAACTTAATATTTTTACTTGTAATACTAGTATAAGGTTGTAATTCAAATTTCTAGCATTATCCAGTATTTATAAATGGCTTCTGTGTAAAGTTGTAACATAATTTAAGTGCATAAGTGGTTCATTTATATTACTCATCTTTGACCTTAATATGCATTAATATTGTGGTAAGAATATAATTTGCCACAGGAGATATTTTAGAAATCTTTTTACTGTTTATTTGGTGATTTATGTCATAAGGAATGGGATCCACAGGACTGGGGCTAGAAGTATGAATTGACAAACAAGGGTGTGCCAATTAAATTTGCAAACAATACCGAGCTAGGAGAGACAGCAAGTATATTGAAGGACAAGATTAGAATTGAAAATTATTTTGACAAATTAAACCAATGAACTGAAAACTCAAGACGGAATTCAAGAGGGAAAAGTACAAAATGCTACATGTTAATAGGATTAATCAGCTGCGTAAATATGGAAAAAATATTGTCTAGTTAGGTGGCAGCCATGAGCTATACTGAACCTCAAGCTAAAGAGAGGTCATGCTATTGTTAAGAAGTTGTGCACACTGGAAGGCATAAACTAGAAATATAAGCTTCTAGATGGTTTTAGATTTTAGAAAAGACAATGGTGGCTTTGGCCGAGTCCAGTGGACAGCAAGCAGAAAGAATGAAAAGTATAGAAAATGTGTTTCATTTATCCAGAAATCTGAAAAAGATATGCAAGACTGAATATTTAAGGGACAAAGAGAATGTGAATAGTTTTAAGATCTCCAAAAATATTTTCTCTGTATGCGTGGCGGATGTGCAGAGAGGGTATTTAAGTTAAACATTTGGAAAATCTTTCCAGCAGTAAGAACAAACTACACAAACATCTTTCAGAATTCACTAGTTTGCAGTTGTTCCTGCCTTGAGATGGTTGGATGACCAAGAAAATCTCCTGAGACTCCCTCCAGGACTCTAGGATCCATTTCTTTGCTGACAATCTGGGACTTGCACTAGGAAATAGTCTGTAGTCCTTCCTGACCTTCTTTACATGGAAAGGACCTTCAAGGTTCTATGGAAAAATCATGACGGGGTTGAGAGGAGAGGAGTGGCAGTAATTTAGTAGAATGTTCCCAGAACATAACTGAAATACTGATAGTCAAGATTGCGGTAGATTAGGAATCTCTTGATATTTATTGTTTGAATCAAACTGCAATTCATGCCGAAAATATTTGGAAAATTTGAATATGTTGCAAATATTAGAAGAAAAAAGTTTGAAAATCCCTGGCTGAATTTACAAAAAAATTGTGAATATCACTCCCCTATTCTTGCAGTCTTGTTGCTTTATTCATTTATGTTCACATCAGTTACACTGTTTTACAATTTAACCATCTCAGTAAAAAAGTTTCTCTGTCACAGAGGCTAAGCCAGATAGCATTGAGAAGTAGAATACTAAAGTCCAAGTCTTAGGGCTGATCCTTCCTGGAAGAATGTACTTAGTCACAAATGTGTCTGGCAACTAAAAGAGGTCAACAGTAATATTCCTTCATGAGTTCATATTCTCAGCTGATAATACCACAGAGCTCACCTTTATAACTTGGTAAGAAATATTTCAATTACAGTGGGGGATCTTGTATATGTATCTAATATGGAAGATGGATTCTGAACCAGAAAATTTCTTGTCCATTGTTTTCTACCTAACTCAGGAGACCAAACCTGTTTGGAAAATAGGTACTAGCTTTTTAAAGGTACTTAAAGCTGAGTACTTAATACTCTGTATTATAAGACTTCCTTTACAATCTTTTGCATATACTAAATGTAGTCTAAGTTTCAAAATCATGTAGTATTTAACATGGTTAATACTATTAATTCTATACAGATGGTAATACAGGAATATAAATACATTCTGTCTGTTTGAGTAAATACACAAGTCAATTTTTATTTCATTGAATATTTCAGTATATGCCACGTAGTTTCAATGTTTCTTTTTAAATACAGATGTAGATCTGTAGATTATCAGAATTAATGGAATCCTTTTTTGGACAGGGAAGAAATATTTGTCAGATTATTATTGCTCACAGAATTAATCTTTGAGAGGTTTGCAAACTGTTCAATTCTGTCATGCTTACAAGTCCAGCTGTATTTGAACAGGTAGTGGATGTGAATATTTGACCATCAAATCTCCAGTTTCTTCCTGTAAGGAAACTGAGGCATGAAAACTATGTAACTGAAAATAATTAGCTTCTGTTTTCTGGATTACACGCAGAGAATTTACTTGATTCACATAGTTATAATATAAAACACTTTAGGGGAGGAAAAAAAAAGAAGTAATAGTCTGCAGAAGAATAAAAGGGATAGCTAGAAAAAAGGAGGCACTGAAGCAAGTAGATGTCAGAAGATGAATGAGAGTGGATATGAAAAATAAGAAAAGACAAGAAATTAAGAGTGCACAGTCCATTAAATCTTGCAAGTGGAAAGTAAATAAAGGTCATAAAACAGACAAAATTATTCACAGTCAAAGACCTTAGTGGTAATATGATGGGTTTTTACAATTGCATCAAGGAAACAAAAAGGCTAGAGACAATGTCCTAAATTACAGAGGCCTGGATTTAGCTGGAATTCATGAAAGTTTTGTGCTTGGGGCAAAATTATGTTAGGTTTTAGTGGTTTCTGGCCTAGAAAAGCCATTCAGGGGAAAATAAACAAACAGATCTCACAAGATGTTCAACCTACTCCTTGTCAAAATATTACAGTAAGTGAAATTGAAAATGGTGCTTACAAATATAATGATATTTATATACATCTATAATAGTGAAAATGGTGCTTACAAATATAATGATATTTATATACATCTATAATAGTGAAAATGGTGCTTACAAATATAATGATATTTATATACATCTATAATAGTGTTGAAAAGGTGTCAAAGAAAATAGATGCCATGTGTAAAACAAGAGCTGTATTTGTAACCTTCTGTGGCTGCATTTTAAAAAGGGCTTTTTGAGACAGTGTATATCTTTAGAAGCAAGTGATCTAAAATATGGGAGAGACGAAAAAGGGGTCATGTTTTGTACTGCTGTGTTTTCTAGGAAGTCCCTGGACAGAATGGCCCACATGAACTGAAAAAAGAAATTTGCTCCTGTATACCATATTTTCTGAGTTTTGATGGCATTTTCTTTATTGAGTGATGTTAACACTCATGTTATCATGTTCTAGATGAGAAAAGCGAAGGAGGATCTGTTCAGTTAAACTGTTAAGAAAGCAAATTAAGTGTCTATTGATAGAAAACTCCAATGCTTGTCTTCATGTCACCACAATATATCACATCCATTCATTACCAACTGATGCTAACTGGCAGGCAAAATTAACACATGTCAACTTTATGTCTTCACTCTGAGGGCTAATAGGCATCCTAGGGTATTTTATACTACTGTATGTCTTGCTAACAGGCTGATACTGTCACAAATGAAAGGGATAGTCTTCTACTGGTAGTAATCTTGGGCCCAGAATATACTACAGAGCTCAGAAAACCCCACAAGCTAATAAACTGTGTGAAGATACGGTACCATAAATGGCAAATAAAAGCTCCAAGTCATTCAACTCCTAAAAAATATTATACATATTTTTAGAGTACAGGAGATGTGGAATGAATGCCAAGAGCAAACTGTCTAATCATATAGGGGAAAAAGTATGTGAAAGTAATAGCATTTTTGAAATAAGAACAGTAACAACTTGCAGTAGACAGTAGTTGCATTTATTTACATTATTTACCTTTGTTTTGTATTACTATGATTATCTTTTTGGAAAGTGAAGGTTGATTATACTCTGAAGAAGCATGAAGCTTACTCAGGGGAGATTTTGGAGGCTGCAAAATGTGGCAAGAAAGAATGACACTTGTAATAAAAAATATTAAATTATTTCATTAGGCTACTATGCCAAATGTTTTTGACTATTCATGATTTTTAACAGTGAGCAACAAATACAAGTGAAGCATTGTTACAGTTTGGTTATTAAAAGTATTAGAAATGTCTAATGCCCAAACTGAGGTGCAAATGAGACTATGCCAGAGACAATAGTATGGATTTTATTTAATAGTGAAAATGAGAGAGAGAGGAAAAGGAAGAGAAATAAATAGAAAAGAGGTGGGAAAACAGAAAGATAGTGACAGAGCCAGATTAAAGGAAATATCGCCACTCCGTGATTCCCAACAATGTTCCATTGATCCTCTCTAGCTGGTCTTCTTGGTGGTGAAGGTCCTCTGAAAAACATAGAATCCAATGGATTAATATACATTCAGGTCAGGTGGGAATGCCCAGGTACCTCCCCTGGTGTAGGCAAGTTTGACACTGTCTCTTGCAACAGCGTCTGGATTAGTTGCATCACTTTGCATCACATACAGCCCTGTGGTGCAAGGCCTCAGGAATGAGTCTGGGTAGCACTTTTGGGGGTTTTTGATGGATTATGGCACCCCTCAGCTGCCTCTCACGTGAATGTCCCATGGATATGGCCTTCCCAGGGTGGGGGGGTTTACAACTGAGCCGGTTTGTGTAAGGAAGGGTGGGTGTTCACTGCCTCTGACCAGAAGTTATGCCATACACCCGAAACCTCCGCCTCCCCCCTTGGCTGGGGGGTGTCTGTGTAAACCTGCCTTCAGCAAATGGGTCTGTGGGCTGTGGCCTCTCCCACCCCAAACCCAGTCAGAGATGGCTCTTGGCAGGGCTGCTGGGTTTGGCCTTCTTGTTTGGCATTCTTCTCCTTCAGCCTTGTTTGTTTTTTCCTAGAAAGAAGGGAGAGGAAAACAGAATAAATGAAAAGGTATGAGTGCTAAAACTTTCATCTTTGCCACAACCAAAACCAGTAAGGAATTCATCTGAAATATAAACGTGTCATAATATTTTCTAGGAAGAAACTGAAAGATAGAAAAAAGTCTTGGTTTATATAATAGACTATTGTTCTTTTGAGCAGAGAATATTATGAGTTCATCAAGCATCTCTAAGGTGATGAAATAATTTTATGAAGTGATCTGGGTCAAATACAAATAAAAATAAAATCAGGTCATTTTATTTCAATAATGAAAAAAGGGCTGTGAGAATAGACAAGCATATAATAAGGTAGATGCTTTATACAATATTTATGAAAACTTACTTATCCATCAATGACTTCAGCTATTTTAAGAGTATTTCCAACATTATCTATAATCTTTTCTGGCATGAACAGACCATGCATTTCTAGCCAGTATATTATAAGATCTCAGTTATATGATCTGTTCAAAGATTAAATAATGAAAAAAAGAAGTGTCCATATATATTACAAAAAAGACCCCAGTAGCCAACATAGCTATATGTCACAAATTTGCTGATTGGCAGTTTTCAGAAAATAACCCACAATCAGTGCAAATATTCACAATGGCATGACTCAATTAAGCAAGATTTTCTTCATAAAAGAAAATATTTTTGATAAAAGTAAACATGATCAGATTTTTAAAATATTTTCTAGAAGGTGTATAGTTTTCTTAGGAAAAAAATAAATGGTTTGGAACACTTACCTTGTTTTTGAAAATCGTAAATATGTAGTTAATCAGTTTGTTGCTAGGAATCAACATTTTAATGACTTCTCAAACTTTGTAGTATAATCCTATTTGTATCAAACCACGTTTCCCTACTATCCCAGTCTCTACAATCCTTGACTACTCGTTTATTGTTTATAGCCTCTTCCTTCTCTTCCCCAGTATACAACGAATTAGAGAATCATGCTGGATTAAGTTGAAGATACACACGTAATGTTCCATAAATAATTTGTGCATCTCATAAAACTTGTAGCATTTACACTCCTGGAGCATGAAGTGCTGGTCTGAGAAAATTTAAATGATTTGTAAAACATGCTTCTCAACATATTGAGAATCAGGACTTACTATATTAAATACATTTATGCATGTATAAGCAGAAATGCAACTGGTCTATGGAAAAGGTTAGGAACAAAAAGCAGAAATCAGATTCGGTAAAGTGAATTACATTTTCATCCATATTGTGACAGTAACAGTCAGAAGGCTACTGGAATTGCATAGATTAGTCCACAAACCAAACAGAATTTGTTAGTTTTTACTGATGTCGACTTTGAATGGGAAGACTGACCTCACAGTGAAATCAAGTTGAGTAAGTGAGTATGTGCAGCCTGCAACTATTTTATAACAGGAATGCAAGGCATGACAAATATTCATCTAATCCTCTCTGAACTATTTCAAATAACTTCAGACTAACATGGAGACTAAACTTTAGAATTATTTGAGATTAAATGGAGCAAATAATGTAGTTTCATGTTTTAATTCAAATGCCTTTTATTGGATGCTCTTGATCTGAAACTCTTGACAGTCGTGACCACTGACTAGTCAATCTTGTATCAATGGAGCACTTCTTATATATGTTAATGAAGTGGAGTGCAGCCCAGCCAAGAAGGACTTGAGTGTGCTGGTGGATAAGCGGCTGGATGTGATCTGGCAATGTGCATTTGCAGCCCAGAAAACCAAATGTGTCCTGTGCTGTGGCCAGAGCTGTGTGACCAGCAGGGCAAAGGAGGGGATTCTGCCCCTCTGCTCTGTCCTCATGAGACTCCACCTGCTGTCTTGCATCCAGCTCTGGGGTCTCCATCACAGGAAGGACATGGACCTGTTGGATTGGGTCCAGAGGAGGGACACCAAGTTGAATAGAGAGATAGAACAACTCTCCTACCAGGAAAGGCTGAGAGAACTGGGATTGTTCAGTCTTGAAAAGTCTGCGTGGTAACCTTATTTGGCTTTCCAGTACCTGAACAAAACCTGCAAACTAGATGGATTGGGACTTTTTCCAAGGGCATGTAGTGACAGGACGAGTGGGAATAGCTTCAAAGTAAAAGAAAGTAGGTTTAGATTAGATGTTAGGAAGAAATTCTTTACTGTGTGAGTGGTGGTGCACTGGAACAGGTTACCTAGAGAAGTTGTGAGTGCCTCATCGCCGGCAGTGTTTAATGCCATATGGGATGGGCCTCTCACCAACGTGGTCTAGTGGAAGGTGTCTACCCATAGCAGGAGGTTTGGAAACAAATGATCTTTAGGGTGCCATTGTATGTTTCCATGATTCAACAGAAGCTCCCAATTCCTTCCACTGAAATAAAATCTTTCCACTTACATAACACTACGCTCCATCATTATAATATCACTTACAAAATTTCAGTGCTCAGCATTACCCAGCAGTTTTGTGTCCAGCACTTTTACAAAATCATAATTAGAATGCTAATACAGGTTTTCATGAGTACTTTGATGAGTTACTAAGTTAAAATGCAGGGAATGATGTTCCACACTGTATTCCTGTCTAAAATTTATTATATGTTGTAGAAGTGTTTTAAGAATGGAATGAAAGACATATTAAGTCATCGATCATGTTTTTACCTCAGCCATCCAATTCATTGGTAGTAAATATTATTTTTTCTCCAGCAGATCAAAATTAAAATGTAGAATAACATATTTTATCGTATTTCAAATATTTATTTTATATATCATCTATAAATAAAATATGTCAAATGAGTTTTAAATATTGCAGTCTGCATGATGTCTTAATTCTCCAAGAAATTAAATTTAAATGAAATGGTCAAAATGCTATCATCAAAGAATGTGTCAGAACAAACAAAATTAAATCCGGTAATATTTTTAAAGGAATCTATAAATGCTTCCCACTCATCATGCAAAAATAAATACCTTTATGGGAAAAGGATACTTATTTTTTAACTAATGAATTATATGAAGAGTCGGATTCCAAGTTCCAAAGCTGTGGATGTGTGAAAAGGTGAATTTGAGTTAGGCTTTTCTGCTGGATAGATGGAAAGTACTTTACAGTGACATATGTATAATGAAAATTTATTGCCATGAGTTAAACTCAATTTTCCTATTCAAAGACAGCAATCTCATGTAAATTATCCAAGTCTTCCCAAGACTCCCAATATTATTTATGAACAGTCATGTAACATCCGATAGTTTGAGACATTTTCAAGTGGTTTTAAGAAAATCTTTATAAAAACAATGCTCATAAAAAATTCTCCAAGTTTCCACTTATAAAAGTATAATCTCTGAAACCTGATTATAGCAAAAGAGGTTTTATTGGCTTTCTGAAGAACCAAGACATTAGTACCATTAATTCAACCTTTATTATCAGCAAGGTAATGAAAAGAAAAAACAAGATATGGTCTTACATATCAAGCACAATGGATTTGAAACACAATAACTGCAGGCTCTCCAGAGCGCTGTAACAATGCTGAGTGCATTGTGCTGGGTAGATGGAATGCACCCTTGTGTAATGTACAAACACTTGTTTACAGCTTCTTTCAAGAAAAATGCTGTAACTTAAACCTGTTGTTCGTACAAATGCGAACACTTCTTACCACACTCATAGAACTTTTTTACTGCACATGTGAAGGAGAGTATGGCAGTTTGGGAAAAGTTGAAAAGACACATCTATTCAGTTTTTACTTTCAAGACTCTTAATTGGAGCAGCTGCTTAATGTTTCTGAGAAGGGGCAGTTTACTTGATGACTAAGTGTCAAAGGTGATCATTTGAGGTTGACAAGTGTAAAAAGGCAATTTATCACATTGCTTATCTCCAAAGGAAAATTATTTGATTACCTGAACTAGAACATTAGACAGAGAATTCCTGGTACTAAGTACATTAATGTAGACAAAATTATCTAAATTGAATATGAATGTGAGATCCATAGCTGTAAATTCTATAGGTTAGCTGAATTAACAATATATATTCCATAGATATTACGCAGGATTTTAGTTGCCAGTGTTGTCAATTAAGTTCCTTGAGAGCTAAAAATCTATGCAGAAAAATTAAAATTCCTGTTTCTCTTCCCTTCAGTCATGGTAGTCATTCTTTCTCAGATGTCATACCATGTATTTAAATTTGTGCTAGGATACTCAAAGTATTGAGTATGTGAAACTTTACTTGAACTGAGACTAATTATGTTCTTACTTGTATGGGAGTTTCAATGAAAATATAACTTCAGTGAATATTTTTTCCTTCTTTAGCCACCAAATATATAAAATGTCTTGTATTCATCGTGCAATTGCCAATATTCGACATTTAGTCTTCCCATTGAAACACATGGTAGGAATAAACCACCAGTTGCAAAGAGAGTATTGACATTTCATTCCTGCCTTCTATTTCAATGATAGAATTTCCATATTTGTGTACAGAAGTACATCAGTGAAAATAGTACTGAGTCAGAAAGGATGGGGAAAATGAAGGAAATGTAATTTTTAGAAAGTAAGAAAAAAACCCCAATTTTGAAACAGGAAGAAACAGATAGTTGTGGGCCTATTCTGTTTCAAACTGTGATAGAATTCTTTCTTGTTAGTATAGTATGCTATGATAGCTCTTATTTTTGGCTTAGACCAGATTTTTAGTGTAAGGTATTGTCCATTTGAAACTTTAATTAGTGTCTGGAATGTGATAATGTTAACCTGTAATTTGAACATTCTATTGTCTTTAAATTTATGTGAAATGGGAATTGACTAGAAAAGTTTTGTTCCCATGGTGGGTTGACCCCTGTCGATAATTAAGCACTCACCCAGCTGCTTACCTCTCCTCACCCTGAGAAGAATCAGAAGAGCAAAAGTGAGAAAAATTTGTGGGTCAAGACAAAAGCAGTTCATCAAGTGAAGAAAAAGTGTGGGGGGGCAGGGGGAAGGGGGGATTTTTCAATAGCAAGTGCCACAAAGACAATCATTCACTCTGTCCAAAAAGCAGACTGATGCACAGTCATCCAGCAAGCAAGTCACTTTGGAAAAAATACTACCCAGCTTTTATTGCTGGGCATAGTGTCATATGGCATGAAATATCCCTTTGTTCAATTCTGGTCATCTTTCCCAGCTGTGTCTCAACTTCCTGCCCACCTTTAGCCTACTCACTGTGAGAGCAGAGTGGGAGACAGAGAAGGCCTGGATTCTGTGCGAGTCCTGTTCACCAATAAAATGCTTGTCTGCTGTCAACACTGGTTTAGTCACAAATTCAAAACACAGCATCATACATGCTGCTATGAAAAAAGTTAACCTCATTCTGGCCAGATTCAATACAGTTCTTCATCCTTTTGTGTTTTAACCCAGGCTGGCAAATACACACCACACAGCCACTTGCTCACTCTTCTTTGGTAGGATCAAGGGGAGAATTGGAAGGGAAAATGTGAGAAAAATCCTTGTGGTTTTAAAAACATAAACCCCCAGTTTTATATGCTGACCAAGATGTCATGAAGGCTGGAATATTGCTTTGGTTAGTTGGTGCCAGCTGTCCTGGCTACGTGGCCTCCAGCTCCCTGTGCACTCCAAGGCTCCTCACTGGTGGGGTACTGTAAGGGGCAGAAAGGGCCTTGCTCAGAAGAAACAAAAACATCCCTGTGTTATTAGCACTGTTTCCTATTCAAATCCAAAACACAGCCTCATACCAGCTACTGTGAAAAAAATTATTGCAGCAAAAATAGTAAATACACTTAGGCTTCAGGTCAAATCTTTTATCACATGAGCGAAATACATACTCAGACTGTGTCATGTGTCAGTGGAAAATTGATTTTTCTTTAAAGCCTGAATTAAAGCCATCATCTTTACATATTACCTGAATGTCAATAGAGTTCTCCAGTGTATGCCTAAAGTAGGTTCTGTCTGCCTTCTTTGACTGGAAGACATGAAATATGTGACGAATTAATGTGATACTGGCTACTAAAATTTCTCAAAAGTAATTTTGGACACCAAGAAAGATGTTTGAAGCTAGTAAGACAAACTTGGGATCAAAAGAAATGACAGCTTGCTCACATTAGGCAGGTATTGTGCTGTCAGATCATGACACTAACTGCTTTATCACTAAAGAAAACGACCGCTTCCACCATCTTTATCTATGTAGAGCTTGTGGAACTGTTGAAATAAGTAAGCAAGCAGCCATTGAAGAAAATATATAAAAATCAGAAAGAAAAAAGGATCACATAATTGATATGCTCAAACTTGATTTTGAAGGAAACAATAACCCCTAAGTATGTGTCTAGGTGGTCATGAACTCTTTAAAAAGCTCTAGGCATTTTATCAAAAATAAATGATTTTCTGTTTATGTGACAATGGATAATCCAATATCCTCTGATTTTGACAGTTAGTAAGCCATCTCTGTGATCTGTGATACCTATTTCATCAGCCAGTCACAAAATGTAATTTGGTTGTTCTTTTCAATGATGATGGATAAAAAACTTTGTGTATGTACTGTCATCACTTTCATTCTTAGTTTATTCTTTAAGGTTTGCTAGGGTTAAGAGACACCTAATATGGTATTTCAGATTCTCATTGTGCCTTGAAACCTGCCTGGTAAGGCTCTCTAAGTTATGACTGCTTTCTTAAGTGTATTTCAAATCCAACTGTAATTCAAAGTTTATATGTCAAAAAACATATAAATTTTAATTTATATTAATTTTTAATTATGATAAGATTATTTGGATATAAAGAAGAAAGAACTGTTTTATTGTACATCAGTCTGACCTATCCAAGCATACTCTCTGTTTGAATGAAACCAAGACATTTCTGTTTCTATGATTTGATCACAATACTAAACTCTATTTTCTATTTTTTTTCCCACTGCCTTGTGGGAGGTGTAGTTTCTTTGTCATAAAGAAACATTCAAATCGGTTGGGCAGGACTTGAATAGAAATTTCACAGCAAGGAACCTCAGTAATGCTATTTTCCAGAAAAGGATGATTAGTTATTGCTGTAAACAATAGGACAATAACTGTGTGATTTATTTCTTCCCATAATAATAATAAGAAATCCAAGATGCAATTGCAAAATACAGACAAACAAAAGCAAGAGAAAATCAATATGAATTTCACAAAGAAAGCAAATATTGCATAGAGATTTGGGGCTTGGATTTTCTATTTTCTTTGCCTTAAAATAGAAAGGTGTATGCATCTTCTATCAAATGGGGAATTATTTGAGAAATTTGCTTTCTTATAGATATAATTCTTTTAACTGGCATTTGAATAAATCCATATTGTTATAGGCTTTTTGTACAACTGATACCTCCTATTATTGTATGCCACACTTCCACGTTTTCCTCTTATTTTTTCTTATCTTTTAAAATGAATAGCTCTTACTTATTTCTGCTCTCTAACACTCCTGACAGCAGGTGACACCTGGTGTAACAAACTCTACTTCCCATAGATTCCCAGCAGTGAGTCTTTACTGTCTTTCAGGTCTTTAAAAACTATCAGTATTTTATTTTCTTATATCTAATGAAATTTTTGGCTTGCAAGAGGCTATTTTTATTTCTTATTTAAAGACATGCATGTAGTTTAGAAAATTTTCACGCAATTATTTTAATAAGAATATAAATACTAAAAAGATAGAAACATTTTCACTGAGAATATGCCTTCAAAACATCTAAATGGGAAGAAACATCAACTTTGTGATTATGATGGAAAGATGAAATTGCAAAAAATTTATAATACTTATGAGAATATGCCTTTGGCTCTCCTGACTGAATGTCAGATAGTACTTCTTTTTCTTCTAGTTTATAAGAAAGTATGTTCTATTAACTTTATTGAAGATTTCTGCAGATCAATATGATACATAAATATTTGCATTGTATAACTGTTTCTTCAGTGGAATATTAGAAACAATGAATCTTGACAATGATAACTACATTGACTATGTAACAAGCAAAACTTTACCAAATAGATGCAGGAAGTAGAAAATACTCTTAACTCTCTGAACACAAGCTTTCAGGGAGAAAATACTCCTGACAAGCATGGTGATGTGGTTTACCTTGCATCTTCTGTTAATTGCCAATTAATTTCCTTGGAATTAATTGCGAGTGAGGATATTATTTGCATTATTTTGATAGTATATAAGATTAAATGAATCCTATTTATGAATTAATATTCAGGTGAATATTACAAAGAGTGTACGTGTAGGAAAGGTTTTAAAAAGTGCTTAGCACATGTATGCACACATACATATGTGTGCATGTACGTAGCTGTATACATATAAACATTCGTTGTATATTAATTGGATTTCCCAAGAACAACACCCATAGAAATACATAATTTTTGTGATTCAGGTAAGATTAAGGTTTAGAGAGGCTGTTTCAGAAAGTAGTAAGAATATACACTTCAGAAACAAGTAAATTCTCTGCTTTCCTGGCACTTACAGATGTATAGTCTTGCTGCAAGACATTTCTTTGCCCTGTTTTCAATTTCCTGTCCCACTCTGGACAACAGTAGAAACTGAGTTTACACTATGCTATAAATGGCATTAAATAGGGTTTCCTGACAGTTTTCCTTGAAAATATAATGTCCATACAGAATATATCATAGTCTAGAATGAAAGTATTATTAGATTTTCTGATTTGCCTGATGTGAAGCACCATTCAAGAGTAAATAAATCCATCCCAGTCTTTGCCAGTACATGAGAACACTTCCATCGCCTCTGAGTCTTTATGTCTGCACTTATTGACTGCCTTCTTTAACTGCTAAATGCTTTGAACAGTTAAGGGGAAGCAAGCAAGGCAGACAAGGGGCAGGCATAAAGAAGGCTTTATAAGCTATTTTTGAGACCTTCAATTCAGCTACTGCACTGTGCCCCAAATCTTGCAGCTAAAAGCTATTTCCATTTTCTGCAGACAGCCCTAAGAGACAATCAAAAGCAAAGAGCTGTTTGGCAACTTCTTCCTTCTGAAGGTTCTAATTATACAGACCTTTGCATTACCAGGCTGCAGCCAGACTATCCCTTGATCTCTCCCTATTAAAAAAAAAAAAAAAAAACATGAAACACGCTGCAAGAGAGTAGATGTCTGTGGTGAAGTACTAGACAGCATTATAACCAGAGTTTGGAGAGTGAGAGCGAGCGTACTCCCAAACTTTTTTCATGTTTTTTTTCACTGAGTGCACAAATTCCACTGATTTGGCCAGGGAGTTTTGTTTAAAGGCACAAATTTTAGATTACGTTTTACCATGAGACTTTAAAAACGCTAAATAGGGAGTTCAGCCAGCCTAGTAAAAAAAAAAAAAAAAAAATCTGTGCAAATCATAGCCAATATTTCCTACTTGATTCAGTCTTTTGAATCAAAGCAGGTGTTAAGAAATAGTGAAAGACCCCTTTACTCTAATTATTCTATATCTTTGCATCCCTTCAATGAAGTGAGTGATTCAGTAGTGCTTAATTGCTGACTGTGCTTCCATAACAATATACATTGCACAATACAATTTGTGTAATTTGTATGTGATTTTAACTGTGTAACACTTAACCTATCTTTCTTAAAAAAATTTTATTTACCTATTTTTAATTTTAAACTGTTTTCAAATAAATTTGAATTTATTATTAATTAAGTTGAAATAAATGTAAAATATCAAAACTTATTAAGTACAACTAGGCTTCTGCAAAATATTATAAGTTATGTTAGACTTTTGTCTTAAAAATCTAGTGAACAATAAGAAAAATATTTTTCATTAAACCATACCAATATTTTACTCTGTATGACCACAGAAGTGTGTGCGCTTGGTACAGTGCCTGTGCACACATTCACACACACATACTTAAAAATACACATGCACATATATAAAAATATAAAAATTTATTTGCAAGAGGTAAATATCACAAAACAGACATTAGATTTGTATGGAAGGAAATGGTTTTGAATGTTGTTTATTTGTTTGTTCTTTGTTTATCTTGAAGGGGCACAGCCTTCAATAGGTTTTCTACTTTTAGAAAACTTGTTCTTTGTTGACAGTTGGGCTATAACTATATTTCATAAACCCTAAAGCTCCCAAGTTGCTGGAAATAAATTGATTTTGTGAAAATATGCGACACAGAGGCTTTCAATATGGGTCCTGAACAGTCTGTCCCTAAAGTAGTTATTTCCATTTACACCCTTGACCTGCTGGTGGCTTTGGTGCCGCTGTAGTTTTTCATGTACTTCAAAAGTCACAGATCTGTTTCCATCTTTCTTAATTTAATATAGACTGCACATGCTTCTATCAGTAAGAACTTTCATTTTTATACTTCTTCGATTTCATGACACCAGTGGTTCTATATTTCGCAGTGTAGGGAGCAGAATGAAATTACACTGCTCTCAGACTTCAGCAATATCTGGTTTATGTGATTCAGGACCTCCACACAAAGAAGAGGTCACTCTCAATATTTCTGTAAATGGCTCTTTCTGAAGGAGTATATATGGTAAGTCTGATAAAGTGTGATTTGTTTGTTGTGTGTAAAGTGGGGCAAAAACCCCACAAACTTCTGTGGTAGTGGTAAAATTCCGCTGCATAATTCGACAACCAGTTATGCTGTTTTGACATAATTCATCAGAAGCTGGAAAATTTTAAACATTTTTGCTATCAGCTGTCTTGTATCTTGCTATCACAATCTCTGCCAGCAGGATTTCAGCCTTTTGAAAAGTGTCCTCCTTTTACACTGGAGGGCAGAGGCTGCTCTTATGTCCACCTATGTTCCAGTAAATGACTATTGCTATACAGAACGTGAACTATCAGATTAAATTTAGAAAACTGGTTTTATGTACCTAAAGAAATTTATATTCACACTGAGTATTTTAAATACTTCTTCACTGTGTACTTTTTGAGCTCAGGTAATACCTCAAGAGTCTTTATTGTAATTGGTTCACTACGGAACTGTGATTTCTATTGTTTTAATGCCTGCTATTCTCATAGATATTTCTGTCCTAGCTCCAACCAGCGAACCGTTGATATTCTGACAAATGAGTTATTGCTCTCAGTAGACTGACTTATGTGATGATTCTTCCACTACAGAGACAGAATAGAGAACACAATACACAGCAAGAAAAATATTTCATCAAATAATGGTAGGAACCTATCCGTTAAACAGAAGGTGTGAATTAGTCACATCACCACTGTAAAGGCAGTGATGTGACTTGCCCCCTGTCTTTACCAGCACTGCTGGGCTCCCAGCCTTAGGAACAAAAATCCAGGTTGATGCAAACACAGAACCACTGCCAGTGAAGGAAGTGTTGATGTGTGAGCTGTCACAAGACCTTGACCTCTATAAATTAATGGGACCTAAACATGCCCATCCAAGGGTGTTACAAGAGCTAGCTGACATTCTTTTGAGGCTATTGTCCATAATAATGTAGAAGCTGTGGGGATCAGAGGATGTCTCAAAAGACTGTCCCAATCACCCCTGTCTACAAAAAGGGCTTAAATGAGTATTCAGGAAATTTTGGGCCCATCAGTCTTATTTCTGTTCCTGGGAAAGTTACAGAATGAATCCTCTGGTGGGCTATCCCAAGTCAGATGAAGCAGGTGATCAGGAAAAGTTAGCATGGATTCACCAAGGGCAAATTGTGATTGAAACACTTGATGTCATCCTCTATGACAAAGTAACCTTCTCTGCTCATGTGGTGAGAGTTACAGATGAATTGCAGTTCAGACCAGTGAGTGGGGAACAGACTGACCAGACAAACCTGGAGTGGAATGGTAAACAGCTCTTTTTTGAATGGGCAGCCTGTCACAAATGGGATCCCAGAGGTCAATATTGGGCCCAACATTGTATAATATCTTCATAACTGGTCTGGAAGAGGGGATCAAGTGGATCCTGATGAAGTTTGTCAGTGATACCAAATGGAGTGAAGAAGGGAGACCCAGCCACAGGAATAGCTGGAGAGATTGGAAGGGTGGGGTAACAAGAACCTTATGAAGTTCAACAAGGATAAGTGTAAGGTCTTACACACATGAAAACATCATCCAGGAGTGAAGCACAGGCTGGGATCTACCCAGCTGGGGACCATCTCTGTGGAAAGGGACCTGGGAGTCCTGGTGGACAACAAACTCAATATAAGCAAAGAGTGTGCTGCTGCAGAAAAGAAATTCAGTGGGATTCTGTGTTGCCTCTTCGAGGGCATCACCAGCAGAGATAAATAAGTCATTATTCTACCTGACTTGTGCTTGTCAGGCCACATTTGAAATACTTTGTTCAGTTTTGGTCCTCACTATGAAAAGAAGATGTAGACAGGATGCTGAAGGTCTAGAGAAGGGCCAAAAAAATGATCACAGGACCGGGCAGCCTAGCATGTGAGGAAAGGCTGAGAGAACTGGGTTTTTTCAACCTGTTTTTACTAAATAAATAAGATGTAATCATCTTTTAAATGAGTACATGAGTTTGTTCTTTTCACAGAATCAGAGAATTAAGAGATTAAGAGTGGAAAGCATGACTGGGTGTTATCGCAATCATTTTTTCTCCAGGCTAGGCAGGCCCAGCTCCCTCACACTTTCTGCTTAAGAGACATACTCCAGCCTCTTAATCATCTTTGTTATCCTTTGCTGGACCTGCTCCAGGAGCTCCATGTCTCTCTTCTGCTGGAGAGTCGAGAACTGGACAGACTACTGCAGATGTGGCCTCAACAGGGTTCAACAGAGGGGCAGGATCACCTCCCTCAACCTGCTGGCAATGCTCTTCCTAATGCACCCCAGGATCTCATTGGCCTTCTTGGCCACAAGGACACACTGCTGGCTCATGAACAACTTGCAGTCCACCAGGACTCCCAGGTCCTTCTCTCCAGAGCTGCTTTCCAGCAGGTCGTCCCCCAGCCTGTCCTGATGCATGGCGTTATTCCTCTCCAGGTGCAGGACCCTGCATCTGATCTCCAAAGGAGATCAGAATTTATGGTAAATATTTTTTTTTTTTTATTAAACCAGTTCTATCAGCATATCCCATTTTACCTTACATTGGTACAACTTTCTGAGACTTAACTTTTCTATCTATTCCTACCTATCACTTGAACTCTCTCAGACCTATAACTTCCTGCTGTAGTTTGATATTAAAAATGTCATAATGATGAGCCAAGATCAGCTGGGTTAGAAAAATCAGGATCTTCTCTAGAATGTAGTTTCATGATTTTGCATTGAAAACACACTTCTGAGAAGAAATCCTGTAAACAAATCTATTATTTCTATAATATTTAATGTTCTATAATTCTAATAATTTCAAGTGCAATGTATATCCCAACTAATTCCTGAAAAGCCTTTTTGTCCAAAACAACAGATTATTTATTTACTTGTCAGCTATTGGCTGAACCTCTTTCTTCGCTTTCCTGACAGCTATTCTGATCAGAAAATGAAATTGATAATCTTGATCATGCTTTAAAGTTTAGATGTCCTTCCAGCAACACGATTGACTTAAACAGAATGTATATCAAGATACTTATTATCTTCATAATGTTTCACTTATCCATACTATTACGATAAAACTGAAGATTTAGTTACCTTATATATGTATATGTATATATATATATATACACACTTTGTATTATATCAATATCTATATTTGTAAAGGTATTTTACTAAAAAAAATGTAACCAAGCATGACAATGAGAACGGGAATTGGAAGGTACTGAGAAAATTTACTGTACTTGTGGAAATGTGTTTTAAATTTAGTTATTTAATTTCATTTAGGTCCAGAAAGAACTAAGGAGAGTGAAATATATCTTTGTTAACAAGTAGAAGAAAGGCCTACCAACACTGAACTAGATTATTTCAAGTTTTACAGACAGTAAGTATGAAGCCTTTATTTAATGTATATAGCAACTTTTTTCTTATGAACACATTTAAAACTTCCCTGTTTGTCAATTTGCACATAAGGTAAGGAAAATTCATTGTGTCATAGCTGAAATTTAAGGAGGGGGTTTTTTTATTTCACAGAGTGTTCTGAGTTGGAAGGGACACACAAGGATCGTCAAGTCCAGCTTTTAAGTGAACAGACCATATTGTGCTGATTTGAAAAAACCCTGAAATGAGTCATTACCTGAGGACGGTCAAAGAGCCCAGGGCAGAAGCAGAAGGATCCATCTAAAAGTTACCTACTGTCATCATCTGAATGTATGTCTGTCAGGGTCTCTACAGGCTTTTATATATTTTCCATACCAGTTTCCTGTTTCTCATAGCAAGATACATACACAGCAAAACTATTAATAGAATGAATTTGTATTGGATTGTCAGATGTTCTGTAATTATGCAGTTCTCTGCAGAAAACAAACCTGTAAAGTCTAATGACAACACTAACAATGTATTTCCAGAAAGAGTTATGAGATTTAGTGAAAGGAGATTAAATTATTTTTATTAAATTATTATTAATTAACCTTTTTACTAACTGCAGTGAAGCCATTAAGTCTGAACTGAGTATCCTGATGTGGTAATTGTTTCTCTTTGTTACACCCTGTTCCAATCATTCTCAAAGTGTTGAAACAAGAAGATGCTGCTGGATAGCATCATGAAGAAGGGAAGTGAGTCTCCAGTTCCATTTGTTTCTCAAAATCTTGTACTGTTAAAGTTTCAATAGGAAATGTGAATAAAACAGAATGTATTGTTTTAGTTGTAGATGAGGGTTTCACAGCTAAAAAAACATTTAAGTCTTCTGCATTTGTTTATTTTTTTTCTGTAGGGTTTGAAGATTCTTAATTATGATAATTACTTAGCTTTCATATCAGTATCTCTTTCTCTTGATAATGTTTCATTGGAGTGATAGTGTTTCCTTTTCTCAATATTAGAGTTGTACTGAGGTTTGCAAGGGGTTAGGACATAGCCCTTGGGAATTCAGGCCTAAATTTCAGGTCTAGTACCATAAGTCTCTCTTTTGGTTATTGAATGTCTGTGGAGGAAAACTTATGAAAAATTGCACACATAAAAATAAATTCATGAAATAGGTGTTGCTTTACCTGTCAGAATGTGCAATAGAGTACCTAGCTACTGGCTGTAATGATCACATTTGGTGGTTAGAATGTAACAGCTTGTCAGTATATCAGAGAAAAACCTGCTCAGTTCAGGACAGAAGTAATTTGTTGATTTATTAACAACACATAATTAACTGGCAATCACTGAACTATACATGCAGGAGTATAAATAATTCAATAGATAGACAGTCTTATTTAGACACTTACAAAATGTTAATACAGCTATAAATTTTAAGCATATTTGTATATCTAACCCCAAACAGTTCTAATCCTTCACATAGTCATCTACTGTGAGGGTGGTGAGGCACTGGAACAAGTTGCCCGAAGAAGTTGTGGACATCCCATCCCTGCAAATGCTGAAGGCCAGTCTGGATGGGGCTTTGAGGAACCTGGTCTAGTGGGAGGTGTCCCTGCACATGGCAGTGGGGTTGAAGCTAGATTATCTTTAAGGTCCATTCCAGTCCAAGATATTCTGTGATTCTGTGCTATTGATGAAGCTTCATTTGGGCTACCAGCATGCCCTCCTTGACAGATGGGAGTGATCCTGCTCTGTGTGTTTCCCTGCTGCTTACTACCATTCACTCACCAGGAAGGGAGGACTCCACAAGGCCCCAAAGGCACACCGAGATGTGGGTCTCGGCTTGCTGTCCCCCACACTCTCTGCTCTAGCTGCATGCAGGCTGCTCCCAGTGCTTCACAGAGGGGCTGCACCATCAGCCTGCAGACAGGCTGCAGTGCTTGTAGGGTGACTGCCAACAGTGACAAAACAGGGGTTGACTGCTGCTGTTTTCACTCTGAGGTCTCACTGTTCCCATTTATTTGCTTCTTTTATGCTTCCTTTTTGCGGGCTGACTCCTTTGGTTCAAAAGGTTTTTTCTAATTGCCTGGTTACTGTTCAGGCTATGTGATAGTCATCTTCCTCTTAAGAGGCCTTTTAGAAAGGTTGAACGATGTGATCATCCCCATGCTCACGCTTAAAAGTTTCATACTGAACTTCTGATATAAGCAATTAGACAGTCAAAGCAGCATAATTATCCATCTGTGCAAACAGTTATGATCTTTGAATTCACCTGAAATTTAGCAAAGAGGAATGAGTAATAAAGGAGTCTCATGAGCCCAAATCTTTTAAAGGTAGACTGAGTATTTAATCTAAGAAACTGCTGGTCAATAGAGAACTCATCTGGGTTGATGACAGTATTAGCTACACAGATGTCAATCATGTTCTGTTAAACCCCTATAAACCTTGGGACGAGAGTGTTTTGATCTTTCTCAAAACCGAAAGGATTATGCCTGCATGTCTGATTGGTGATAATATTTCATAATAAAAGAAATATTTAGATTAAAACTCTAGCTCCATGTGTAAAATCTGAAGTATTATTTCACATGCACTCACACACACTTTGACTGTGAGAGGAAATAGTGCCCCACTTTTTTTTCCCAGACCTTTCCCAAAAACATTTCTCAAGGTAGTTCAGTGGAGTACTTCCAGGCACAATTCTGTATCTATCATTTGCTTATTTGTTCACTGTCCAGGGAGCATTTAATGTTCCCAGTGCTCACAATCTTCTGGTTGTTCTCTTGACATTTAGCCATTTTCCTATTATTCCTGTCTTTCTGCTTACAGAAGCTCATTTGATATTTTCAGAGGTATTGCTGCCAAATAGGCAGCAATATTTCATGTAGCAACTTCAGCCAGGCTTATGTCAGAGGTTTCTGGAAACCCACATGTTGGATTCATGGAGTAATATGTGGTGTCTGGAGAAAGGTGCCTTCTCCAGTGGAAACAATTACAAAATTAAAATGAAAAAGTTAAAAATTAGAGTGTCTTCCAAGGTGATGAACGATGTCAGCACTCTGAAAAGTAGAACAAAATTACAAACAGGAAAAAAAAATTCTTTTTAATCTTAGTAACATATTCTAGATAAGAAAACACAGCAAACAAAGCACCAAGAAATAAATAATTTCATCATTTAAGCATATGTCACTCTAGACTGCAAAACAAAATCAGTTTTCTCAATACCCATATAGACAGCTCTACTTCATATTTTAATGTAGGCTTTTTAATAAATAAACTCAGAAATTTGGTATCTAATTATGAGAAACTATTTCAGTCTTGTTCAATACACTTAATCTAATGCAATCTCTCCCTCCTTGATATAAAAATATGTGCAATCAAAGTAAGAAGAAGAATTCCTTTGAGCATATTCTTTCTCATGAAAATTATTATTTCTAATCTGATGTAGGAGTTAGAAAGGTAGTGGTGCTCTCCAGTAAAAGGAAGGAAAATATTTCTCTTTTCATTTCATTATGATCCAAAGCAGCATGTTATCCAGGAAGATTTTTTTGCTTATATTAATACTTATTTACGTAATCATGATCTTGGTGACAGTATTAGGCTATCACTTTAAAGTACAATTTGAACAAAATTCTATTAGTAAAATCATTCCTTTTAAATTTATCTTCTATTAATTAAACAAATTATTAATTAATTGACTGTAATCGATCTTCCTCATTAATAAGCAATTCTATTTCTAAAATTTCTCAGAGAAGGGAAATTTTTTACCATATATATTTAACTATTTACTTGCTCCCTAGCTATGCAATGTGAGGTCCTTATAGAAATCAAAATACCCTGAAATTCAGACCATCAGGAATGGTGTTTTATATACTGTTTTAAATGTCTATCACAGAATCACAGAACCATGAAATGGTTTATATTGTAATTCATGCAACTGAAGAAGAAAGGAACAAATAATAAATAATTACTGCAGGATGCTGAAATGCTACTAAAGTATGTGTGGTTCGTAAAATGTCATGGCATAAATTTATGACTACAGTTTGGTTACTCTGGTGATAGAAGACATACACAAAGGAAAAATAACTGGCGTTTCAGGGTCCTCTTTTAATCTTCTGAGATATCTATTCCAAAAGAAGTTAAGAATACTCCGTCGGCAGCCTCCGCTATGATGAAGGTCAGCCTATAAGGTCGTTGAATAAGTTAGCAGGTAAATAAGAGAGAAAGCATGTCTCAGTTTCTATTTTGAAACTTCAAGGACAGTTATGATGTCTTGAAAGGTAGCTATTGATATTCCATTTGCATTATATAATACAGTCAATAAAACATGAGCCTAAATAAGTATTGCAACCAAAACAAGTATTTCTCTACAACATTCAGAACAGTTTCAGCTGGAGGATGAACAACTTGAGAGAGAAATTGCTGGCTGACTGCTGAGAATGGCAAGAAGTTTTCAGGTATAAATTAATACCTTTCATTTTGTTGTGGTATTATACAAATGCTGCAATGAGACATGTATGTATTTTTTTTACTATTCTTATTCCTAAATCTTCTCTGTATGTGATATCTCTGTATAAGTGAGCAGGTACTGAACACTGCTTTTCTGAGAGCAGTATTTTCACATCAAATGGTATACTTAGCAATTGGCATGAACTGTTGGGTGTTCTGGTAACATGGACTGAGATCTCATTCTCATGACAGGACCAGTTTGGGGACAAGCAGCCACCAATTTGGAGAAGAATATATTTAGGCAGTCAGAAAGAATGTCTAGAACATACTTGTGAATTCACTAAAAGGCATGCATTCATCACATGCCTAGAAATTTTCTATGCCTTAATACAGAATCACATTCTTTCAGTTGACAGAGAAAGAGATGGCTTGCAAAAGACTTGCCACTTTATGTTCGCAGTTAAATTAAAAAAGCTGATTCTACTCAGATTGAAGTTAACAGCAAAATTCCTGCTTATTTCAATGACAGCTGTATTGGCCTATAAATGTCCCTTTGTTATGCTTACTCTGCTCCGCATAGTATGTTTTTCTTCAACAACATTCTGTAATTAACAACAGTTTGACAGACTGTAAGATCCCACTGTTTCGTACTTGTTATTGCTGCACAAAGCTGCATTGTGGGTTTTGTTGATAGAGGGAAATTGCAGTTAAGTGAAATGTGCTTTCTTTCCCACAAAATAGCTCTTTCAGTAGAACCACATGATGCTCATACCAAATAACAACTTGCTGATTATACACTCATAAGATTACCATGCTGAAGAGATGCAAACACAAGAGTATCCAGAATTTGCTGAAACTGGCAAATTCTAACTTAACTATGCATTAAACAAAACACTTAGCATCCCTTCCTTGACCCAGTCTTCAGAATTTGTTCACATTACATGTTTTCTCTAAATGTTAAATTAAATCCTTTCTTGGGATAACTCTTCTATTTTGTGTACCTGACAGGTGACAATGCCATTTCTCTAGTTAGAATTATTTGGACAATCAGTGATTGAAAAAGCTAATTTAGCATCTTCATATTTCATTTCTTTAAGAGATCACTGCATATTTTTTAAAACCTTTACCTTGCTTGCACAATGTATTCAAGAGCCTTAAAAGGAAACAATAGACAAGGATTTATTAGTATGGATTAGTTAGTATAATTCTTCCATCCTTAATCTTCTGCTTTGAAATATATTTTGCTATTTTTAATTGAAATGGTATCCAATAGAATTTTATTCATAATATATTTGCTTGCAGAACAAGTAGGATAATGACAGTTCTCCACTCATACTTGATCTAAGGCTAGTTTGATGATAACAGTTTCAAGAGAAATTGAGTGCTTGTGTGCCTATAGTGTTACATCAACAAAGGCTTAAGTATCAATATACATTTTGAAACATCACTACTTGTTTAGGTTAATTCATACAGATTAAAGTTACTTTAGACATAAATTTTCAAATAATCCTTATTAGTAAAGATTAATAAATACTGATGTGTTTTATGGAAATACTCAGGAATATCAGAAACTTTTATGGTTATACAGACTGTGAAAAAAATTGTATTGTAAATCAGCAAATCCCAGGATTTGGCCTCAATTGATATTATTTAGGATTGAACACTAGTAATGTCCCTTTCTTCCTCAGCCACACTTTTTCATTTTGTCTTTTTAATCAGGCCTAGTATTATTTCAGTTAGCATACCGAAAGAATTCACAAAATTATGTAGATAAAGCATAGAAATTATTTTTTAAAGCATCTTTCTAGGGGCCAATATTATCAATTTGAACTGAAATACATGCTGTTAATGAAACTGGAGAAAGAGAATGTGAAATGTGGTATGATATGAGAGTGCAAACGCCAATGACAGACTGGATTTAAAAAAGATTCTGTTGTTGAGCTTTGCCATTAAACACCTGACACTCCATCCAGATAATATACATTGATTATATGGAAATGTCCACCTCAAATATAGAAACTCCAATAGGTAATAAGCCCGACATTAACAACTCCATTCCTTCTGGAACAAGAGTCATTAAACAATTACTTCCTTGTTCCAGGAGGAAAAAAAATGTCCTAATTGTATCAGAAGACTAATTTGATACTGTACAGTAAAGTATAACAGTGAAAAGCTTTGGTATGGGAAATGAACCTCTAATCTCTTTAATTTTATCCCTCACAGATAAGATAAGAATTTAGGAAAATACCAATAATGCTAAGTCAATCTCTAATATTTATTCAAGCTGCAACTCAATGAAGCAACAGTCAGCTTAAGTACATGCTTCCACTTATTTAGATACATTTTAGTGCAAAATACAGTCTCATTTTAGCTTCTGTTTGAATATGGAGAGGCATCATGGTTTGCTTCTGAAAACCAAACTCCACTTGTACAGCCACATTACTCTATACCCTTCCTTCTGTCTAAATGCTAATGAGACTAAAAAAAAGTAATTTTCTCCTGAGAAAGCATTAACATTTTACAACTCAAACAATGAGACATCTTTCTCACCATTTTTAGAATCACAGGATAATTTACCATATCTAATTCATGTTTCTCAGTTTTGTGTCTTGTTTCTCAAACTTTCTTTTCATCTATCTTCTCTTTATGACTGTCTACTCTGGCAGAGCAAGCAGTGTCTAAATGTTTTGGTTTCAACTAAAATTATTGTTTTGTATGCAAATATTTAGATTTGAGACACTACAGGTCAGTCAGCCTGTCCTTGATCCCTGGGAAGGTCATGGAGCAAATCCTCTTCAAAGTCATTTCCAAACATGTGAAGAACAAGGAGATTAAGAGCAGTGACTATGGATTTATGAAAGGAAAATCACACTTAAACAGCCTGGTAGCCTCTTACAATGAAACTGCTAGTTTAGTGGGTAAAGGGAGGGCAATGGATGTTGTTTATCTTGAATTCTGAAAGTCTTTTAATTTTGTTTTCTGTGAAGACTTCACAGACAAACTGAGGCAATATGAACTAGATATATGGACACAGAAGTACACTGAAAACTGGCCATATTGCCAGGTTCAAATATTTTTGATCCGTGTACACCTGCAGGCCAGTTGGAATTCAGTCCAGTGGAGTCCAGTCACTAGAGGAGTACCCCAAGTCTCTATACTGGGTCTAATACTGTTCAACACCCTCATTACAGAACTGGACAGTGGGATATAATGCAATTGATCTCAGCAAATGACACAAAACTAGGAGGAGGTGGTAATACACCATACAGATGTGTTACCATCCAGAGGGACCTCAAAGGGCAAAGAAGTTCTTGAGAGACCAGTCACTCTCTCTAAGGAACCTTTTCCAAATGTCCAGTCTGAGCTTTCCCTAATGCAGCTTCATTCCATTTACTCATGTCCTATCACTGATCACCAGAGAGGGGAGATCAGCAGCTTCCCCTCTGCTGACACCCTTGAAGAAATTGTAGGCTGTGCTGAGGTCATACCTCAGCTTTCTCTTCTCCAGACTGAACTACAAAAGTGACCTCAGCCACACCTAGTAAGTCTTGCCCTCAAGACATTTCACCATCTTGTCTCCCTTCTCTGGACACACTCTCATCGCTTTATAGGCTTCTTATACTGAAGCACCTGAAACTGCACAGAGTACCAGGGGTAGGCCCACACCAGTGTAGTGTGGAGTGGGACAATTGCCTTCCCTGATCAACCCAGATAGAAATGAATAAAGACAGAGACAGGGTTACCCTGTGACAGTGAAAGAGGCAATGGACAGAAACTGAAATATAAGAAATTCAACTTAAACAGAAGCATAAAAAATTACTGTGAGGGTGGTCCAACACTGATACAAGTTGCCTAGAGAGACTGTAGAGTCACCATTTTTAGGAATAATGAAAAATTAACTGTTTGTGGTTTCAGTCATCCTGATTTAGCTGATCCTAGTTTGATCAAGGGAATTTGATTAGACAGTTGCCAGAGTTCCTTTCCAAATATTATCATTCTGTAATTCTGATTTACAGGTCACTACTACATATTCATTTTGAACGAGTTGTATATTTCAAGTAAATTCATCCAACTTTAACTGTTTGGGAGTTTTTGGTGCTAAATATCAAGTTACATATAAATCTAGGTTTGGCTCAGATATTCAAAACTTTAATGTAAGACCAAGAATGTGAGTATTTTGCAACAGACCAAAGGTCCATCTCATTTACTGACAAAGAATAGGTTCAGAAGCTAAGCAGAAAAGTACAAGTGCAGTCAAGTCTACAGTAACACTTGGTATAATTCCTCACACCAGTCTGATATATTCTTTCTCTTGACATCCAAAAGTCCTCCATATATGGAAGCTAGATAAGATTTTAGCCCACAGACAGAAGCCTACAGGTAAAAAAGAGACTGGAAAGTGAAGTGTAAGGAAAGAATAGCACTCTGCTGAATTCTGCCTTTGCAAGGCAGAATATAATCGAAAGACTAGGATGACACATGCTTTGAAACAGTGATAATTCAAACCTACATTCTTTGATGGTGGTTTCCCATTGTCTGACCTGCACAGTTGTGGAATGGAGTTTACTGAGCCTCAGGTAAGTATCCTACAGAATCAGTCTCTGCATGAAAAAGGTGTATCTTTTCTTTTGGATACTGGCATTTGGAAACAACATTTCTTCCAAAAAACATTATCCTTTATTCTCTATCTGCATGATAAGTCTACATATTTTAAATGGAAGAATGATTTCATTATGATACCAGATTTGGTGGGTGCGGTACCAGATTTTAAATGCTTATGATATAATGCAATTCAAATTCAATGCTCCCAAAATGATGCTTCCTGACTTCCACTTACTTCCAGAAGCCTTATTCTATATGACCACTTTATATGCAAGCATTCGTCTAGATGAGAGTCAGACAGGGCCTGTTAACTCTGGCAACAAATGGATTCTATACAAATATGTGATACACTCAAGTTACTGTAATGAAATCTGCATACATAGTACAAGAATGCTTCCCATTCAACTCCAGTTACACCTCAAGGGAAAAGAAAAGTGAAACTCTAATAGAAATATTTGAGCTTCCCTGTCACAGATCACAGAAATTTCTAAATTATGTATTTTGTCTAACTTAAGGAGATAGGATTGGAGCTAATTAATAAGCATATAAATCCATTTCTTTATGCAGAAATGCCATATTGCAGTATATGTTAAATAATCTCAACACTGAATCAGTGCTGATTTCGGAAAATTGTTCAAGCTAGGCAGGTTGCTAAGTGCAGTTTTTCTGAATGTCATAGGAGATATTAATCCTTTTTCCAAAGTCAGAATGATGATTCTTATGCACATGACTCTTTATGTGGCACCAGGATGAATGCACCAATAGTCAAGCATAAAGCCCAAGACACAAAATTATGTTTTGGAACAAAAGCGTAAGTCATTGTGAGTGGCGGTGGAAGCACTGTTTTCATATCAACACGTATTTGTTTCCCCTTTCCCTGTAGAAGAGCTGTAACAGAATTACTCATAGGAGCTAATATTTGTATGAGGAAGTTATTAGAACTGTTTCCTGACATATGGGAGTAGCTTCTTTGGTCTGCTGTGCATCATTAACACCTTCATAAAGTTGCTTGTATGCCATCAATTATGTAATTGCAAATTGGCATTGAAAAGATTGATATCACGAAGCCAAGCAGTATGTTAATTTCCTGCCAGATAATATTATGATAACACATATTTCTAGACTTAAAGGCTTTTCTTTCCAAATATAAATCTTTGTAGTTCTAATGTTTTCCAAATACCCTTTCAATATAAAAATACTAAAATATGTATCAATGAATTAATATTTACTATAAAAGAGTGAAAATAATATTATAAAAAGTTTTTTAAAGTTTTCCATCACTAGTATTAGCAGATTTGCCTGCAAGATTATTTCCTTCCTGTATTCCTACAGGGCAGTACAGCTGATTGTAAATAAATGGAATTATTTCTGAGTAGAATCACAAAGCTCATGGCAATATGTACTTAACTTGAAATATGAATGCCTCAGGAGTTACACTTCTACTACCCTGAGGCAACAATACTTAGTTTTAGTAGAGCACTGTTAGGAAGAAAAAGCAGAGTATTCTTTCATAACTTGATCCTTTAAAGTCTGGCTTTAAGATTTTTCAACATGACAGATTTTCACTAAAACAGCTTGGCAGCTCAAAAACCTTAGAACAGTTTGAGTTGCAAGCAAAAGATGGAGATATGAAAGAAAGTACAATTCCCTTCTCCTTTGTTCAGATTGTGACACATCCTTGCAAAACACAAACTTTTCAGAAAACCAGGCATGTTCCTCTTAAACCCAAATTGTTACTCTGTCAGGGAAGTCAATTCCATTCCTCTCAGCAGTAACTCCAGAGAGAAGAGAAAATGAAAACAGAAGAAAAACCATTACACTCAGTTTCTTTTCTATCATGAGAGCAATAATGTATTTCATGCATTACAGTTTTGTAATACCCAAATACTGAAAATATATAGAGTCTCTTATGTATTCTGGATTTTATACTTCCAGTTCCAGATGACCTGAAGAGGTAATATGTTTGCATTAATCCATGAACACTCCAAAATTTTCCCCTAAACTGCTTCATTTATCTAGTATGTGCATCGTGTATCCTTAGTGATTTCTGAGGAGCTGCTATCAATTGAGGGCTGGTATCTACAGATTAAAAGAAATGTTTTTCTCTTTAGGAAAAACAAACAAACAAACAAACAAAAAACCAGAAAACTGTGCTCATCCAACACCTTAGAATACTATTATACCTGATCAAAAATTACAGAACATTTCTTTTATCTTTCCAGAGCTCAGGGTGCAGTTATTACTTTTGTCTATTGCATACATCAGTAATCTCTATTACTGTGGTGTGTGGAATGTGTACTCAAGTGTGCACAGACAGACACACAATTAAAATTTCTCTATGATTAGGGGTTTGAAATGGCCAGTCAAGTTTGGCAAATCGTGATTATAGGATTGGTACCACAGAAAAAGGTTAGGCTAGTTAGACCATGGGACTCATTTTGAGAAATCTGGTCCACTGGAGGCTGATGGGGTCCACCGGTCAGGGAAAGAGAATAGCATCTTTGGTAACAGGCTTTGCAAACTGGTGAAGAGGACTTCAAACTAAAGTTACTGACACTAGGCTGTGTGATGTGTTTGACATGCTGAAGGGAAGGGATGCCATCCAGTGGGAACTTAAGAAGTGGGCCTGTACTAACCCCATAAAGTTCAACAAGGCCAAGTGCGAGGTCCTGCACCTGGGTTGGAGCAATCCCAAGCACGGACACAGACTTGGCAAAGAATGGATTGAAAGTAACCCTGAGAAGATGAACTTGGGGTATTGATGGGAAAGGATCATGACTAGGAGGTTGAGGGAGGTGATTCTCTCCCTCTACTCTGGCTACTTGAGAGAGACCCCCACTGGAGGACTGTGTCCAGCTTTGGGGTCTCCAATGTAAGAAAGATGTGGAGCAATTCCAGAGGAGGGAAAGAAAGATGATCAGAGTGCTGGAGCATCTTTCCAAAGAAGACAGGCTGAGAGAGCTGGGGTTGTACATCCTGGGGAAGAGAAGGGACTCTAAAGGCTCTATAAAGGCTCTGGGGAGACTTTATAGAACTTTATAGAACCTTTCAGTACCTAAAGGGGGCCTACAAGAAAGCTGTGAATGGGCTTTTTACAAGAACATGTAGTTATACAAAAAAGGTAATTGCCTTAAGCTGAAGGAGTGTAGGTTGAGATTAGCTATAAGGAAGAAGTGAGAAAGAAATATGTACATGTATCTGTGAGGGCGGCAAGATATTGGCACAGGTTGCCCAGAGCAGTTGTGTATCCCTGGGAGTGTTCAAGGCCAGGTTGGATGGAACTTTGAGCAGCCTGGTCTAGTGGAAGCTGTCCCTCACTGTGGGGAGATGGGGCTTGGAACTGGATGATCTTTAAGGTCATTTCTAATCCAAACCACTTTATGATTAAGAAAATTCAACAGCCAAGTGGCTTGTAATGGGAAAACTGCACAGTAGCTGAAGCAGAGTACCCATACTGATGCTGAATGGTGTCTTGTTAGCTTTGACATTAGGGTAAATGCTCATGGAACTGGCTTGAAAAAACATCTATGGAAGGATAGCTGTAATTTAATATTTGGGATGAGAAAATATGAAGGGACTTAGCACAGACATTTTTTTCACTCCTACTGGAAGAAGTAATGAGTTCTCCTGGGATGAATTTGGGCAGAAGAGTGGGAGGAAAAGCACTGAGGAAGAAAGGGAGAAAACAACTTCTGGACTCCTTGATTACATGTCAGTGCCCAGGAAAAAGACATAGATCATAGCAATGCTACTGTGGGAAATTCTTCGTAGTAAATTGAGAATGTGTAGTCATGGTGTGGTTTGGGGCTGTGGTAGCTGCTGTAATTCTATGGAGAACTCTCTGTTCCCTAGAGAATAAGTCAAATACCTTCAGAATTCAAGATCCACTAGTATCTGCTGGTGACTGACAAGCTTCCAGAGCACTGAAAATCTACGTGCCCTCTGCTGCTGTTGAAAAACTTGGGAGCTGTTAGAGCTGATATTTGACATCAGGGGACAAACCTGTCTCAGAATTGGCTGCAGATGTCTACCATGACATTGATGTTTAGTTTAAATCTCTGTTTGAGAGGTTCAGGAAAGTCAAATATCTATAGAGGATCCAAGGATGTAGGTGGTCTCTTGCCAGACCCACTCTCTCAGATCCTCCAAACAAGGACACTCAGGGCTGGAATTTGTCACTCAGTAAGGACAGTGGCTGTTATCCCAGATGGTGCTGCACAGCCCCAGCTCACCCCAGGGAGGTGAGAATCACTCATCTCCAGACACACAGGGTGTCCTCCCAGATCAGGCCCAGGCTGAGGGCCCACAGGTCCCAGACCCTGAACCCCAGGGTACTGGAGGGCCAGGGGCTTCTGGCAGTGATTAAAAAATATCCCACGTACCATGTCATTGTCAGTATCTGCAGTGAGCTAATAGGTCCAATGCTGTCATCCAGCACTGCTCAGCCCATCCCGACCGGGCACCACAGCAGGGCCCCAACTGCAGCTGTTGCTCAAGGGCCCAGGAGAGAGAGAGCTGGGAGAGGCTTCAGCAGTGCCCTCCACGAACCACCTCTGGAGCTCTGGTCCTTGGCCTTGCTCAGCTCCTCGGGAAGCAATAGCACAGTACCTATTGGAAAGGAGAGGGCACAGCTCCTGCCAGCACATCTGGTCTCTGCTGAGCTCAACACCTAGGAGGAGTACAAGTGATTGATGATATATAGAAAGATTGATATTCTTAAATACTTGCTGGGAGAGGGGAATATAGTCTTACACCTCTAATTTAGCTTGCTGGAATTATAACTGTGAGCATGAAAGTGTCAGGATCAAACATGCATTTTTCCCCCATATTCCTGAGCTAGTTTTGTTCTATGTGGAATCATAGATATACTCAGCCTGATCCTACTGCTTGCATTAACTGTTTGACAGAGCGGTGATATATTGCACTAATTCATTACTTTTTCATGGCATTTGTGGCAGGAACGGAGTAGCAATATACCATTTATAGTAATATACATTTTAAGATGCCAGCTCAAGGAATAGAAACTTAATCCAATCGTAGCACATATGGGATAGCTATCCCTACCGGGTCTTTGCTGCCAGTCATCAACTTCCCACTGAGAATTTCCTTCATGTTTAGCTCACAATTTGAAACTAGAGAAAGATGGATGAAGTAGTCCTGTTGCAATGAGTCATGGCTTTAGCAAGCTCAGAGGTGGACAGAACATCTATCCAGCTGTTCACCTTGAACTGTTTAGTGGGATTACAGGAATATGAGAACAGTGAGCTGGACCATGCCTGAGTTTAGCTAGCTTGTAGAAGTTGAGAATATTTCTTTCTTGTCACTGCTGCTTGCTAGTCTGCAGAGACACTTGTCCTTTCTGATTCTGTGAGTCTGTCACATGCTGTAGTTATATCTTCACATCTTGGACTGTTTTGCTTGTTTTGCTCCCTGGGCTAAGGGAGGATCATGCCTTTTATTACTTCTGCTGCTGTCACATTCAAAGTACTGAAAATTTTATATATAGATGGACATCACATCACTCAAAGACCTTAATACTAAAAAAAAAATTTTCATTATTTTTATTCTGTTATTATACAGAGGGTAAACTCCTTAAAATCTTTAGTTCATTTATTAATCTAGATGTGTAGAGGGAAATTATGCAAAAGATTAAGACATAGCACTAAATAAAACTAAGCATATAATACACAAGTCCATCTTTCTACTCTGTTTTTGAAAGCCATTTAAAATAAAACTATGGAATTAAGTCGTGAAAAAAAACACCTCAGTGACTTCTGGACTAATTTTTTCTTTTTTATTATCAGTTAACAATTTATAGAGAATTCAAATACAGTTAGGTTCCTTATTTCACTGGAAATGCTATCTTCTGAGTTATGTTAGCAGGAACATTCCTGCAAACCTAGTAGCTTCAATGGACATTACAGGATTGGAACTTACAGGACACATCTGTTGGTGAAGGAAGAAATACAGAACTGAAGTTGTACTCTTTGAGTTGTGTTGAAAAAAACTGGGAACAAAAAGGATTAAAAATTATGCAGATGTATTTTTGCTCCTGAAATCAGCAAACAGTTCTGAATAGATACATCCAGTTACGCATAAGGTAAGAATATTTTAGAGAAACATCTCGTCTCCATACTTTTTTATTAAATCTTGAATATTGTCTTAATTGAAGTATGACAAATTATTTCCTTACTTTTAAGTCTTTCATATCGGACAATCCAATGTGCATGTTCCTCAATTCCAGGGTCAGAAAAGTTCCATGTATATTCAGGAAGCTTTTTAAAGAAATTGCATTTCTAAGATAAAACAAAAAAAATTAATTGTGTATCTATGAACGTCTATAAACTTAAAATGTAAAAGTGCATGGATTTACTCTTAGAGAAGGAAATGAAAGCATATTAATTTCTAAATAAACAGAAAAGTGGTTCATTTCAATCATGTAATTTGAAATTTTATTTGCTTAATTTAATCTTAGTATTCCTTGAGTCCTCAGCACGTCAATTTATTTCAGTCTATTTTTTTTTCTGCATTGATTGAAGCTTTGACCCTACAAACAGAAAATAATAACTTTAGTTACAGTAGTAGTGTAATATAATTCAGTTGGAGTACTTAGAGTGTTAATCACCAGAAATTATTTTTTAAATATTAATTTCAACAGTATTATATAAAGTAGCTAATAGTTTTTAATAATTCACATATATATAAGAATGTACTTAATTTGACAAGTGATACGTGGGTAGTTATGAACATATCAAATTCTACACTTAATTATATCTGCAAATATTTGTTTCTGCAATGAAAATATTTTACCTGAAGGTAAGGAAATGAGGCTGAAATAACCAAGAAAGAAAGGTAAAATTACTACTTCTGTCACAAATTTGCTTTGACTTGTTTATATGGTATATTGAAAAGTAAACCAAAAAAAAAAAAAAAAAAAACACATAGATAATAAAATATATTTACTTCTTTTTCACTTTAGGAGACAAAAGCCTTACTGGAGTAGAGGCTATCATATCCTTCTCATCTGCATAGATAGTCTTTTCACCACAAAATGCAATAGAGTTGGTCAAACATTTTTTTCCTGGTAAAATCTGCATAAAATCTTCCTAATTGCCTTCTTTTACTTCACAAGCCTGAAAATGAACTCCATGAGAAGCTAGTCTGTGATTTTTCCAAGGACTGAGGGAAAGCTGACTGATTGAGAGGTTCCTGGATCCTCCCTTTTCTATTACTTAAGGATAGCTGAGTTGAATATAACCCTCTTTCTAATTACATGAGACATTCTTCATTTGCTATGATTTTTTTGTAGATGCTACACACGAGCCTCACAATCACATCAGAATACATTTTCAGCAATTTCAGTTGAATTCCATCTGGCCTCATGAATGCATCCTTAACTTGTTGCTTTCCCGCTTCTGTGACCAGACTTTATGTCTGAAAACAGAAGAAAAAAAGGCATGGAGTACTTCAGCCTTTTCAACATCTTCGCCACTAACTTCTAACCACTAACTTCTCCCTGCTGTTTAGCAACAGATGCATCTCTTCCTTGAATTTTCTTTTCCTGTGCCTATCCTGAACATTTCTTCCACATCACACTTCATGACATTCTCTTAACTTCAGTAACTCTTTGTCTCTTCTGATTTCATGCACAAGTTTTATTGTCCAAACAATAATTTTGTCCAAGCAATAATGTCGTGATTCTTCTTTATGGCTTATAGTTGTTTCCAGTTCTTGGATGTTTTTCAGTTCTTTGAAGCTGTTTATATAGTGGGGGGGACTTTCGGGGGAAATCCTTATCTTTGGTCTTCCTGACCTCTGAAGTAGTTTGCTTATTGTCTTTCTCTCTCTCTTTAAATAGAATAAGCCATCTCTTACAGGCACCTTTCTACTTCATAGTGATTTCTCAGTGTATTTTGCCTTGTAATTCCTAAAGTAAACTGAAGGCCACTCTCTGGTATAATTCCAGAGTCTAAATGATACTGCTTATTTTCCCAGATCCTTCATCTAGATCCTAAATTCAACCAGTCCATAGTTATAAAGTCCCAATTTGTGAACACCAGGACAAATAGAACATTAGAGTAGTTAAATCCTCTAGCCCTTGCCTTGGGAGATAATCACCACCATAATCTACAAACTTCTTGAATTGCTTGCACAGTATTTTCTTCCCAGGGGATGACTCATTGTTTGACAACCCAAGTAAGAACCAGATTTTGAAATCATGAGACTTCTGATAGTTCTGTACAAAAAGCCTCATCAATTGCCTTGTCTTGTGGAGGTTTATGATGAGTCTTTACCACAACACTGCACTGTAATTTATTCTCTGATCTTGACTCAAAAGCTCTCAGACCTTGTGTTTTAGGGGCTGCATTATTCTCCTTATATTTTGCTACCTGTTCTTTCTAGAATTTCTGGCAAGTTTCTTTTGATTTTGAGAAAAGATTATTTTTCCCCTCTTTCCTCTGTTTATATCCTTAAAGTGAAATCAATTATTTTTTGAAGCACAAATTCTGACAGCAGTTTAATGTAGGAGAAGACAAAAATTAACTTAATTATCTTGTTATTTCATGATGAGTTATTGTCCTTTTATTCATGCAAATAATGTGCCTATAATTATTAAATCTTCTGAGTTTCCTCATCTCATTGTCTGATATGTGTTTTGGAGGGTTTTTCTCTATATTTTTGAGAGAATAAAATGTAATAAATTGCTAAGATTAACCTCTATGCAAGCAAAATAGTAGACCTTAGCAAAGAACTTCTTTTGCTTTGGAGCCTTCAGATGTCTCAGAACTTCTGTTCCTTTTTATCCTTTGTGCTTCCTCTCCTTGTAGACCACAGTAATATAATATATAATTTGAACAGTTGCTTGTGCTAATATCCTATTAACATAAATGTAACTCATGGACTGAATTTCCATAAGCAATGGCAGAACAGAATATAACCGTGGAAACACCCAAGACTTCCCTCAGATACTCTTAAAAGCAACACAGATTTCCTCACTCATTTAGCTTTTCTCAGTATTCCCTTGCACCATTTCAGTTCTTTGCAGCTTTATTTATGTTACAAGTAGAGAGAATTGATAATGGGTAAAAAGATTTAAGATAGAATATTTGTCACTTGTGATTGAAGACTGAGTACTTAGATAATGAAAAATGCTATTTATACACTACTTTATTCATTATATAGTTCAGAAATTAGCTATGTGATTTCATTATCATAAAATAATCTCCAAGAGTTGAGGATCTGTATAACAAAGCTTTAAACTTCAGGAAGAAGTAAAACACTGGATTGCGCTGCTGTCTTTAAATCTGATGTTCTTCAGTCTATCACTGGTAAAGCAACCTATTTGAAACTTTTAAGCTTTCTATTGTGGGATTTAAGTATAACTTACCATCCACACTAGTGTGAATACTACACTTGCTTCCTGGTGAGTTACTGCTATGGTGGGTTTTTTCCACTGAAGAAAAGACCTGATGTTGTCACACATACATTTATTTCTGTTCAGCATTATTTGGTTTCATTGAAGGTAATTCTTAATATTAATCAAAGACCCAGAATTTCTAAGCCACTGTGCATATGCTTAGTACATTCTTATCAGATAGGTTAATAACATCATACCTATTTTTAAAGGATACAGATTGCTGAAGAAATATTTCAAATCAGTATTGAACTCATCTCTTCCAAGTTCTGGTTAAATAAAACAAAAAAAACCCACACTTTTTTCCTTGGTCAATTTCAAAAGTAGCTGAATTTGGATCTTGAATGACAATGTTAAAGACAGTAAATCCCAGAAAATGGGCAACATTTATTCCTATTTTGGCTATTACCATAATTAGTTTGTTTTAACAAGAGGATTCCAAATATCATTTTAATTTATATTTATTTTAACTTGTATTTATTTTGCAGACTAGTTCAATCTAATTTCATTTTGTCCTTTGTCAACTTTGAGATTTTAATCAAAGAACTCAGCCATTTTGAAGCTCCTCATCTTACTATAGATTACTTTTGTACTATGCAAGCATATTCCTTCTGTTTTCTCTACTTGTACCGTGTTACATCTCTTTTTTTACGTGCTTTGCATTTTCACAAGTTTGATCTATCTTTCTATCTATATTATTCCTCTAGAAAAAGCTTGGGTAATAGGTGCAAATCTTCAGCATTTTTTTACATAAAAACTAGTTCAATGCAGAATATTTCTACAGTTGTTTCATCATATTATCTGTCTGTACATCCAAGGTTGCTATAAAGTCTTCTATTGTGTTTTCAGCCTTTCATCCCATTAGCAAGTAGCTGCAGTTATGCCTCACATTTCTATTTGTATGAATTGTGTCCTACATTTTTTCCTAGTGAATGAATCAATATAAATTGGAGACATTTGACCATTTCATTTTATTTCGCAAAATGATATAAAATTGTTTATGTGTAAAAGATCTTTTGTTGTCTCAAAGACTCATATCTCAGAGATGACAAAAGGTTTGCAACCAATTTAAGCACATATGAACAAATATTTTTCTGATATCTACAAAACCAGGAAGTGAAATAGCAAAACACATTTTTCAGATGGCCAGAGAGGTGGGTAAGTCTTTTCTTTTCTGGAAATAAATTCAGGGTAAATAAACTTCCAAGCTACTGTAATCTGGCATAAAGGTCCTAGAATCACAGAATCATAGAATATCCTGAGTTGGAAAGGACCCACAAGAATCATCAAATCCAACTCTTGGCCCTGCACAGCACAACCCCAAGATTTACACCATCTGCCTGAGGCCACTGTCCAAACACTGCTTGAATCTTAACAAAATTATACTCTAGGAATTAAGCAGATCAAATTACTCATTTTGAACCAGCCATAATACATTATGCTTTCACTGGGTTTTTTTTTACAAACTGGAGGACACAGTGGAAGTAAAAAGGAAACAACATTCCACAGTATAAAGGTCTTTCCTTCTTCTCGGATGACCCCACCAGCAAATATACTTGGGGCACAAAATATGTTGGGAGGAGACACAGCGAGGACATCTGATCCTATCTCTCCAAAGGGAAACTCCATGCCATACAGCATCATGCTCAGCAGTAAAGGCTGAGGGAAGTAGGAGGAGGGGAAAACATTTTTAGTTATGACATTTCTCTTCCCAGGTCACTGTTATGTGTGATGGAGCCCTAGCTTCCTGAAGGTGGCTGAACAGCTGCCTGCCCATGGGAGGTGGTGAATGAATTCCTTGTTTTGCTTTACTTTCCACATTAAACTGCCATTCCTTTTGGTCTGAAGCCACTTTAAATCCTATCCTGCTCAGTGACAAATTTACAGAATGATGTATTTTGTCTACTAGCACAGAAAGAGAAGGGGGAAAAAAAAAAGGCAGTATAAGTAACACTAAGGATACTGTCAGGTGCTCTGTTGCTTGAATTTAAAAGGTGGCAATGTAGGAAATGTAAAAAATAATGCTTTTAATAACGTGGTTGTTTTTTTTTTTTCTCTGAAAAGCTAACCAGAATTTTGATTGACCAATTTGAATGGTAAATTGAAAATCTACAAAATGAAACAGAAAATTTCCCCAAAAAAACCAGTAAAATAAGGTTTTTCAACACTAAATTATTTTATTACCAATACTTATTTAAATAACAATAACCACAAGTCTGTCTAAATTTAAAACTCAGAAAGACAAGCAAAAACTCCAAAGTATACATTTACTTGTTTTTGGAAGAGCTATCTTAACCCTTTGAAGTAAAATACTTGAGGAAATTACTTTTGGATTTCTACAAGAGCTTATACAAATAAAACAATTTCTTCAGTATGTGAAATGGCATGTGTAAGTGGTACTTGTCTGACAACATTGTGGTAAACTAACAAGTCCAATTAACAGCATGAGGCACCTCTAGGATTAATTTAAAATCACTGATTTATTTGTTGGGTTGGTATTAACTATTTGTAAGTGCATACTGTATTAATGTTGTATTTCTCCAAGTGGTACTGTAACTAAACAATGGTAAGTTGTCTTTTTGGTGTTTTTTGTTGTTACGGTTTGTTTCTTTCCCTGGAAGATAAGATGTTGATGTGGGCATTGTGTTTTTAATTGCTATACTCCCTAAAGAGACTGTACAGCTCTTATGTTTAGCACAACTGCTGTAATAGGGAACACACCAAAACAAGTCTCACCTAAGAGTTTTGCATGGAATGATCAGCAGATGCCACAGAAGTATAGCCAGCATAGCTACAAAAAGTTATTTTCACATATGCATGGAAGCAGACACCTACACACATACAGATGTGACATAAAGGACATTTAGGTAGCAAATATCTCAGAAAAGGCATAAACCTTATATACATGAAGTTGACATTCCTTAAATAACATGATAAACCATATACTCAGAAAAAGCCTAAAATACCAGCAAGCGCTGAAATTTGAAATTTTGAGACATGTAGATATAAATATACAGTAGCGTGGGGAAGTCTGGTCAGTTTTGGAGTGTGTCCTACTACCTAATTGTAGTAATGTAAGCTGGAATTTTACTAAGATCTTCTACTTAGTTGTAACTTAGTTTAAGGATTTGTAAAAAAGGACAGTCTCACGTTCTGCCTTCAGGCTGCCATTTATTACATTTCTTTGAGCTCCAGCAAGATATGCAGCTTCTGAGATCGTGAAACTGGTTCTTCTCAGAATAGTTTGGTTTCCTAATCTGGCTTGTCATATGTGCAGCTGCGTGTGCAGACACAACAGACAGCTACCTGGGCTCAAGATCATTCCATGCGACAGCAACCCAGACTTACACCACTGGGGATTGGGCAAAGAATTTCAACACGAAACGCAAGAAAGCCCAACCAGAATGCAAAATGTGATTTGATAATAGTTAAAATTCCCCATGATTTCAAGCACAGATTAGTAGTAATGAAACTACTAATCAGTAGTGATTAAATACTATATACAAGTATTTATGTCTGAGCTATGAATTGATAGGGATGTTGCAGTGTATTTTTCATTCTTTTATGGACTAAATAAGTATGGAAAGCACTTATATAATGCAAATTTCATAAGTAGGAGTTCTAGGAGCTATAGCCACAAAAATTTCAAAGATATGGCACCATTTGGCTTCAAATTATGGTTAGAAGCATTATAAGTGTCCATAATCTTTCTGTGAAAATATTGTGCCCAGAAACTTTAAACACTAAAGTGTAACATACCAATTCACGGGTGTTCAGTCTTCAAGAGCCAAAACTATGATTCAGGAGGTCTTGGATATCAGACCTGTATTCAGACCTTTATTACAGTGAGTCCAGTGAGTCAAATATATGCAGAAATGAATATTACTAGAGGGCTATAGAATTCAGAAAAAACTAAACCATTAAACAGGTCATAAAAGGTGGTCTTTTGATCCAACATGACTTCTAGGTAAGTTATCAGTTCTGGCAGTGTAAATAAGTGCAAATAGTATGGAAGAAAAATATTAGGGCTTTGCATAGACTAACATATGGGCCATATGTCATCATTACTGTTGTGAAAAGCATAAAGACACTGTGCTGTGCACTCTGAAGTCACATGGTGAAATGTTGAGTAGTCATCTACCAGAAAGAACCTTATTGGGTGAGAAGCACATGTCCCTTTCAAAAATGCTGTCCTTAAGATGTTTTTATCCAGCGCACTTCTGTACTACTTCTATGCATAGAATAATTTACTTTGCAAAAGACCCTTAAGATCATTAAGTCCACCCATTAACCCAACACTGCCAAATCCACCACTAAATCATGTCCCAAAGGGCCACATCTACACATCTTTTAAATACCTCCAGAGATGCTGACTCAACCACTTCCCTGAGCAGCCTGTTACAATACTTGATAAACTTTTTGTGAATAATTTTTTCTTAATATAAAATCTAAACCTTCCCTGGGGTTCAACAATGTCTGTAATCCGAATATCCTAATATGCATCAACTTGTCCAAAGTTAGGTACCTATACTGTTAAAATCTATTAAAAAAAGAGACAATCTGAAACCACAAATAAAGATATAAATTTGAAAGATTTGTCCATATTTTATTTTTTTCTTCCACTTTTAAATCTTTTTCCTTCTTTCATAGTTCTTTTCATTGCTAAAAAAATCCTCTCTGTGGAAATATTAACATCGTGAAATTTGTATTAATACTATAAAAATAGAGGTAATGGTTAAAAAGCCTCACTATTTGTGTATTGAAAGAAAATTGATTTTTATTTTATATACAGGTAGTAAAACAGCCTATGAAAAATATTGAAGACTCTAAAATAGATGGAAAACATATTTAATGCACACCTGGTATTAAAAATTCCAGAAATATAATAAAGGAAGAGACTACTGCAGTAGCTAGTGGTTACAATGGTCACAGAATAATGAACAGAACTCTCAGAACAATAGGTTGATATGTCAAAACTGCGGTAAAATATTGGTGAGCGGTTTAATTGGTTTGCAAAGTAACTTACATTGCTGACGAATGAAAGAGGGAAATTGCTTTTACTATGACACTTGATGTCCAGAGTTAGCACTGCCATAGTTAGAGAATATGAACGATGAAACTGAAAATGTTAACAGTTGTTAAATTCATCTTGAGAACATTTCTCATTATATTATCTTGGAAAATGTACTGCACTATCTCTGTTTGAATAAGATAATCTTAGGAATCACAAGGACCATGTAGGTCACAGAATCCAACCATCCAATGACAGTTACAAGCATGAGAAATATTTCCTTCAAATGGGTCCACAAACTATCTCTTTACCTGGCCTTTTACTTAGTAAATTGAACACACAAGCACCACCACAGTCACCTATGCTTAAGCATCAAAAGATTCAGGATCAGAGGAAAAAAGCAGGCATTCCCCAGATGACAGTTTCCTGAAATATCAAGGAATTAATCTAGAAGAAAGAAAAAAGAAGAAAATTCAGACATACTCTATGCCATCTGTAGTTCCCTTTCAGTAAATTAAAAGCTCCCAAGTAAAGAAAAGACGATTATTTAAGACAGACATTAATGGAGAGACAAAATACTGGTATTAAGAATAAATGTATAATAAATAAATAAATAAAAGCTGATAGAAAATAAATGGAAAACTGAAAATGAGCTTGAGGAGCATGAGCTTCCTTGATTGTGTCACATGCATGCAGAAAAATGTATTTGATGGTTCTCTTATGAAGCCAATAAGGTGATGTTAAATATGAACTGAGCATGTTTCAAAAAAACCCATCAAAATTGCTGTGCCCAATTCCTTTTAGCTGCAAAAACAATTCTAGGGTCTAATATAACAGATATACTGTTCCCACAAACCACACTACATCATTTTGCTTTCATACGAGTTCTGTGTTCAATTCTGCTCATTTTTGTCTTACATTTAAAATATGATACAGACCAAAAATTCATACTATTTCATCAAGTGCCTGTGGTACTTAGAACATCAGTATAAAAAAATTATTCTCTTTAAGTGTATTTTTAAATTCATACGACTAGATACACTTTTAGGGAATCTGGAGGTGTGCCCAAATAGATATTTCTGCTCAATTACAGAGGAGATTTTTTTTTTGTTGTTTTCAAAGAAATTCGATTGGTATATTTCTTTCCTGGAAAGTAGATAAAAAATTTGATTTTTATCTCCCTTCAGATTATTCAAGCTGAAACAAAAATATCTCTTAAAATTTCAAGTTAATGAAAATAGCTTTGATTGTTTTTCAGCAATTAGTTCAGAGGACACTGAAGAAAGATTTATGTTAGCTCACTTCAGCTGAAATAACACTGGGAAAGAAATAAGCACTAATGTTTACCAACAGTTACAAATTTAAATACTTATGCTGCTAATTAGAAATACAAAAATACAGCTAAAATATTATTTTTGTCTTTTTTTAAATTTCATTTTCTTAAAGAATTTCCACATAGCTAAGACTTATGTGAGCAAATCAGAAGACGACAAACAAGCAGCTAAGTTACCAGATTTGTCTGGGCAGCAGTAGCTACTCTTTTAGAGAACTCAAGTAATTATAGAATAGCCAATGGCAGCTAAGTTTTACTTCACAAAAGTGTGGTTGTACATCAGCTCTGGCATGCAGTGAGGGAAAGTTCACTTGCCTCAGGTGCCCTGGAGGTTGTTCATAATTTAGGTCACTCTGTAGTTTGGTTAATTCACTACTCACTCTCCAAAGGCCTTCAAGGAGCTATTAGTACGGGGAAAATTCAACCCCTATTAAGTTGTTTTTGAAAATAAAATCAGTCAGGAAGGACAGCTTGGAAGATTTAGAAACTATCATTTAACAGTTACATTTTATATAGAAATTAGATTTCTGAAAAGCCTCTGCATCCTTCTAGTATGTGTAATAAACTTTCTTTTATGATGATCTTGGGAGAAAATACCTCACTAATAAAAAGTCGCAATTTGTGTGCTTTAGATTGCCTTAAGGACATGTCCAGTACTCTTAAGATTACTAGTCCCCATCTGAAGAGTTTGGATATTGTTATTCTAGATTTATATGTGCAATATATTAATGCTGATTTGGTCTTCAGAGACATTCTTTCAATAAATTGGAACAGCACTACATACACCTTCCCTTCTCCAGGCATTTCCATCAATAAAGAACTTGGGCCAACTCACGTGTGAAACAGAGAAAAGGAGTAAAAGAATTGAAGACCAGATCGCAAAGAGCTTTCTGTGTTATACTTTTAACACATTTGAAACATTTGCTTTACCATATTTTGTGTCCCACATAAACTTTAACATTCACTGAGGGTTTACAATTTTGAGTTTTATCCTTTCCTACAATATTCAGCTTTATGGCTTCAGATGGAGAAGTCTTTAGCTGATTTGTTTATATTTCTAACAGAGAGTCATGAATGAAACTTCATGTCTGTTGATTGTTGAGAAAGTTGGACTTACTAGCTCTAGACAAGTTAGTAGAGGAGATGAGTACAGGCTCCAGAGACAGATGACCTCAAATATTTGGCAAACAAAAGGGAAATCCACCACTCTGAAATTCCTTATCTGCCTTAGCATTCTCCATGGCAGATCTGTATTTTTAGATTCCACAAATGTTCAATTAAAATGGTATTTCAGTCGTTCGCTTGTGCTTTATGACTTCTGCATTCTGCTGCAGTGTGGAGCGAGAGGGAATCTTTCAATACGAAACAAGAACATGATTTCGCAAAGATTTCTTTCCAACTCTTGCAAATACATTATTTTTATTCATGAGTAAGGAGTACAATGTAGGAGAAATGGTGCATTTAAGAAAAAAAAATTCTAAGTTCCTATATGTGTCTTATTCCTTTAAGACTGATGGGAACTGTGTGCATAAGCACTACGTGAGTGAACCTTTAAACTACACTGAGGAGGAGGCTGCTTAGTCATTTAAAATTCAAACACAGTTTCATCTTGGCCATTAGTCAAAATAAAGGCATCTTGAGAGCCTTCCAGTTTCACAAAGTAATCCTTGTGAAAGTTCTTTAAAGCAACTATGTCTTAAAAAAGATCCAAACAAGTAATGCCGTGATCCATAAATCACCAAACAAAGTCAAGAATGGCAAGCTTAGCTTTATATTTAACAATAGTCTCTGATCTGAAAATTCATGTGGGTAAATTCAGAAAAATAGCTATTCTATTTCAGTATATGGTCCCTTGAAATATCTATGTTAGCATCTGAATAAAAAAAGATCACTTTAAGAAAATCCACGTTTAACTATTAAAATAATAAAAATAAGTTCTGTTTATGCCTCAGAATTCTCTTTACGTTCTTCTAAAATTCTATTATGCTTTAAACTGTAAACAATTTCTCAGACAAACAAAAAACAAGTTTTAAGTCTGTAGTATGTAACTCATTTGCTAGTTTTGTGAAAGATTGGATAATCCCATGCACTAGTGTGATGGTTTAAATGGGAAGAAAGGAATTCCTCCTATGCCCTGTACGTGTATGCTTTTCCTTCAGGTTTTCTTTTCAGACAGGGAGACGGCCTCTATAAGCTCTGATTTTGGTTTTCTCCACATTTGTAGATGCTACTGAGAAGTGAACACAACCTTGACACGGTTTTCACTGTGGTCATGCCAGTCTTCTGTGTCTTTTTCATGGTGTTACAAAAAAGGTGTCTTTTTCATGGTGTTACACTGATGCAGTGTACTACAAAATTGCATTTTTCTTGCCTATGGCCTTAACTGAAAACCAATTATTTAGCTGTGAATCCTAATTCCCGTCTCTTCATTAAAAATAATGGTACAGAATTTTTACCGTGCAAAGATGGTAGTACAGAAGAAATGCTGTTGGGTATATAAGCAAAGCCTGAGAGTCCAGAGGTCTATCTGAAGTCACTTAACAGCTCTGTACATATTACATATCTGAAATGAATTTCTTCCTGTGGCTAACATCCATATTTTCTACCCATACAAAAGCTTTTTCATTAAGATAGAGGGATGGAGGGACCAGTATGCCATCACCCAGAGTAACCTACACAGCCAAAACCTTTCTGTCTCTACGTGGCAAGCTCTTGCTCAGCAGACAGGAAGACTCACAGGTTGTGTGAATTGTCCTGGTGTAGTATGCATAGAGTGGTGGTGAAGCTGTTCTCACCTCTTTCCCAGAAGGATTGTCCTGAGTCTTATCAGGCATTATGTAGTCTCTAAAACCACATGAGAATTTACTTCATAAAGGAATAGGTACCTGAACACTTTACTAATCCAGTAAAGTCCATTAAACTGTGTATAAAATAATCCTGCTGAGAACTCAGCTAGCATTGAGTGTCTTCTATTAATAATAATCTTTTTCATGCTGGGTAGCTGAGAAAATAATAGAAATTTTTCAGTTAGAAAAATTGGCATAAGTTTGTTACATATATTTTCTTTCCAAATTTATTATATTTAGAGAAATATACTTCCCTAAATTTCATAGTATTAGGAAAAAAGGGTTAAAGTAAAGCCTTGATTAACTGACATATTTAAATACATCCTAATACATCTTTTTGGAAAGATTTAAAGAATAAAAATACTGTCCATTCCCTGCTGTGAAATAAAAATTCCTGTACTTTTCTGTGGAGAAGTTATTCATAACAACTTACCTTCTTCTGAGTGCCATCTGTGGAAGCAAGGTTGAGACAAATCAAAGTATAAATTGACCCTATATCTTCTGCTGGAATCACGTTCTAGAAGGCAACAGATGTTAAGTTGTGAAGCAAACACCAAGAGGAAAAGCATCCTTTCACCTGACAGTTTGACAACTGAACTGTCAGTGAATTTTCATCATTAAGGAACTTAAGTACCACAGTGAAAGTCCAAAGCAGAGACTGGTCATTCCATTCTTTTTCAATCCTGTGTTCTGACTTATGTTCTATTTAAAAGCAGACTTTGAGTCCTCCTAAATTCCCTGAAGTAATATTAGCCCTCCTTCAAGAAAAGTACCCAGAAGTGGATTTTAGTATCTGTCACACTGCTGATCATCAAAGAGACAACTCAAGAACTCCAACCTGAGGAATTGTGGTTTAAGTGTAACATCTAATTTGTTCAAAGCTACTTCATTTCCCTTTCTGTAATCCTGTTTATGTGGCAACTATGCCAAAAGGATGTCTCTACACTGTAAGACTGGACCCGAGATCGCAAAAAATTATTATGCAACTTACAACAATCGTTATACATATACATAGTGTCTTAGAAAACTTCCTTTCAGCTCTGTATGGACGACAATTTTGGACTCTCTTCCTATATTAAACCTGCAAATGTAATCTGAATGCTGAGCTTGCTGTTGTTTTGTGCACCCATTTGATGGTCTTTCTGCATCTATTATGACCCAACTCTGAGGCCGGGTAACTAAAACTCTATTTAATAGATCCCTTGGGGCAGATAAAATGGAACAACACTAAGTGACAGGTCTAGATATGAGGCAGATTTATTTCGAAACAGTTTAGTTGCAATGGAAAGGGGATATGTAGCTGGTCTGATTCTTTCCTATAAAAGTATAAAAATACCACAAGTAAAACACACAAGGAAAAGAAGGAAAGAGAAGGAAAGGACAAGAGACTTGATCATTGCAGTTTCGGTGTCTGTGATCCGAGTGATGGTTGCAGTCTTCATCCACTGAGAGTGGAGGTGTGAGCCTGAGCAACAGAGTTTGACAGGTTACATATGTTCAGGATTATGCAGGAATGCCCTGATTCCTCCCTTGAGAGGGGATTTACACTGTGATGCAGCACTGAGAAGGAGTCAGGTGGATGTATGGGAAAAGGGGTGCTTCTGGAGTCTGTGATAGTTTATGGATCCTTTAGTGAAGTGACTGAAGAGAGGAATACCCTCAGGCTTACTTGTGAGCTCTCCCATACCTCCCCTGAGGAGAGTCTTCCTTACTGGGAGGGAGGACATTGGCATGATCAAAGGCATTACCCCACCTCAGCAGGATCTGCTTGTTGGCCTTTTCCCTTGGCTGTTGTGAAACTCTTTGCTTATGACATGGGTCCTAGGCCATCAAGGAAACAATACTAGGGCTCAACCAGCCCCTCCAAGCAAAGATCAGTCCATCACAGCAACATCTTTACAAACAAATAAGACTGGGAAATAGACAGAGATGGTGTAAGTGACCTGGTTCTTTCTAGTCATTACCAGAGACAGAATTTCAGGCTGTTTTGCTGATGCTGTGAGGGATAAGGTTATGTATGAAGCAGATGTAAATACAATAGGATCCAATTTCATCCCGTTTGTTTCTAGTCAATACAGGTGGATGGTACTGAAGTCTCCTTGCAGGGTGACCATGCAGGTGCACCTCATAGCATATTGAATTACCATGTATGTGTGTACAAACTGGCCTGCTGCAGCTATTCCTAAACATGCAAATGTGCTGTCTGAACAACATGCAAGTCTGGTTTAAATATGACCATAAAAGTGCTTTATGCCATACAAGTATCCCATTACTTTTTAATCAGGTTTTTTGTTGTTGTTGTTGTTTTGGGTTTTTTTTCAGGGATATTTGTCTTTCCTAATAAATGTCATATATGCCATTCTGAGTGTAATTGCATGTGCACAACAAAAGCCTCATTTACAATGTTTTCTGTGCATATATTGAACATACATACCTACGGAGGGAAAAAAATAAAGGCCAGTGAGCTGTGTGGAACACAATTGTGGTTTTTTTTTTTTGTATAAAATAAAGATTATGTGTCATATAGAAGGATGAAGTAAAACTGACACAGAAATGCCGAAACATTATTTTAGGGTAAGCACTGAACTTGTTATAAATTATAAAAAGTAAGTAAATTCAGGAACAAGTTAAAAGTATAATTTAGAAGAAATATTGACGACACACTAATATTGAAATATCTGGTTAAGGTCTTGCATCCTTTACTGGTCTCAGCTAAAAAAAGACCTGGGGATAATAATAATAATAATAATAATAATAATAATAATAATAATAATAATAATAATATCAATAAGCAGAACAGAGCTAATACAACCTACCCCCAAGAAAACCGTCAAAGATTGTATCTCTAGATAAACTAAAACCAACAAACAAACAAACCACTAAAACACCAACCAAAACCCCAAACCAAAACAAAATTGTCAGTTGCTTTCTTGTGGTATGAAATTTAAGATAGACAGCTATAGGAAAATCTTAAATAAAATCTTAATTCTTTCAAAAGTCATTACACTAATATCTAATTTTTGAGTTGTTCATACGTTTTCAAGTTTGGATGGAGAAATACCTCTGACAAAAACAAACTAACTTCTCTGCCCATTCAATACTAAATTTAAGTTATATCTAATACCTTGTGCACAGTGTTGTTACAACATCAAATTAATTTTAAAAGATTTTGATCATAGTCATGAGTATGAGTCAAACAGATTCAAATCTTTAAAGCATAGCTTCTTTGAAAGCATTATGTTCAGAAGAGTTCTTACTCAACCACTATATATTTTTCAAGCAGTTTCTTTCTGCTCATAAGCTTTCATGCCACTCCCAAGGTTCACCTAGTCCCCAGTAATCATGAATACAGAAAATTGCACTCTGGCTTCAACACCTGCGTAAATCAACAATGTGATCGCATCTACAGAATACCTTTGAATAAAATTTGGAAAAAAAATTATAGGGGATCTTTTTGCTTATACCCATATTCTATGGCTGAACTATATTGATATTATTGCTGATAGATGAATAGCTGACTCTTTTTAAAAGTATCTGTGATGAGAGAGACTCCAGTCTTCCAAGTAATCTGTTTCACTGTCTTGTCTTTAGCCGGAATCCTTTTTGTTGAAATTTAAGATTATTATTTCTTTTCTTCTCCATATCTGCAATGAAGAACAGATTATTTCTAATGAGAGCTTACAGGAATGGGACAGATGGTAACTTTGCATTTTCTTATTGCATGTTATCCTCCTTTCAGGAGAGGGATTAATTCAGATACTTCTCTGTAGAGAGAAGACACATGTTTCTTCTCAGGAAGCAACAGAATCTAGCGGAAAGCAGGGTTCCTGGAAACTGCATGCTGTGGCGATCAGAAGACAGTGAGAAAGTCACTTGAATTATGTAGAAGTCTGCAGGTGGAGGAGAACCTGTGTTGCTGAGAAGAAATAGAGAGCAGAAGAAAATTTTCACAGGTGTTGCAGAGGGAGCACAGAGAACTGGGCTTTATTTTCTGTGCCTTAGTCACTGAACAAGATGGAAGTAAAGAAGCAGTGAGCTGGGAGAGACATAACTGCATATAAATCCTGTATATTTCTAATCTGTCTGTATTTTAAAAGCTAGGAATTCTAGTTAATAGTTTAATAATCCCTGGTTTTTGTGAGTTTAAGAACAATTTATTTTTCTTTGGGGATTTCACCATAAAGAAAAAAAGTAGTCATAGGCTTAGTACAAAAGCCTGGCTGACTTAAGGTCCTCGCCTCAGGAGCTTCCTAAATTTCTGTCATATTTGTTGCTGTGTTATGATTTTAACAGTAAATGCAAATATTTCCTGTAGTGCAACATGTGAAACTATATACACTGTTCCAACTGAGGCCTTACCAATGTGTATAAAGTAGGAGAATGTGTAAACATCTGAATTATTACACAGATAGGAATAATGTGATCAGTAGTCCATAAGTCTGTTCTTAATGGCTTTGTGAGATATTTGTATTCACTGTAAAAGCATAATGTCAGTACATTAGCAACCAGTCATTTGCCAAAAACTCCAGATCCTTTCTTGGAGAATTGTCATGTTGGTTGACATCCTGTTCCAGGACATCTGGCTATGTCCATTCAGTTTAGTAATTTATAATTCTAACATTTGATCTATTCCTATATCTTTGTTTTTATTTATTCCAGAATACAGGTAGATAATGATAAAAGAGAAATGAGTCACATTTAAGACAGGTTCCTTTTTGCAAAGAAGAGCAGCTCTATTCCTTAAAAATTAATTCATCAAGTTTGCATGTTACTGTGGTTCAGTATTTACCCTTTTTCTGTGATTTGCTCTTGGGCATGTCATAGGAAATAGTACTTAAAGCCACTATGATATCAAAACTTGCCTGTTCTTTTCTGAATTTGAGGCTACTTAATATTACTGACCAATTGATGCAGTGACATCTGAGCCACACAGGCATTTTGGAAACTCCTGCACTTCAGTGACAGTCTTTTATAATTTTCAGCTATCCAGGGTGATACTGCTCAGATGCCAGCCTCAGCTATTTGCTTCAAAATGTGTTCTCAATATACTCCTTTCAGGAAAGAGTTTTCCTAGAAACATTTAATTTCCCTTTTCAAATTCTTGGTTATTTTTATCACAGTGTCATGTGCTCTTCTCCTGGCTATTGCTGTTTCACTTATGTCTGACATGAATTTCTTAGTTTGCTCAAATCTATATTTGCTAACCGACATGAAGACAATCACTGTTAATATGAGGTAGCATGGTCTTTAACCACTGACTATCCTATATGATATTGACAAGTATACAGATTTGTTTCTTTCCATATTCAGCTGCTTGATTTTGTTACTCACTTCACCACATAGACGTAAGAATTTCACCAGATAAATAAGAGTTCTTCTGTACCTCACAATTAGGTCTCATCTGTGTAAGAACGAAATCAAATACGCATTAATTCCTGTTCTTTAAACTTTTATATGAAAGGTAGCAGTAGTAAGTTCCAAATTTGGCTTGTATAGCACTGCTTCATCCGTGCTCCCCTCATTCTTCCCTAATCAAATCCTTATTACCCTATCAGAAGAGGAAAACAGCTTGGTTTGATTAGATTTGTTCTTGAAAAACCTATGTAGGCTCTCAGTCATCTCCTTATTATCTTTACAGTGTTTAAAAGTAGTAGTTGGCTTGTTTTTTTTAAATTTTAAAAAGATCTGCTTTTATTCTGAGGAATGAAGTCAGACTAACTGCTGTATGACTCTCCAGCTTCTTATTTTCTTTTCTTTTATGAACAGAGTTTTTTATTTCTTCAAATCATTTGGTACCACAGCTGTCTTCCAAGAGTTTTCAAAGATAACCACTAAGAGTTTTTTGATTACATCAGCCAGTATCCTAGGATGAAGTTCATCAGATCACATTGATTCAAGTCATCTAAGTGCTTGCAATGCATGTCTTTCCTATTCCATATTGAGATCTTCTCCTTTTGTTGCTGATATTAATTATGCTAGGCACTTCTCCTTAATGGATGTTTTTTACTGCAGATTGATGTAGAAAAAGTCATTAAAAGCTTCATCCTTCTCTGTGTTATCTGCGCATAGCATTCCTTCTTGATTAGTTGCAGAACAATGCCTTCTTTGGTCTTCCTCTTATATTTAGAAACTGATTTCTTGTCATTCTTACGCCTTTTGCTAATTGCATCTCATTCGTGTCTTGACCTTTCAGTTTTTTTCTTCTATGCTCAGGCTTTATTTTTTTCTTCAGTAATCTCTCCTAAGTTTTAGTTTCTAAACACTTCCTTCTTCTATTTGAGGCCAATGAAGAACTGATAGTTTATCTAAGCAGACATCCTACTAAATTTTCTATATTTCTCTGTTTAAATACTTATACTTTCAGTGTTATAACTTTAAGGAGTTGGCAATTTTTCACAAATTTCCTATTTTCTTAGTTTTATCTGCTAAAGGATCTACTCACAGACGAATTTCCAAGCTTATTGAAGTTAACCTTTATGAGTAGATCAGTGTTCACAGTTCAAGGTGACTGAAGAAGTGTATTGGGTAATCATTTGTGACCTGGTAGTATTTACATTATGTTTTATTTCTTTACAATGAAAATATTAGAAATAATGTTCTTTAAATGCCTTGCATGCATTCAAACTTGACATTTCTACAATGCTTTTCTTTTTGATTCCAGTTATTTCTACTGCCATTATTTTACTCATTTTTCATGAAGTACCAAAACCATTAAATAAACTTTTGGTATTTTAAAAAGGATGTCACCAGCTAGGACAAACCTAGATGTTTTCCGGGTTTCAAAAAACATGAATAAATATTTTGCTATGGACTCAGGTTACAACATCACATCTGTTGTAAGGACAACGGTGTGCTATTACAAAACAACAGACAAATAAACAAATAAAAATATTTCCTTTGTTTCCTTTAAGAATTATTTCTTAAAATTATATTTGCTCTATAAAATTCTGCTTTCATTCCAGACATGGATATCTAAGACCATAATTGCCCAACTGAATGTTTGTGATCAACTTTTTCAGAAGGTTGGCATATATGTGTAATGGAAATGTATTGCACATAAATACATCCAGATTTTTGGTATTAATTTATTGAGTCTCTGGTACATATTTCAGTGTATCCAGCTCTGCTCTCTAAAGGGACTATACTAGGCTCAGAAGATAATTTAAAAAGATGAAATGCAGGACTTTTTCAACACATTCTAGTAGGAAGAAAGGACAAAGGGAACAGATGTGATAGCAAGCTTTTTGCACAAGTGGAAAAATTTTTCATTGATATCTGGCTATCTTGTATTTTCAGACATCTCCAAAGTGGAAAATTCTGCTGGAAATTCTAAAACTGGTCATAGAGTATTTTTTTCCTTTTAGGTGCTCATTTTCCTACAATACTTGATAAGCACTACCATGACAGGACCTTCTTTGAAGTGAATTTGTTGAGAAATTTTCCTTATTGCTACCTCTCAAAAGAAGACATCAGACATATGATCTATATTTGAAAGTTTGGGTTATATTTAAATAGAAACTACCATACTTAACATTCTAAATTATTGAATTGGAAGACTCTTTGACTCCAGGTTAAATTTCTTGCTGCCTTTTTTGATGAAGAAACTTTATCCAATTGCTCCTGATCTCCACGAAGACATGAAGACTTCTGCCCATTCCCTCAAAGGTCTGATTGGGACTGTTCCCCGTCCACCACTGCACTTTCTCTATTTCTGCTGCAAGATCCCTACTTTGACTCCCTCACTGCTCACTTTGCACAAATTTGCACCCTGGATTCCCCAGATTCAGAGGTTTACCAGGAAAACAATCTCTCTTCTAGGGCTCAGTATTACTAATTCACTTTTTAAACAGAATATAATTTGCAAATTGAGCTCAGAATAGTCAAACAATCTGCCACATTGCACAAACTCAATCTCATTTAGACATTATCAAGTCCTTATCAGTTCAATATATTCTGATTCTTGTCTGATTATAAAGGAAAAATGCCTGCATGATATTGCTTGCAGGAGGAGAAAAAAATCTGTAGTAAAATCATTCATTTTAGTGGATTCTTCAAGTTGCAATATATGGAAAGAGATTAGGCCCACTTAGAAAATCCTAGAAACCATTAAGTAGTTAAGGTGTTTTATTTGTTTGTATATGCTTGCCACCCATTCTTGAAAGTGGATGTCCGGGAGGAAACAAGGGTCTATAGAGGGCTATCAGTAGCATAGGAGCTAATTTATCTAATATAAGCTGTGAGAATATCAAAGCAGAGAGGGAAGGGAAAGAAATTTATAAACACAGGGGATGGAATTAGGGCTGTGTGACTAGAAGTTAAGTGTTTTAGCACAAGGCATGTGGTGCAGTTTTTGAAAGCTCTTGTGAAAACAAATATTTGGCTACTAGGTTAACACTGAAATTTTTTTTACTTGTGAAGACTTCTGCGTGCAAATAGTGATTATGGGTGGCTGAGAACAGATAGATACTGCCATTTCCTCAAGGTATGGAAACCCCAGGTGAAATCTAAAGGCTTGGGCAGAATGTGATTTTTTCCTGGAAACTGAAGATATCATCCCTGTGAGGACTGGACAGCTGTCACCACAGTTTTACCTAGAAAATAGCACCAATTGGAGTAGAAGCATTTTGCATGTAAGAATTTTAAAAGAACAGTGATGGTAGGAGCAATAATTACTACGTTCCTCCAGGAAAAGGTGAAAGGCGAGTGTGATGTTTCTCAGAAATTGGAACATCAGTTGAGGAAGAAAATATATCCTTCCAGCATGACTGTTTTGGTGTTTTAAACAGCATTGCACGTGTGAAAAATGAGGATCTTCTGTCAAGGGACTACTCCTAATTTTTCCTAAGGCTCACTTAGTTGTGGCATGAGGAGCCTCACTATCTACTACTTTGATTTACCATTCTTCTTCTTTAATTCCAAATTGCTTGGTAATGCAGGTGAAGTCCTAAAGATACAGCAACACCTGAGAAGAGGTGAGGTGACTGAAAGGGTAGAGGCTGGTGCGAGAACTAGCGTCCTCAGCTGCCATGATTGCACTCACAAACCTTCCTTTATCTGATTCTTAATTACACCTCAAATTAATTTGTTATTTCTGATGAACATTTTGCTGTACAGAAAGTGCAGGTACCTGCATGAGACATTCCTATTCACAGGGCTGCATCAACTCATTTAAGAAAACTGTTTGTCCTTGTTTTTGAGGCCTCAGAGACTATTCAAATTAACACATCTAATAATTTTAGTTTTCTGTCAATCAGAATCAATTAACACCTCTTTTACTTCATCATAAAACACAGCTCCATAACAAGCATTGTAAACCTTGTTTTCCAGTTGTGTATGAAAAATAAATTAAGAAATGATTTGCTAAAGTAATGCATTGCTCTTTCTTGAAGCATGAAAGCAGCACTGAATATATTCATATTAGCAAGGAGAATGTTTTAAGGGGACCCCTTTATGAGAAAGCTCTTGTTTGAGGCTTTTTCCATTCAATAGGTCTGAATATTTTATGTTTAATTAACATGGGTTAAGTGACAGTTAAAAAATAAAACGACATATATCTAACAACACTAACATAAAGAAATAGAATTGATAAATTAAATTTTTTAACGGACATTGGTGTTTATAAAAGAATACTTCAAGTACCTGAAAACTAACATGTATTACTTTCACAGGGGAAAAAAATGCTGTGGTATTTTCTCATTGAGTCATGTTTTCAAACAGTGGCTAGAATGAACATTATCTTTACATAAGTATGGTAATATATCTTAATACTTAACATTTCATAAGCCTGTGGTAAATAATCAAAATCTCAGCTATTCTAAACAAAATATTTCACTAACCAAAATATTTTTCTCATTTAATTGCAATGACACATTTCAGCGCAATAAACAATGAGTACTTAATTTGTGATGTTCTAATAAACGTTCTAGTAGATTGTTTCCTATCATTGGTACTTTTACTCCATAGGAGTAAAGCATAGCATTTAGTGATGCACAGTGGAATTAGAAATTCTGCCACATTGTGTTCCTTCATACTAAAAATAATCTATTTTACCTCCACTGCTTAGCTATTATGAACTTTACCTTCTTCATTTTGTGGTACATATCTCAGTGTTGTAAGTTTATGGCCAAAAATAAATGCATATTTAATTTCACTTATCTATCTGATTTTACAGTTCTAGAAACAGTGTTGTGTGCAAAATATGTATATATGTAATAAGAAAAACAACTTTACATTACAAAAATAAAAATCGCTTGCACAGGATAAACTAATCAAATACCTTTCTAGTAATTTCTGTTACTCTCAAAACATTTACAATCTCTTTGAGCTACTTCCTCACATGTTATAACCCCTCCAAAAAGATTTGGCAAAAGAGAAAACTTTGGGGGTTAAAAACAGACTTTGTTGTTAGCATAGTATTTGTTTTTGCTTCCCTTAAATTTACTTCCAGAAAATCTTAAGTACACTTCAACCAGGAATCTCATATGTTAAAACTTTACCTGATTATTCACTTTGCGTTGTGTATTTGAATAACAGGCTGCTTTTAAAGATTGTGAACAGTAAAAACCAATTTTAGTTGTATAAAGGAGAGACTGTTGAATTCTGTCTGAGAATAAGAAAGTTGCATCATTTGCACTTTTTAAATGAATTAAAAACATCATAATGAAGCTTGAATTGATTATTTTTATCTAAACCAGAGACTGTATTCTGTTTGAGAAGGCACAGTATTTTTTCTCCATTGCTGACAGAGCCAGAAGTGTCACAGCAGCAGTGACGGCAGGTTGAGTCAGGATACTGTATTTGCTACATTCGTATAATCAAGGTGCCTACAAGAATTTTGTTCCATGGCAATCCGCAAGGAAAGCCTCCTGTGTATACCAGACTTTGCAAAATGAGATAAACCCAGCTTTACTTTCAGGCATAAATTTGGGCTTCTTAAATAGAGAAAAACCTGAGAAAATATAACTCTCAACATCCATGGAAGATTTTTCACTTAAAAAAAGAGTTCAGAAATATATATTATGATTAGAATGCTTTTCTAGTTACTTGCAAGGTTCGTCTTGTGCCCCACTTCTTTTGTAGCAGCTGGGCTCGTGGAGTTAAGTCTCCTTTCATAAGCTGTTCATTTCTGTTGCTGAGCATTTGTGCACTGTAGGACCTACTGCCTTCACACAAATTGGAAAATACAATCTTGATGATGAGTCTCATAGAGATTAAAAATGGAGACCGAATCAGCTGCACATAATAGTTGAATGTTTTATTTCAAGCTTTTTCTTATTTTATATTTTTTATGATTTCCTTCATTTGTGTTCATGGTTCTGAAGAAACAAACACTTTCCATGAGTCAAACTTGCTGTGAATGAGGCTGGAGAGGGTGTGAAAAGCAACAACTGCTGAAAATTCTGGATTTTCATCCAAAAACACTGAATGGGATAAACTTGGAAATGCCCCAGATTTTTCTTGGAAAACAATTGCTTGGCCTTGAAATAAGACAAAATCAGTCTTTGAAATGTTGTTTTTGCAAAATTAGGTCTTATAAAAGAAGAGAAATTAATGTGATGAGTAATTCCAGCTGAGAAGAAAGGATTCTGTTTTCCCCACATATTCTTGGTTCTGGAGGTTGTTAAATTTGTCTGTATTACAAATAATGTTCACAAAAGTATCTTTGTTTTGAAAATATTTATATTTGTCTATTTTGTTGGTGAGCAAGGATCATATTGTTTATCTGTTTTTACTTACTATTGGAGTATGCTCGTATTATCAAAATTTAAGAATGGAAAACCAAAGTTTCATTCTTCCTGAGCTTGAGGATCCATTGGTCAAGTTAATATGGTAAAGTGATCTGCAAATTCTTTGCCAAATGTTATCTGATGCCTTTATTCCGGGTTTCTTAGAATATAGACTTTAAAATTGTGGCTAGCATTAAAATGATTGCATAAAGGATAGAACCAACAATTTTTTTTCTGAGAAATTTGACAATTTTCTTTATGCTCTTGATATGCTACTGTATCACCAAATATCTGGTAGCTATTGGTAGATATTGTGCATTTAAAACTTGCAGGTATATCTGGATTATTTGGAAAGAAATTTATCATGGTTGTAATGGGACTTTTTTAGATACCAGGAGCTTTGGGTCTTCATGGCAGTTAAATAAGTACCTAAAATAAAGGAATAAGGCACAAGATTCAATTTGAATTTAAAAATAAATTGATTCCTACACCAAGTAATTATTTAAATCTCCCAGAAATTTGTCAAAGAAAGGGAAAACTGACCACTTGGAATTGCTGAAGTTATCAATAGTAAAGAAAACAAAAACACCCCAAACTCTTTAAACAGACAAAAATACCCCCACAGTAAGACAAGTGCTCTAGAAATGCACATACATATAAGGGATTAATTAGTACATTTTTTAAAATATATACGAAATATTTTGTTCTAGATAAAGGTAGTGGATTGACTTTAGCTGGATGCCGGATGCCAAATTCCCACCAAGCCACTGTACTATTCCCCTTCCATCAAGAGGACAGGGGAGAAAAGACAATGAAAAAATCACAGGCCAAGAAAAGGACAGGGAAACTACTTACCAATTACTATCACAGAAAACAGACTCACCTTGGGGAAATTAATTTAATTTATTGCCAATTAATTGTAACAGAATGAGGTAGTGAGAAATAAAACAAAATTAAAAACACTTTTACCCTGCCCCTCCCTTCTTACCAGGCTCAATTTCACTTCTAACTCTTCTGCCACCTTCTCCTGAGTGGTGCAGGTGCATGGAAAATAGGATTTTTGGTCAGTTCGTAAAGCATTGTCCTTACTTCTCCTTCCTCCTCACACACAGTTCTGCAGCTCTAGTGTGGATTCCTACCCATGGGACATAATCCTTCATGAAGTGTTCCTATGTGCATCTTTAGCACAGGCTTCCATTCTTCAAGAACTGCTCTGGGACGAGTCCTTTCCATGCGGTGCAGTCCTTCAGGAACAGACTACTCCAGTGTGAGTCCTCCATGGGACCACTGGTCCAGCCAGGAGCCTGCTGCTGCATGAGCTCTCCCCAGGCTGTAGCTTTCCTCATGACAGATCCACCCTCTCCTTCAGTGGCTCCCCAACAGCCTGCAGAGTGGATATGTGCTCCACCGTGGTCCTCCACGGGCTGCAAGGGGACAGCTTGTCTCACCACAGTCTTGGTCCTGCAGAATTGTTTCTCTCACATATTCTCAATCCTCTGCTCCCAACTGCTGTTGCACAGCTTTTTTTACCCTTTTTTAAATACGCTGTCACTGAGGTGGAACCACTGGCATTGGTTGGCTCAGCTTTCGCCAGAGGTAGGTTCTTCTTGAGCTCTGCTGGAATTCCAGTATGGAAGTGTCCAACATGGGAACAGCTTCTGATATCTTCTTACAGATGCCACCCCTGCAGTGCCTCCCACCCTCCTGCTACCAAAACCTTGCCACAAAAGCCAAATATAATAAATTATTTAAATTAATGATTTCTTTCTCAGTGGACAAGACCTTACATATATCTTCTTTCGCATGATACCATTATGATTGCTGTACTATCGTTTGTCACAAAATACTGTGATTTTTTTCCTACCAATGCAATCTTTGTAAAAAGTCAGCATGGAGAAGGAAATCCATGTTCAAATGTAAATATCCATTTGGAGAGAAATATGCTTTTGAATCTGTGTTGATGCTTTTAAAATACTGAAAGTTCAGGACTGAGTTTTGAAGTTGTTGTAATCATTTAAGTGTCTTTCTGCTTTGTATCAGTGGTGGCTATAAATAGCATGCCAAGCACATTTACAATTATTGCTTAAAGCTGGCCATCCCTATTCACCAAAATAAAGAACCTCTTGACTGCCGTTTATGATATAACATATGAATTCAAAAGTTAATAAATTAGTATAGGACTAATTGTAATTTTTGCTTGTCTCATAAATAAAACATATTTTCTAGGTGTATTTATAACCAGAATATTTCCATGACGTTACTGTTTCTATACAACCTCCTCTAAATATCATTGACAATATTATTAAAACACTCTTTGCTCCAACTTGCTTAGACTGCCCTTCTTCTCCATTACTGGTAAATTACAGGTATAGTAAGTTTAAACATACTACTACAGGAAAAGGTCAGTAGTGTTACCTGACATAACATTTTCTTTGTGTTTGCTTAATTTTTTTCATCCTATATACATCATATTTTAGTTTGCTGAACATATTGTAAGTACACATCACAGAGTCAGTGTCAGTTGCTCGGGAATAATTGACAGCTGAAATGTACCATAAACAGACCTTAAAGTAGTTTGTAATGTCGTTATGTTTTTAAGATGCGAGTATTTAAGTGGGAGCTATGATAACTCTGGGACAGACAAGTTAATTTTTTTTTTTTTTTTTCTGCTTCAGTATATCTTGTCTCTTAGTTTCAGGTGTTACAGCTTATTATTTTAGCAAGTATTCCGTGGCTTTTCTCCATGTTTCTGATTGTGAGATGCAATAGCATTCAATCAGTGTATTTACTCTGTCATGGCGACTATGGTTGCGAAGGTGTTCATTGGCTCTAAGTCTCAAGTGCTTATAAGTTCGAAGGAGTTACCCTGTGGGTTGACATTTTATGTATTCAGTTAGTTCATAGGTAAGATTGCTCAAAATCGTGATGAGTTAGAATACCTTTTTGCTTAGAATTTCATAAGCTTGCACACTTTAAAGCCTTTCCTCCCCATAAGCTCATACGCAGTATCACATAAAAGATAATAAATTTGCTATAGTTTTATCCTCTGATAGATAAGGTATTTTTCCTACATGTAGAAATACGAGAGTTAAAAGAGAGAGGATAGTTGAGTTATTATAATAGAATGGGAAAAGAAAAAAAATCTTCAAATAAAATTGCAAGAAAAAGAAGCAAACAAAAAAAAAAAACCTCCTGCTGCTGGGCTAAGAAGGACTAAGAAAAAGCAAGCTGACGATACAGATATTTTGCATATTGCTCCAGTTGAGTATCTAGGTGATCAATTTGTTGTACACAGACTGAATCATCATGATTGGTTCAGGATTTGAGGAAGGGAACCAAAACTGTGAAGGCAAGAACGTGAATGGGAGATTTTCACTGTGTAAATCACGACTCCCACTGCTTTGTATTCATGCTCCCTCTCATCAGCTTTAATGCATATATTTTGGAAAAAACAATGAGGTTGAAAGTAGTGACATTTCCATTTTAAATTTGGAGAAACAAATCAGATAAAGGTAAGTAACCCGAGTTTTCTGATTTCTGCCAGAATCTGAGAAACTCCTTTAAAGCCTTTGTCTCATCCCATAAGCATTTTATTTCCAGAGCTTTAAGCGGAAAGGTTTTCTGAATGCTTAAGTAGCCTTGTTCACCATTCAAATGTGCAAGGTCTTGGCAGTGGGAATCAGTGTTCTTCCCTCTCTTTTTTTTTTCTCTTTTCTCTTTTTTCTGTTGTTGTTGTTATTGTTGTTGTTGTTGTTGTTGTTGTTGTTAAACAGGCCAGTGCAATAAGCATTTAAAGAATGTCAGAGAAAGGGAGAAAAGTGTTTGTATCCTATAGCCACATGTTAACCAAAATGCTGTTCACTGAGGGACAAGATGAAGTTATGAATCCTCATAGGTTAAGGGGGGGGCGGGGCTGAACCTGAGTGTTTTTAGTGTTTGAACAGAGAAGTTCAACAACCTTTTCTAAGCTTTAAAGAAGGGAATGCTCTTTAGAAAAAGGCTTTCAGAATCTAATTCTGGGATTAGACTTTGGAATATGAATTTTAAGGGGAGTTTAAGTACTAACCTGAATAAAGTGGTAATTCTGGAGACATTTTTTTCCTTCTTTGGTCTCTCTTATTTTAATGGCACCATATTCTAGCACTGTTTAATACCTCTGATTTACTTAATTCTTACCAGTTACTATACAGATTTCTGACATTCTGTTCAGAACATTGACTAGTCTCTGGGCCAAAGACTTACAGTTGGTTGCTGATACATTTGGAACAAAAAGGATATGTTCTACTATAATTCTGCTTATTCTTTTAGAAAGGAATTTTTTTTTGTGTATTGTAAATATATAGTACCAATCAAATTCTGCAATACTCTTTTGAATTTCTGGAAACGGACTTTATCAAGCACTTAAGTTACTCATATGTAAAGAAGTATTAGGAACAGGTCTCTGAAAGTCTGATTTCCTCCATTCTCTTCAGTGTGACCTTGAATTAAATGTTACATTTTCTCACAAACATGTCTGTAAGGAGTTTAGCTTGTGAAGTTTTGTAAAGTTTGAGCTACAAATTAGACCTTTGTTCCAAAAGTATTCTAACAGATGCTGCTGACTCTGTTTTAACTTAGCTAGACTCCAGCTGATTCCTTCTGTCATTTCTACTGTCACACTGAAATCCCCTGCAAGATGAAGGAAACAGCCAAGTGACAGCAATACCTCTGACAGTCAGTACCCAGAAAACAGATGTCAGGTGAAACCCCTTCACCATGTTCTCAGAAACTCCTAGGTGTGAAATACATCTCCTGACTACTCTCTTCCAATTCATGGTAACAGAACCTGTTCAAGGTTAAAAGGTACATACCTATAAGCCACAGTTTGTTCTTGGCTTTGCCTCTGTGCAAGAGACAAGTACCAGATGCTACAGCCTTATGATGCTGCACATGAAAAGCTGGCATGGCATGGTAAGCAGCAGTAAAAAGCAATTCATATGGCTTCATGCAGAACAGAACCACCTTCATATCACTGAGAGGTACAGCAGCTGTTTCTTAGGTCAATGTTCAATTCCATGGTTCCGTTCTGATAGTGAACAAAAACTTCACTACATGTGAGAGAGTATCTTTTTTGTTTTGTTTTGCCTTTAGAAAAAAATCCGTAAAACTCTTTTAGAGCTAAAATCTAATGAAACCAAAGGAAAGAGTAGTTAGGTCCAAGGACTTATCACCCATCATCAATTTTAATACCATCATCATAGGAAAAGACTTGTGGTTTAGAATTAGGGGATAAAAGCAAAGTGGGGAAGAAATTTTAGATTGTGCTAGTCAATGTCTATCAACATTTAGGTTTTGCACCACATCCTTCATGAAGGTTTGTATTTTTACCAAATATTGATCTCAGGCTTGAGACATTGTTCATAGTAACTTTAACCTGGTATAAAATTAAAGGTGTCTGATGGCTCATATGGCCTAGCAAATCAACCACTTGTTGTCAGTCTGTTTTAACACAGCATTGAATGTCAAACTGTATCCTAATTTTGGCTATTAATGTGGAAATTCTTTCCCTGATAATGTTAAATGAGCAAAAAACATTTAAAAATTCCTCACTGTACTAATAAATGCTTTCCTCTATGGTGAGATCTACCAAGGTCATCATGTATGGACCCCATACTTCAACACTGGAAAGACTGGAAATAGTGTCCTGCCTGCATCCCCAGAAGCGCTTTGTATCATCAGTCATAATATTTGGAAACATTTTCTTATAATAATTTGAAGCAATGTAAATCTATCTCAATTGTTCATATGTTCAAATCTCATGTATTATTAACTTTCATTGCATTCATTCTTTGTTTGAATATTGTTTCCAAATCAACACTTTAGTAAAAAAAGGGGAGAAGCTTTGGAAAACTGGAGGTCCTGCTTTCTTGTAGGTTTTAATTCTGTTCACATGCATTTTATTGATTTTATAAATAAAGCTGGAAGTTATTCTCCTACATTTATCTACAGTAAGGAGCTCTATCAGTAACACACTTTTATCAAGCATGGTTTTTGTGTGATTCACAGAATTGTAATAAAAATGTAAAACCTACTGTGCGTGGAGATCGAAAGAGTATGCCTGGGTGTAGAAGCAACAGAAAAAGGGAAGTATGGTTAAGACTGGCAGCAGGAGACAATGCTTAAAGCAGCAGGTCATCAAGATCAGAAGTTGGCACATAACACTGAAACACTCATGGAAAACACAAGACTGCCTCCACATGATGAAAACCAAGGTCAGACTTTCAGATACAGGCTGTCCAAAGATACTGGTGGAAAGGGAAAGGACTGGAGCTGGAGCCCTGACTATTCCCTCTGTCCCTAGGAAAGAAAAAAGTGAAATTCAAATGACTCTGATAAATAAGACAGAATGGAAAGAAGACTGATCACTGTGAGCACCTCGAAGGTACAATAGGCATATCCAAATGAAACAAGATAGCCAGCCTAAGAAGAAACTATTAAATATAGGTTGGACTAGGGAGGTCCAAAAATATGCCTTTGCTGTGAATTTCAACTAGAGCTCTTGAACATGGGTGTATTGGTGCCTGTGAGCCTTGGCAAGTGAGTGTGAAGGGAATCAGTTTTCTTTTTTAAGACCCAGCTCCCCTCCTACAGGGTGACTTTCCTCAATTTGTTGGTGTAAATGTGAGATGTTGAAAAGTGTGTGGTAGAGTTTGATGATTGTTTTCAGGGGGTAAAACCCAACTGAATCCTTACAGCTGCCTAGCTGTTGTTAAGAACAGCAGTGTGATCTACAAGCTGAGGCTCCTTCTAGCTGGAAGACACGTATGTACGATATGAATAGAGATGATAATTTGGATTATCTCTTTGTTCCCCTTAAACACTGGTAAAGATAGACTCCTTGAAATAAAGCAAAGGCATTATAATATCTGTTCTTCCATTTTAAGCTGAAGACTTTATTTTATACATTACTAAGTTCCTATTGTAAGAAAAAGACTAATTCAGCTTTGCAACTTCTGAGTCTTTTTAGAGGTTAACCTTTTGAAAAAGAAGCAGCTTGACTGTCCTTTTTGAATTGTTATCCCATGAAAAATTGTGTGTGGGAGTTGCTAATCTATTGAGAAAAATCTATTGCTGATATCCTCAGCACTTCAGTAGCTAGTTGTCAGTTTTGCACTTTTCCTACAGTTACCATTTTATTCACAACAACTACATGTCATTATTTTTCTGGCCTCCCGTATTTTATCTGTTGTAAATTCCTTTATTCATTTTTATCTTTCATCTTCAGAACATCATGTTTTATTTCTCTAATTCTCAGTAATATTTTGCCATTGCCACACCATGTAGTCATTTACCCTTTACTATAAATAACCTTCCAATTTCATCATGGAAGTCCTGTAGAGATGCATCCCTTGCAATTATATCCTTATTGTAGAGAGTTAGCTGTCCCTCTCAGGCAAAATGCACAAAAGATTCTAATATAAATATAATGTGATACACATTTTCATTTGTCTTTGAGCTCAATAGGGGCCTTTACCCTACATCCTTTGTATAAAAAGCAATGGTACCAGAGAGTTTAATCGGTTATAAAATATGATAGCCTGCCATGAATACTTATTTCAGGCTAGGCTGCTGAATGCTTGTAAGCAGCAAATGAGTAGGATAGGCATGGTTATCTACTATTTTACCTTATCTACATTCCAAAAATATTGATCCTAATCTCTCTGAACCCATAGTCTCCTTCATTTCAGCGAAATAATGCTGTTCATCTCTAGCTCACTTCAGATTAGGTGTCAGGGAGCATCAAGATCCTCTTCCAATCATGCCAGGAAGACAGTTATACAACTGCCAGACCTTGAACTACAGCTCTGAGTGCAAGTAACAGAATTCATCCAGAAGAGAAGAAAAACACCACTGTAAGCGAAAGAACAGCTCAGCAGTGGTGATGGCACACCACATGATACCGAAGGAACCCTCCTGGCACACCAAAGGCCTGAACCCAGAGCAGGCCTAGAGGGAGGAAGCCCCTCCCCAGCTATGGGACTGCCTGTGGTCCCTTTCTGTGGGTGGAGGAGGCAGCGAGGGTGTCCTTGCCTGGCAAGTGTGTGTATAGGCTGAGGGGCTGCTCCCATGTGAAGGGGCTGTGGGTGGACCTAATCAGACTGTGAAGCACCAGGGAAGGCAATCGATTGTTAGAATCTTCACTGAGGCCCTATGTAGACAAGGATGAAACCCTCGCTGCATGAGATTTCTGCTCAATTGAATCCAATCTCTAAGGCTGAGGCCATTGACTCATGACTGAAGGCATCTCCTCCCTTGCAGATTTGAAACTGAGGAGCATAAACAGTGTCCTGGTAGCAGGAAAAGGGCAGAAAGTCACGTCTTGTCACATATCAGAGCCAGCCTTGAGCTTGAACCACCGGTCTGCACCAAGAGTAAGCAGCAGGCGATGGCAGTGGGGAAATTCCTTGCAAGGGACAGAAATCCATGCTTAGTGTGCTGACTTCCTGTCTCTGTGGGGATCCAGTAGTGCTGGGAATATACAGGATTCACCTATTAAAGTGGCATAGGAGTGTCTTTGCCAGTAGGATGACCAACCTGCTGAGGAGAGCTTTAAACAAAGAATGATGACAGAGGGTGAATACAACAAGAAGTTAAATGTGGTAGCAATGAATGGAATGGCGAGCAGAGACATCTAAGGAAATAAATGGTGATGAGACACCAGCCCTTAAGTCTGTGTACAAAAAATGAATAAAGCCTAAGAAACATACAGACTACTCCATGAGTAGTCCCGAAACTACAATGTTGTTGGAGTAAGTGAGATGTCTAAGGACAGCTTGCACAAATGGAATACTTCTGTGGATGGAAGCAAACTTGAAGGAAAATGATGGTAAGGTTTCCCTCTAAGGTAAAAAGAACTTGAGTGTATCAGCTCTTCTGTGGGATGGACAATGGACTCATTAATGGCTTATAGTTCCTGAATTAAGGAGAGGGCAATGAGGGTGATAACATGATGGAATTGTTTCAGATCACCAGATCACAGTGAGAAAGTGTGCAAAGCCTTCTTTAACATGTGACATAAGGAAGTCATGGGATGACAGATTGATGCTCTTGGAGGACTCGAACCTCTCTGACATCTGCTAGAAGGGCAATGCAGTGGAGACTTCTGGAGGATGCTCAGGATAACTTACTAATACAGGTAGTGAAGAGGCCAAACAGAGGTAATGCACATCTGGGTCTTCACTTCACTGGCAGAGGAAAAGCTCCTTGGACTGTGCAATCAATCACAGTTTTTACAGTAGTGTCCATGAAACTGAAGTGGCTGTGAAGCTGAAGGTACTGAGAGAGTAGCAGAATATGTATCTGGGGCATTAAACAGACTTCAGCTTGCTCAAGGAAGGGACAGATCATCTGGTCCAAGTTTTGTGTGAAAGGGAGCCTAGGTGAGGTTATCTAAAGTATGTAGTAGATTATCTAATATATGACAATGAATGTTAACTAATTTGACTTCAGAAACACTTTTGATACTGACTCCTACTATATCTGAATAGGCAGACATCTAGCCAGCTAAGCACTAGCTCTGTGTTTGGGCTCAGAGGGTTGTGGTTAATGCATCATAATCTACCTGTAGATCTGTGGTAAGTGGCGGAGATCTGTAAGAAATGGCGCGCAGCAGGGATCTAAATTGGGACCTGACCTGTTTAACTACTTTATCAGTGATCTGGAGGAGTTAATGGAGGATATTTTCACCATTTTTGTAGATGATAGTACTTCAGCAGGTGAGTCAATATGCAGGAAATTAGAGCTGTCATCCAGAGGGACCTAGTCAGACTGTAGGAATGGGCAAAAAAGTCTCATGAAATGCAACAATGACAAATATCAAGGGCTATCCCTGGGCAGGAAGCACGAGTGCAAGGACACAGGCTGGGGCCTGATTAGGGGCATCTCTGCAGGAAAAGACCTGTAAGCCCTGGCAGACACAAGTTGATTTATAAGCAAGCAGTGCCCCAGCTGTGAAAATGACCAACAGCACCCCAGGAAGTAGCCATGGTGACAAAGCCAAGACACTGAAGGGAGGGACTATCCCCCTCTGTTCAGCATTCATGAGATCCCATCTGGATACTCTGATCAGTTTTGGGGCCCTCTGGTATAGAAAGACACTGACAAGTGGAGAAAGACCAGTGGAGGGCCAATCTAGTCCTAACTGGAGGACCTGACCTATGAGAAGAGGATGAGAGAATGGACTTCTTCAGCCTGGAAAATGACAGCCTCAGGGCAACCCAGTACAGCTTGTCCTTACCTGAGAAGAGGTAAGCAAGAAGATCAAGCAGGCTCTTTCAGCACCACATGGTAAGAAGATGAGTTGATGAACATAAGTTGAAACATGAGCTTTACTCAGAATATAAGGAAAACTTTCTTACCCTGAGGATGGCCAAGCAGCAGAAAAGTCTGCCCAGAGGCCTTGCAGTCTCTATCCCTGAAGATTTCCAAGATCCAACTAGACAAAACTCCAAGCAACCTGATCTGACCTCTTGTTTTGAGCAGGAAGCTGAACTACAGATCTCCTGAAATCCATTTCAGCCTGAATTGTTCTTTGATTCAAATTACCCAGTAAACTGGAGCTACAGGATGGCATTTCCTGCCATCTGTGTTCTGCTAGAAGAACAGTCACCAGCAGAGCAGTGATCACCATTTTGCTATTCCTAAGATTGTTTTGCATTAGGGATGTGATGGATCCCCTTTTTTTGGAAGATCAAAAGAAAAACTGAAAAGCTATTCTTTGACAAATACACATATGAATAATTAATATTCTCAGGATATTAAGTTGTGCTACAGCAGGGAGATTTGGCAGGCAGCTAACAAGTTAAAATGGCTAATGCTGCTGACATGGTAGCCAGAACAATGATCTGTGGTAAATGCAGCACTAACAATACATTTGCTTGGCAACTAATGAAATACTTTCAATTACTTCACTAATGCAAGGAAAATTGTTAATTTTTCTTTTTCCCCTTTAAGTTTCAACTCAGATTTCATTGCAAGTTTTGCTCTAGTTAAGGATTTAGTTAGTCTTCCCTTTTGAAAAAAATCCACTATATAATAAGCAAACAACCCTCCCCCCTGCCCCCCCCACCCCCAGATCTGCTTTCACTCTAACAAACATACAAACTGTGGGTCATTGATAAAGTACTCTGGAATTTACAATGCTCAGTGATTACCAAGCTAAACAAAACAAAGGGACACAATGTGTCTTTGCACTGTGTCTTTCAAAAGGCTGTTTTTTAAAAATTATTGTGGTTGATATTCACAACTGGAACACTGTTTTTCTTTGAAAAGACATGGAAGAGAGTAAGGAAAATCAGTACTGCATTCTGTTCTAGAAAACTGTCAGAAATGAAGTCTTAACACTTCTCCAGACCACTGGTATGTTATCATCCTTCACACAGTTTCAAAGATTTGGAATAGACACCATAATGTATTTTCTTTCTTTCTCAGCCACTAGCATTTACATTAGCAAGCTTTTCTGTAAACTCATGAATTCTTTTAAAAGTCAGAGCTGAGAATAACCAAAACTTGAAAAAAAGCACAGAACACCATGAGGTTCACATGGAACTGATATTGGCAGCATTGATTTTCATTTCGTAGGCATGGTTACATTTCAATAGTGATCTAAGGAGCTAAATAAGTGCATAAAATTATTTATGAAATATTGATTGAAAATACTTAAATTTGTATTAAAATGCATCTCAGTTCAAATTAAAGGATGTATTGATGTCTTAAGCTTCAAAATAGGAATCTGACACTTGTGAATTTTCTACCAATTGTAATATAAACTTAAGCTGGTCTTAAGTTTTTTACATTTTTACCTATACCTTTATACTTGTACTCTTAAAATATAGAAAGTTTTGCCTCATTATGCTGTTGGATGAGGATCCATGGACAAGTACAACGTAGTGATCTACACCCAAGCTAGTCAATTGACTAGCTATTTGATGTACTTTTTTGTCATTTGATATATTTTTTTTTGCTTTGGACTTTTAATTGGGAAGATTTTTTTTATATATTTTCTCTGCTGACATGTTCTTTACTTTCATCTACTAGCAAATACAATTCTTTATTTCAGAAATATCTACCATATTATTTGGGCTATACTGTTACTCTTTCCAAATGTAAAATAGACTGAATTATTTTCAGTTGTGGAATTAACAATGACTTTTACCTTGCTTACTCACATCTTGTGCAGAATTAAATACTCTTAAAGGCAATATTCCGGTTGTCCTGGAATAAATTCAGTTACTGCAATTCTTTCGGCATTTCTCTTCGGAAACCTAAATTGTTCCATTTCAAAAGAATTTTAATTTCTAAAACAATTATTTAAAATGTAGACACATGTATAAAAGCATCTATGCATTAGTGTACATGAGTTTCAACTTGCTTTAACCTGGTAGTCAATGCACAGGCTGTGCACAGATAGTGTGCACATTTTCAAGATTGCCAGATATACGAATTGGCAAAATGTTCAGCACTGGCTTTAGCATTTAAAAGAAGCATTGCATGACTAATGAGAATAGGGAAACAGTGCTAAAAGTAGAGATTAGCACCAAGGGAGACAGAAGAGAACTGTTTCTTGGCAACAGGACCAGAATCAGTGGTATGTTAGCTGGAATTTCTGCAGATTAAATTTCCAAGGTACCCTTTCAGCTGCCTGTTGAAGGCAAAACAGGAATTGTTTATATTTTGTAGTGAGGTTATTGGCAAATTCAGCATGTTTTACAACTTTAATTCTTTCTCATTTGGAAATCAGTCCTAGAAAACCATAGACTTTGTATCATTCATCAAAAGAGAAAAAATAATATGGACATAACACACTCAAATAATTGATTTTACTGAAATTTGGCTGTATGTTTTTTGGAAGAAAAAATTGCTGTTTATTGTCTTCCCAATCTTTATGGCATATGAACAGCTTTGAAACAGTGGAGATATTTAGTGTAAAGGAGGCTTGATTTTGTGTTCTTTATCCTTTTCTCCAGAAAAACTATTTTGAGTGGAAAAATAATAGGATTAAAATATTATACCTTTTGAGTACAAGTCCAGCACCGAAAAGTTTGTGAACATATAGAGTCTCCAAAAGACTACAGGGTAGGCTACAAAACCTGTATTTAATACTGCATTTTCATGCCAGGAAAAATGTCAGAACAAAGCAAATGATGAGAGATCTGATGAATATGGATGCAATGTAAGCTTGTTATTTTGGTTTCTTTTTTTCAAAATCCTAGTATTCAGAAAAGAATATATTGAAATTTAATTTGATTTTAAAAATCTGAGTGGGTAAGAACAGTTATTTTTGAGGAAAAAATGTTAATATTTTTATCAACTCATCTATTTTTGTAGAATCTGAGACATCTGAGCATCCTTTCATACCACAGATCTCATACAATCCTATGGTAATGGGACCAAGGAAAATAAAACTTCTGACATATCAAAACCAGGAAAGACATGGGAGGAAACCCTCCCAAAACTACTGTTAAATAAACCCCAACCTCTTTTGGCTTTATTTTTACATCGTAAAGAAGCCTCTTGAGCTATCAGTTTTTTAGAGAATTATCTAGAAATGAGCCAAGAATAATCAAAATTAGTTGCTGTTGCCATTACATCTCTGAAAATTGATTCAGTCTACACTACTTGCAAGAAAATGTGTACCAAATTGGTATGTAACCAGTTGCAATTTGAATCAATTTAATCAATCTCTCAAGATAACAATTCTGCTTAAAAATCAGTTTCACCTGCTAAGGTCATTAATGAGGTGAATCTCAGCACTATTCATCAGACATCATTCACCATACCATAAGATCTCTTATAACATTAAATGGGTGATTAGACTCCAGTGCAAGATATTTCCTGTAAAAGAATCATTATGATTCATTTCTTCTTCTATCTTTTCATTATGCCTTCTGTCCACTAACATATGTGTGAGGCTCCCCTCCTTGTTAATGCCTTTTTCATTGTTCTTACAGTACGCTGAAAGGAATGCTATTCCTAACCAGTGAAAAGACAATAAAAGCTTTGTCTCTTCATTAACCAAGACTAAAAAAAAACCCAACCCCCTAAACAATCAAACACAACTCCCCTCCCAATACCTGAAAAATTCAAGCAGCCTTTGTTTGATTGCTACAAGCCTAATTATATATCCAAAATCAATGAACATCTAATGTGAATGATTCACTGATAACCTTACCCATTTTTAAAATATGATCGAGAAACAGATATTTAGGCATTATGAGGGTTTCTGAGGTATCAGTTTGAGTCTGCAACACTTAACCCTTACGACAGGCCAGTTATAAAACTATAAGATCATTTTCAGGTGTGTCAGTTCTTTGCCAAAATCATGGTCTGAATGCTGCACCACTGCAGAATATTCCTGACCAAAAGCCGTGGTGAATTATGTCTCTTTATTCTAATTTTATTTGCTTGTGTATTTGCATACATTTGCCTGTGCAGCTTTTGGAAACACATTATGATTATTGGACTTGTATACAGGGATTTTAAAAGGCTGCTACTGTTTTGACTTGCACTTTTTCTAACACTGTAATATTTTCTTTAGCTCAACTCTTACAGATCTCAGAAAGTCTCTAATGGGAGTTCCATGATGAGTTGGGGTGAGGGCTGCTGGGTGAAAGCAGACAAAAAGCAACACAATTTGCTTCAGAGCATGATGATTCTAACTGCTCAATGGATGGACTTCCAGACTTTGAGATGACATTGTAGCCTAAGTTTCCTAGAGGGTTCTTGGGGTTTCATATTGGGTTTGATTGTTTGTGGGGTTTTGTATTAAAACTTGCATTAAATTTTGCAAATAAGCTTCTGGTGATCTACTAAAAGGGAACCAAATACTAAACTTCTCTTGAAGGCAAATGCAGTAAAAATTTCTATTGAACAAAAGAACTAGTTAGGTTACACTGATTTTGGGGAGCCTCCTTTATTTTTCAGTCAGTGAAGAGCTAACAGGTTTCAGGCAATACAGGTCTTTTTGACAGCACATATGAAAATATATAACTTTAATTTTTTAAAAAATTTCTATTTAAAAAAAAATCCAAAAAACGAAACAGGCAGGAAAAGTGCTCCCTAATTTGTAGTAAGAATAGTGAATAAATGGGGAAATCAGCTATCATAGGAATTTCTTTTAATTTTTTTTTCCTAACTGTATTCCATTTTCTCTGCACAGATAAAGAGCAAAGAACAGAAAGAGCAAAATCCTTAGCATTTTTTTCCTTAATTGGTCAAACATATTAAAGTAGTTACTCATGTTAGTGTAAAATGGAAAAGTCACAACTGTTTCCTTCTTTAATAAATTGAGAAAGTTAATCTAGTCTTGTTAAGAGATAATTATTGGACGTGAAAAGCCAAGATATCAAAGTATTGCTACACATGATCCTTCAACTTAAAACAAACAGAAACATAAAGAGATAGCAGTCCTGTGTGAGTCCTTTCTTTTACTCTGATGGAAAGGAAAGCCATGCATTTCTGTAATGTGGCACTGTCATTGGGAGTAAAGACTATAAACTCTGCACCGTATCTGTAAGGCCTCAGGACTGTGGCCTCTCCTTCTTGTTCTGTCTTAGCTTTGTTTGACCTGACTGTAGCGTTGTTTTACTAGATTCAACTGTGACAACAATTGTTGTTTTTTTTTTAAATTTGCCAAGTGTCTATGCCAATTTTCCTTTACTTTTTAAAATTTTGATCTTGTATGTTACAACTACAATTTTATATAGAATATCTCCGTGTTACTGCTATCTAACCAAAATAAGATTCTTACAACTCTAACACAATAACGTAGTGTAGAAAAATGCAGGTCTGTTATGACTGCAGAGGCCCTGAGAAGTGGAGACACAAGATATGATGTAAAGGAGTAGAGGCGTGTGATGAGAAGAGAGGGAACACAAGTTGGCACGGACGATCCCACATCTACCAACGAATCACCAATGGTCAGTTAAAGAAATGTAGACCCAGGGCTGGCATAATTGGTTTTAGGGGCAGCAAAGAGAACGCAGAAATAGTATCTGACATGTAAAATCCATCACATATAGTAAATTTGGATGCAACGTAGTGCTGTAAAACAATGAAGAAAGACAAATGTATAAATGTATGTTAAGAAAATGTCTTTCAGCAGGCTACAATATCAGTCTCAAGACCCAGATGAGCAGAGGAAGGGTAGGGAGAACAGCAGAAAACAAGGATAGAAATGGAAAGTATGTATTGCAATTTTAGCTGTATTATTATTGATATTGAGATTCTTTCAGCATAGAAGTATTGTAGAAATTTTTTTTCTATACTTCTGTAAAAGAGTGGACCAATAATTTTGAAACATGTTAAATACATCAAGGATAGCCAGACAGATAGACAGATAGATAGATACATAGATATAGTTGCACTTTCTCTTTGCCTGTAAACAGGATCTTTAGCAAAATAGAACAGAATCATTCTCTTGGTAATATCTGTCCTTTTCAGATCTCTTATCTGTTAGCAGTTTCTTTTTTGGGATTTGCAGTTGTTGCATTGATAAGTCATGAGGAAGTAATTGCTGTGCTTAAGGATATTTTTCAGTAACTTGCGGAGTCCTATAGTACATACTTAAGAAGTTACAGACAACACTGCTTTTCTGAATATGGGTTAATCCAAAGGATTTCTCTCATAATGTTTTATAGATTAATGTTTGCTTCTTCCATGTGTTCTTGTATTCAGCTATTCTGTACAAAATTTATATCATGTGGATGCGAAATGCGCTATACATAATTTGTAACCTGGGAAATACATAATATTTTCATATTTAAACTGTAGTGTATATGCAAAAGTAACTGGGAAATCTTGATGGAGATGTTTGTTCAGAGAGAATAGAACAGTGCCTGCCCATCCACTTCCACTTTTAAGAAAGCTGTGGACCAGGATGAGGTCTTCCCTCATTCTCTTCTTCTTCAGGCTAAAAAAAACTAAGTGACTTAAGCCATTCATTTTATGGCTTCTGCTGCTGTAGTCAGTCTGGGCCTCAGGCGGACCTCCCAGACACACTCTCTCTGGCCATTGGAGCAGCTCAAGGCACTTGTGTTGTTCCAGAGTGGGTTTGAAATATGAAGGTTGACTGGCAAAGTAGTTGCCGAAGTAAATGGGTGCAGAAAATGCACTCTACTCAGGCTCAGCAAATGCAACAGCTCTGCTTTGCTCTATTTAGACCATTTTATACAGATTTGCATGTCTAACGGCAAGTGGTCAATTGAATCTGTGAAAAGCCTTCTAGTTCACCCTTCATCTCTCCTTACACAAACGTCCGTATAAAGGTTTTTTCTAACTTTTCCGCCACTCCATTGGAAGTGAAAGTGTTCTGAACACCACTTTATATAGTCCATGTCTAACACCAAGCAAAAGAATTGACTCTCACTGAGACTCCTCATTGATGTGGTAGATGCATCCAGTACGTGTGCATGCTTTACAGTCACTAGTTTCATATTGAAGATCTCTTTTCTTCAATCAAAATATCAAAGAAGTATAAATAGAAACATGTCACAGGCAGCTGAAAAACTGTTGCTTTGTTTTTTTACATCTTTCCAAGATTTTTTTTTTTTTGCCTGTGTGTGTAATGTCTCATAAAATACATACATCACCGGTTACATCCACCAGGACAGAGCAACAAAGCTGGTAGTCCAGAATTTGTATTTGTGCATAATATTTTTTTATCTATTATATGCAATCATTCATTTACTAGCTAAACTCATCTCAGTAAGCTTTTATCTTTGAGGAATGCTCTTTCTGCTTGTCCTTCACTTCAACATATTGCTTGTCATTGCTCCTTAAAACAGGCTGTTCAGGGTTGCTTAGCGAAGGGATTTTTGCTGTCACTGTCTTATTATAAGTAATTGTAACTGTCTTTCCATGTAGATGCTGAAAGCTGTAATTCCTCCTACTTTAAAATTGTTCCCACTCTTACTAATTGACAAGTGTCCTTATCCAAGAAAACCCTATGTTTTTCATATTTGAAGGTACCATATGTAACTGTGAACGCGTACTGTAAGGCTGGCAGATTTCTAGGGGTTCAGTGGGAATGAAATAATCAACAAACACTAACACCTTCTACTAAACTGCTTGTGTTTTTTAATTTTTGAATATAATTTGGTGTTTTAAAAAATACTATCAACCTGCCAGCCCATATATTGATTGTATGGTTTGCTCTTTACATGTGCCAGTTGCTATCCTATCATGTCATGGCACAGGTGAATGATTCAGCTGTTTTTTTTTATCGAGGTAACTACAGTTTCAATACAGTGTGAGACATTGGGGCCATCTCTTTAGAAATGTTAGAACAAAAGAATGGAAGTTGATTCCAGGCTCAGGAGGAACTGTATTCTCACATGCAGTATATAATTTATCTTTAATCTTAGATTTAGTTACTTACAGTTTTTGTCTAACTTCTCAAAGCTATCTTTTTCTCTTTTTTTATATTATTTATATATAAAATTAATCTCTTCCAAGTATGTGCAGGTAATATAAATCCTTGTTTATAAAAATATGGACTTGGTCTTCCCTGCAGTATTGTGACCCTCTCTACATGAATTTACATATTGCTTACAGGATTGAAGTTGTACTCACTTAAGGCAAGGTATGCTTTAATCTTGAAAATGCATCTGGAAATATACTGTGTTCTCATGATATTGAACATTCCTTGGAAATGTTTCTGATAACCTCCGGGTTCATTATTTCATTCTTTTTTTTCCTTTTGCTTTGACTTTTTTCACCTGTCACTGTGGTGACTGTCAGATATACTGGAAGCAATAACTCTGCATAAGCAGTCCTAAGAAAAGAGTCTCATTTGTTTAAATTTGACAATCTTTTTTTCAACCATCACTTTTTGTTATGGACTTTTACATAAAGTGATTGGAAAGTTCATGTACATGAATCAAGAATGGTGTGATGCCATGTTTTGCAGCAATGTCTAAGAAAGCTAGAAATGGCAAAAAGACCACCCCCAAAGAAAACCAACTCCAAAACATAGCACTCAACTGGACCTTTCCTATTTGCCTTGCTTTTTCAACATCATTTGTGAAGACATTAAGTGATAAACATACAGGAACAGAAGACACAAACGTCCTACTGAAAACATGATTTTGTCTAATGCAGATTTCTTTAGCATGGATTGAATTACAATACCTTTATTGCTGCTCCTGACAGTACCAGCATGGGGTCATTTTTTTATCTTGTCATTTTTGATAGCAAATAACTAAGACAGATAAAAAATATTATTCTTTATCAAACTAAGAAAATGACGGTATATAGACTGTTTTCCACCGAACTGGATTTCTGGAACCTAAAATATTTTTCAAATGAAAGTGAAGCAAAACTTTTAGCATTCACATGGAAGATTGGTGAATGCAGAATAAAAATTTAGTTGCAAATATAATTCCTTGTTAAGCTGATTCTTTTTCTTTTCCAGTCCTAACTGTAGGAAAAGAGAATCATCTACCTGATGATACTAGTGCTGGTGTGCATTATCTTTGAAAACTAAAGTCCATCAAAACATGAAGGTGTCTTTTACTTTTTTTTTTTTAATGAAAGGCACAAATTTGTTTTCCTGGTTTCCGGGTGAGACCGAAATATCCCTTCAATATATGTGTTAAAATGTCCAAACAGCTCAGCTTAAGCTTTCAGTCGACAATTTGATATTAACATCTATTTTCTGGCTGCTGTTAATAAGTTATAACTTCTTATAAGTATTAAATTATTTTATAAAAGAAAATAAATTTTGTTAAAGACAAAGAACAGAGCATCCATAAGAATGTCATCAATATGCATTCAGATAAATGACTACCTACATCATTATTCTGATATTTAATGATTCTCTTATTTTCCATAATATCCTATTCCATGGTGACTGAAATATCAAAACAAATATATGGATGTAGACCTGTGTTCACTGAAGCCTCCCAGACTTCTAGACAAAGAGATGTCTCCTAGCAGCTTTCAGCTTTTACGTAGCCTTGCAATTGCAGTACATCTCTGCGGTGAGTTTCAGACCCATATGAAACGTCTGAATTTTCTGATTACAAATTGAATAATTGCACTTTCCACTTCTATAATTTTCTTTGTATCTGGTGTAACTCAACACAGTTACTTTATATCCTGTATTGTTGAGAAGAATTTAAATTCTGGCACAAGTTTATTCAGATTTGCCCTTCTATTGGAGACAATCCAGTGAGAAGAAGAACTCTTTTAGGGAAGTTGTTCTGTAAAGATTTTCGCCTTTTGCATGATGCAAGTACCTGATCCTGACTGACACTAATTATTGCTATGACTAAGGTTCAAGTAATGCTGTTGTTTAAGGGTTTTTTTTAATGTTTTTACGCACATAGATCAAGGGATTCAGGTGTGTGCAGCACAAAAAAAAGAGCTTCAACTTGGTCTGACTGTCTCTCATGCCTACTAAAGGAGAGATTATCTCTAGTACCATCTTCACAATTTCAGAAAAGTTGATGCAGACATTAAGTCCCATAACTTCCTTGCACAACTACATCTCTGCTGGAGTCCTTTTCAGCAAATGCATCTTAAAGCAACTGGACTGCTTAAAAGCAATTTGGACTGCTTTGTGTTGTGATGAAAAGATAATCAGGGTCTGAGCACATAGTCTACTTTCACCTTTACTCTGGGTCGTGAATCCAGGAAGTATTTGCTCTTGTGGGTGAACACTGAGATTATTGTCACTGCGCTGAGTACATACACATCATTATGTGAACCTTTGCTGTTTTGAGGAATACAAAGTTCTTCCTTTTCCTTTCTTTTTTTAAAAAGTAGATACAAGTTAGTCTAAATACGCCTATGTTGGCTATAGACTCCTCAAATAAAATAATCTATTTCAGGTCTCAGTTTCAAGCTTGATGCTGTGAATTTATTTTTTTTTTAATTGTGTAACTTAATGTATGACTGAGGAGAAAAAATAAACCACATTATATAAACCATAGGAAAAGATTAACTATCCTGCACAGAAAAAAGGTTTAATCAATTGATTTTTCCCCCTTATCGTGAGTGAAGACTAGAACAAACTCATGCTGTAACATTGCTTCCCCCACCCTTCCCCCACTTAATCCTTAACTACCAGCAGAGGTTGTGATGGCTGCATCCACCTTACAGGGGACTTTGGGGGAGGGATGACAACATGGCAGCCAAGGCCACAGTGACCCAGATGCCTTGCTGGCAATGCAGATATCACTATTACATCAATCATCTTACTCCGTAAGTAGGAGACAGCTCAGGGCCCATTGAGCTCTCCTGCATGGCAGGGGCTGCACCTTGGGATCTCCCCTTGAGTAGGGACAACTCTCCAGGTTACTCCTTAGGGCTGAAAGATTCTTTGCCACAACAGGTCCTTAGTAAGTGATTAATAGTGTGCTAAACTTTGAAATATTTTCTAAGTGATATAAAAGATTGATTATGCTCATATAATCCTTTAGATATAAACCACTGACTAAATCTAGGACTAGGATTAGATCTGGAAGCACCTAGACTCCTCTCTGAGAAGGTGTTTGGAACTCCAGGGGGTTCTTTCTGAACCTCATGGCTCAATAGGAGGGTCTCCCTGAGAGCTTTATCTGACCTTGTCCCCTCTGCAGTACATAATCATGTGTGCCTTGCAATCAAACCTAATTAAACCACTGTTGAATTTAACATCGATTTTTTCATTAACTCACTGCTTTAATAAAGTATACTGTTGCTCCTCTCTTACAAGTGAAGTGCATCACTCCATTTACAACACGTGCATGGAGTTTATAAATTGGAAGCATATCTATTGATTTTAATGGCTCCTGATTTGCAGTCACGTAAAGAAGATCATAATCAAAGTGTACGTTATTTTCTAGTTCTGTTGCAATGAAAAAAAGAGATATAAAAGGCTTGCTTGATAGCTTAGCTTGCACTAAATTGATTTATAATATGATTGCATTAAAATGACATTGCAGGCACTGGCATGATTTTTTTATTGACATAACTTATTTTCTTTAAATTGCCTAAAGGAGCAGCTCTGAAAGTGTTATTTACAAGAAATGTAAGAGAATCTCTTTTTTTGTAGCCTTACCTTTAGATATGTGCTTTCTGTCATTCCTATTTTCTACCTATTTTGTCTGTATCATGTGATAGATGGTAGATCAGATAATCTGATCCCTACTAAGTTCTACTCCTGTCTTCCTTTCTTTGGGATTAATATGACCTGGTAGATTCAAAATGGTTTCTCTAGCAAGGGTAATGAATTTTCTGAATTTTCTGGATTATCTATTTTTTTCTTTGCATATTTCAGGTACGTTACAGAGATTTCTAGTGCTTTACTTTCACTTATTTCTTGTGCATGTTGTAAAATCATTTTCTGGAACTCCAAAATGTTTCTCATATAAGACTAAGGAATATGTTTTCTATTTTTTTTTCTGATATCCGTTTAACCTGTAAATATAATTTTACCTGGAGAAAAACTATACATTTATAGATCAAGCAGAGTAAGTTTACTTAGGTTTAGTTAGGTTTAGTTCTGATTAGGAGCAAATATCTAGTCTATCCACACACTAAAGTTTTTTGCATTCTACTGTAGATATGTTACACCACATTTTCTGAAGTAGGCATAGATTCTACAAAACAGTTAAAAATAAAAATTTATAGATGTTAATTATATTGTGAAGGGATAGTTTCATTAGTATCGATGCAGGACTCTTGAAAGTCACTTACCTAAAATCTCTGTTTAAAATGCTGGTGTTTGCTTTTTGTGGCATTGTTATTTTCTTAAGGTTTTTCAGTGTCTGACATTCTGTATAAACTTAGTCGTGTTGCCTTTGTCTGTGGTGAGAAAATATGTTTGCATCTTGAGAAATTTATTCATATTTTTGAATTATTCAAGTCTAGCCATTCTGATGTTGAGTATACAGCTGCAGATTCTTTTAATATAGTGACATTTTGCTGTAAGTAGTATAATCTCAAAGACAGCCAAAATTTAAATTCTATTTCAGAGAATTAAATCTTACTAATAGACTCTCATAATGGTGGATTCTGAAGGTCTGGCCTCACTTCTATTGGAGCAAGGACTTCAAGTTCTAAGAAGTCAAGCTGACAAGACTAGACCTGTCTTGCAATCTAAAAGGGAAGAGATTTTGGTGCTAATGTGATTACCCAGATTGAATTTCTTAAGAAATTGTTGAAATCTCTTTTCAGATATGTGACACAATTGCCTATAGTTTTGAGGACAGGGAAAACCTGGCAAATGAGTAGGAGCACCGTAAGTTTCTAATGTCAACTCCATGCCATCTCCTGGCAGATTTCTTCATCATCTTTTTTCATCTTGTGTTGTAATGCGATGCTGCAGGAGGCTGTCATTGACTGTTTCCCATCATTGCTTGATATCTATTTTTCACATCCATCTACAATGTCTGAACTGAGGCACAAAACCAAAAATAGAAAAGGCATAGCTATCAAATTCTGTAACTTTGTACTGCTGCTTACATCACCTCTTCCACAGCTACAAATTGTACTCTTCCTTGAACCCCATATTGCAGGAGGTAAAATAGCTAATAGGATGCAGAAATGAAAGTGGATGGAAAAACACATTTTGGCCTGGAGTTTGCTGGACCTAAGAGCAGTAGAGGAAATCTGGGAGGGACAGAAAATAGGAAGACCCTGGAGAAGGTGCCATAAATTTGGATAGACATTCCAATTCTGAATACTTAACCAAACCTTAATGTTTCTGTCTTTGACATTGTTCCATCTGTACTACTCTTAAATACAGTGTGTCAAAGTTCATAAGTCCAAAATGCTGTTTTCTGATGCCAAGGATATGTAAATGGAGACCCGGTTTTGAAAAATATTACAAATATTCTGTAACAAGATTTTTTCTCTAGCCCTGAGGCCTATGTTTCACTGATGGTATTCTCAGCCTTCCACTCACCTGCTGTTTAGGTGCTGCATGGCAAGGTTGATGGCATGAACCTTCTAAATTAGACTTCCTAGGAAATACTGCTGATGCATTGCCGTGTGTGTAACCACAACACAGCTTGTAGGTATATAAACAGATTAGAACCTGTGAAACGGTAGTATTGCTTTTGGTCTTGTTCTTTCTCAGAATCATTAGACAACAAATGATTTAGGCGAAGGAAAAAAAAAAAAGAACCAGAGAAAGTAATTAAGTAATCATCCCTTTTGCTCTTGTCCTACTCAAAGGCTTGGGGTGTTTTTTGTCTAATTTGCTGGTTTTGCTGCTTCTGGGAAAAAAAAAAAGAAAAAGAGTTTTATAAGTTGAAAACTGGGAAATTAAAATACTAATTGGACTGCATTCAATTTTAGCTAATAGGTGGGTTCTTACAGTTAGTATATTAAATATTAAATTCCTCTATTTTATACTGCATTAATTTAAATGTGCATTATGTTATTTTCCCTCTACAATGTCATATCTGAGGAAAGAAAAAAAAAGTCTTAAGAATATCTCATTTTATCTTAGTTAAATAAACCACAGGCAATAACTGGGGTTTGCACAACAACATATTCTCTATAACAGTTGTACCATAACAATTTTTAGGCAAGTCAGTCATCTTGCCACTGAAATATTTCAGCTTTCTATGTAAAAAGCTATTGCTGTTGGACATCTTCACATTTGCTATTACCATAATTGCATATTTCTTGTGAGAAATTCTTACATCCTACAGATATGCAAAATTGAAGCATGCAGAGACTAAAGAGTTTTTAAAGGTAGTTATGTAAGTCTGTATCAAGGTGCACAGAAAGCCTTAGATACAAATATGTGTAAGGTTCTTAAGAATTTTAAGTCATGTCTTAATTATTGGTAAGGACTGGTCCTTTTGCCTGCTGATCTATACACTACACTAACGAAAGGGTAACTTCTTGGCAGATTGAGAGTTGCAATAAGGTTACCTTTTTTTCTCATGATGAAGTTCTCAGGCATTATTTGGCCTTGAAATAGAATTATTTCCATTCCCATTTGTAGTCTCTTCCTCCATCTCATGAAAAAACACAGGACAGGCTATATCCCTCAAGACACTAATATATTTTATGCTTTTATGTTAATTTTACACAGAAATATGAATGCTCCTTTACCAAACATGGAAGCAGTTTATATTTTGAATCTGTACTAGGGAAGAAAGATGACACTTTTGATACTGGAAGTGATGCACAGGATGTTTTACACAATCAGTGTGTCATAGTCCTTGGGTTTTGTCCCAAGCTTTGGTCCTCCCAGAGTGCATACTTTTGATACAGAGTAGATTGCAGGGACACTCAGTTGACGCACCAGTTCGCCCAGAAGACTCTGGAATCTTAGTGATCATCTTGAGATCATCTTGACCTTCTAGGTCCTTGTCCTGGTATTTGTGAACTCCTGGGAACCCTTAGAAGAATCTGGAGGTGTCTCGTGGGTCCTCCTGCTGAGAAGTGGCTGAAGGAATGGAGGTTGTTTGATCTAGAGAAAAGAAGGCTCAGGGGAAACCTTAAAACTCTCTACGACTACCTGAAAAGAGCAAGTAGCAAGGTGGGTATTGGTCTCTTGACCCAAATAACAAGAGATAAGATGAGAGGAAATGATCTCAAGCTGCATCAGAGGATGTCTAGATTGGGTGTTAGGAAGTATTTCTTCACAGGAAGGGTTTTCAAGCATTGGATCAGGCTGTTCGGAGAAGTGGCTAAGTCAACATCTCTGGACATACTTAAAAGACATAGATGTGACACTTAAGGATTTAACAGTGTTTTGTGTCTAAGTAAAACTAAAGATAAGGGTAGCTCAAGCAGCTTGTAACAGATTCTCACAGCTGTCCTTGATCATGGTGTGTCTGAAGCCTTAGGGACCTACAGACTTCAGGAATGTTCAAGCACCTTTCTAACACATGCTTATGGAGAAACCTCACCCTTTTAACCCCTGTATATGGAGAAACCTATATAAGAGCCAGATCTAGAGCACAGCTTCTGAAACACACCCATTTGTGCAGAAGAGTATGAGGAGGAGAGCAGGAGGACTAATAAATTACCTGTATCCAACATTCACATCCTGATATATGGTGATCATATACCTCAGGCAACAGTCCATGGGCACTTCTGGAGTAACTTTCCAGTTGGACTTTGGGACTCAGAGTTTCAGAAGCAATATGAGCTCTGCAGGCCTCAGGCTGTAGGAATTGCCTAAGACTTCTTGCTGATGCTGGGGTATGTGGTCTTCTAGTCTGCAGGAGGCATACAGTTTTTGAGAAGCTATCATGAAAGAGCTGTGGGGAGGAGGTCATCATACCGTGCAGCATTGGAGAGGGTGAGAAAGAACAACTGGGTTTACTCTAAGACCTTGCAACTTCAAGAACCTGAACTTTTCCCCGCAGCAGAGGGACATGAAGAGCGTGCATATGTAAAGTTGGAAAGTGGAAACTACCATCAAGATTGAGGCTGGAAGCCAGCGACTTCATGTACCAGGAGGAATGCCCTTGTCCCACTCTGTGACTTGCAATTACAGGATGGGTTAAATGCCACAGTAGTTAGAGGGAAGCTTGAAGTGTTATTAAATAGAATGTCTCTGAGGGCTGTATCTGAGATACACAGGACCACTAGAAGGAAGCTCTGAAGAAAAGTATTAGGGGACTACTAAGATGATTGGTATACTTGATTTGTCATCCAGGAATGTTTGCTGCTTCCTCATATTCTGAATGTTGTGAAGTGATTATCTAAGCTCACCCCGGGTACTCATGCCAGGGTGATCTGGAAAGCATCAAACATCACACGTACAGTACTCAAACACATGGAGGGGCCAGGTGATGTTCTCTTCAATTCTGCTGGTAAGGTGGAATGCCCTGAACAGGAACTGACAAATTCTGCAGTTTAATAACTGTTTGTATGGTACTGTTGATATCAGGGTCTGTGAGTATGGGATTCTCTTTGAAGATTAACATCTTCTTGGAAGAGATGAAGTCCATTTGACTAGACAGCAGAAAAGCATCTTTGAGCCAGAGAGGTGGTGAGTAAGGCCCCAAAAACTTTCTCAATTAGCCTCTTTAAGGGTCTTATGGTTTTTTTCTCTACCCTGAGTTAGACACACAAGAGAAATAACGACAGGATATTCTCAAGAGGTCAAAACAACAAAAAAAATATTACTGAAACTTCAGAAAATCGGAGAACTTTGGCAAAAGTTAGAGTAGCATTCAATCAAAACCTTCCACAAAGCATTAACTTAGACCATTCAATTTAGCAAGGTACAATTAAAAGTTACTCAAAACTCCAAAAAGAGGAAATTAGAAGATGGAGAAGAAAGAGAAAAGATAGAAAAGAACAAATATAGCTACTGCTCCTGGTTCCAGAGGTGTTCAGCTGATAGAAATTCCAAGAGGAGGTAGGGTCAAGACATGTAGTCTTCGCGCACTGCAACTTTCCAATACTTTTAATGAATTGGATTTATTTCTAAATATAGGTTTAAATATTACATCTTTGACTTATTTTCAGTTTGTTCTGTCATATATGTGGTGAGGCTGGTGGAGCCAACTGGAACAGCTGCGTGCAGCTTTGGGCAGCCTTGGCTGCTCCACACATGGGCCCGCCCAGCACCCCACACCTTGCTTGAGGAGAAAAAAGAGAGTAAAGAAAAAAACCCATTAAGTTAAATATTTTGATTTCCACATGTGAGTGTTCATGCTTTTACAAGATTATCCAAATGGAGGTCTCCTCTGATATTTTAGAGACTCAGCATTAATTCCAATAAGAACCGTGACCTAACTTAAGTACGCAAGCCATGTGTACTTAAACCACAAGTTGTAAACATGTTTAAACATACGTTTATAGACAAATATAAGTGTATTAGAACTGGTTTGATGTGTTACACCTTAGAAATTATACTATTTAGCAGGAGCTCATGAAAGAGGAAAATTCTCTAAGAGCCAGGAAGTATGACTGATGAAGACAATTGGAATCATAAGTCCCAGGGGGAAGAAAACAACAATTTAATACCTCGTAGTCTTGCAAACAGGTGTGAGGCAGAACCTATTTTCCGTGTCTGCAAAGAATGACACAGGAACTAGGGGGCTTAAACTGCAAGAAGGCAGATTTAGATCTTCTATTCAGAAATCTTTCCTCTTAAAAGATAGCATCACACTGGAATAGACTGTAAAAGGGGTTTCATCCTCCCTGTGCAAGGATTTTTAAAGAATGAATTAAATCGTCACCCACCAGGAATGAAAGCTATAATGGTAAAACACTCTCCAAGACAAGGGATGAACTAATTGAACCTTAGGGCCTCCTTCAGTACTACTCTTTCACAGCTGTGAAAATAAGTAATCATTATAAAGGGGGAGCTACAAAGTTGTCCTATAAAAAAAAGCCTTTTTCAGAAAAAGAAAATGGTAATGTGTGCAATTTGTTAGGCATAGGAAAGCCCAATCTGAATTTTAATTAGCATTTTCTGAGAGAGGGATTTTTTTTTTTACATACTTATTACTAAGGACAAAATTATTTATTTTTCAGCTGTTGAAAATTGGAACTGTTTTCATATCTGTAAATATGATGAAAACATTAATTATTTTCACTGTTTACCTTCTCACAACATTTAAACCTCAGTTACTCCAAATCTAGTAATTTTGTCCTCAGTATTAGAACAAAAATGTTAATAAAATGTTTAAATTTTGAATCTATTGGATTTGTTAACTTTCACTTAATAAAGTAAGAGATATTCAAAAGAAAGTATAAGTGATTCCTATCAGGCTATAGATTGAACTTGGACTGAACTTCTATATAAGGTAAAGATGATTTTGGGTAAAATAGGTGAGTTTACAAATGATGGTATGAAGAAGTCATCAGCTCAGCAGATATTTTTCTCTGATTTATAACTTTCTAATTTATCCGTTAACATATTATGAAGTTTTACTGAAAGTATATATTATGTTTTCTAAAGCCAGAAATAGCAGAAACTTAATTCCTGGCATTTAGTTTTGGTCTGTTTTTTTTAAAATTAACTTTGAGGAATTGAATGTGATAAAGTGAAGTGAATCTGCACTACTCTTCAGTTTTGCAGCCTGCAAATATTATTATTCTTTGGATGCTAAAGATTTTGTTTACACTTTAATGAGATTAAAAAAACCCTCAAACAGAAATCATTAGTGTTTATAGAACATAGTTATAAGTACTGTCTGCACATTAAAAAGGGTACATTTTTTATTCTAACTTTGCCAGTTCACAAAGGGAAAAAAAGTATTTTATATTCTGGTATGGTTTATTTAGTAAAGATGATCAAAAATGTAAACAAAATTCAAAATTTTACTGAGTGTAGCATGTGAGTCTATCTGACCTACAGGACAGACTGTCAGCTCTCACAGAAATGGTTGGAGACATCTTCATCTTTTTAAGAGAAAATCGTCACATTTATGTATATGATTTAGTTCATTGACTTGTTTTCTACACTTTAATGCAGCTGAAAGTATTTTATATATAATTGCTTTTGCCTTATCCTCAAATTATTTGACTTTTGAACTGCACCTGTCTTTATTTTTTATTAAATTCTATTTTATTATGCTATGGTATATTATACTATATCGGACTATAATACATCGTATCATATCATATATCATAATCAAGAAATGTAGTTCATGATTCTGCTGCTTCATGACACCAACTTCCCATCCTCCTTGTTCTCCTTGGTGCTGAGTAAAATCTCAGAGGTTTGTTTTACACTTACTTCATGCTCTGCCATATATTATTCAATTTTAACTCCTCTGTACATTCTAATAGAATGCATTTTTTAACCAAATTTTGCAATAATGTGCATAAAATTCATACCGTTGAAACTGCTGCATGCGCATGGATTCTTGAAATAGTCCATTGTATCATATTTACATTGTTCTAATCTTATTTATGAAACTTGTCAAGTAAGACTACTTAACTGGATTCCTCCGTATTGCACAAATATATTCTGCTATGCTCAGTACATATTGTTGACCATTAGTGCATCTTATTATCTGCAGTGAACATAATCACCCACAGCTGTAGAGTAAGAATATTGAGTAATTTGAAATTATAGCTTTTTTAAAGGTCAATGTCCTGTAACAGAAATTATTTGCAGCAAGCTTTTTATATTGCTATCTTCCACACAATTCAAATTTATTTCCTCTATTTTTTTAACTACAGCTGATGTAAACCAGCAAATCACAATAACTTCCAGCTCCATGCTGATTCCCTGCTGTTGGAACTGGCAGTCTTGCATATAAATTGAACTTTTTTTTTTTACCCAGAAATCTTTCCGTTCCTTCAGGTTCTTAAGATCTTCTGGAGGTAACCCTAACCAAGGTAAAAGTCAGATGAATTCTTGTTTGTAATCTTGATGTATCTGCAGTGAAATAAAGAAGAAAAGTCACACTTGCCTTCACCTCTGCTAATGTGGAGGTAAGATTGGAAAGAACAGGGGCAAAGATGTCACAGATGTAATTTGTATCCTCAAATTCTGTTGAGGATAAACCTTTTAAGCTTGGGATATTCCTCCATGGTATCTGGCTTAGATTAAATATACTTTATATGTCCAAAACTGGGGAAAAGTCTTCTAGAACAACACATAATTGAGCCCAACATGTCTGATATTTCATTGCCTTGTATCTTCTGAAGTCCTTTGTCTGTGTAAAGTAAAAGTAATGTACAGGTGTGCTGTTGTCTGCCTGCTGATTTAGTTCTGCAATCACTACATGAAGTGTAAAGCAATAGAGAATATATTGTGCAGTGAAGTGGGTGTAAAGGTGCCAAAATGTAACTTCAACCAAAACCATTATTGAATAGCTGATAATTCTACTGTGTGCTGCTGAACATTATAGACTACTTAGCAGATATTGTGATAATAGTATGGAGTTTCTGAAATTAAGGAAAATGTATCTATTTCTCTTTATAGAAAGGATTCGTTTTTATTGTTTTTTTAATCTTTATCAGTAGACTAAGAACCAAAATACATTTTCCATGGATAGGGCATTTTAAATTAAACTGGAACAGCAAGTTAATCTATTAGTATATATTTGTCTCTTTTTTATTTATCTTTTCATATAACTCCACATAAAATCTTGATCGTAGTAATATTTGGTTTGTAATTTTTGCCACATTTCTTTCTCTGGGCCATGTTAGGTAGATCAAGAATTTTTTTTTAAAAAGTGGAATCCTCAGAAATAATGTGATATATTAATTCTAGTATGCTTTTGCATAATTGCGTGTGACAATTGTATGGACTCATCTTAGTCCTCCAAATGTGTAAATATGGCTTGTCTGGGTTTTTTTACTACATCAGCTTGTAGGAGTTTACAGGATGTGGTTTCTTCTTTTAATTACTATGCTGAAATTATTGCTGCGATCAAAAAATGTGGGTTTCTTGGGAACCTGCATGTAATTAGCTGCTGTTACCCAGAAGGCTTAGAATATCTGAGAATTATCCTGCGGGAAAGCAATTGGCCCAAAAGGCTTTCCTTTTCTGCAAGGGAAAGGGTGGGTTGGAGGGAAGAATATGATGTTTTTATCATACTGTAGACTTGTCAGGAGAGTGATGCTCTAGGCAAATATCATTAAAACTATTATTTGAATGGAAGTTATATTATCAGATTGGTACAAATCCCAAAGAACTTCCTATGAGCTGAAGCCTTATTTTCATAGAGCTACAGATACTTCTGTCACATTTAGAAATTTACTATATCTGATGATTAAAGTTATCAGAAATTATAAAGTTTAGTCTTAAAGTCTTTTAAGAAACATAGCTATGTTAGTCACTTGAAAGGGTCATGCAACGTTGTAATGATGGCACAGCAGTGAATACGCCAATTTTGCAAAGTGAAAATTTTCCTTCCAAGCAATGTATTTGCTTTCTCTGTTTTGAGACCTTAAGAAATTAACTGAGAGGTGAGTAAAAATGTATTCCTCCTGGAAACTCAAGTAATTTGCACGCCACATCACTTGAAGAATACCCATAGTTTAAGATGAAGTCTCACAGAGTAAATTCCATACATTCTGTTAAAGATTGAAGGCCAAAGTAAAGGGACTCTCTTGAGCAATCTGTGATTAAAAAAAAAAAAAAAAAAAAAAAAAAATCAGGGCTTCAGGAACATTTTTCTTATCAAATTCTTCTAAAGATGTCTCATTTCTAAAGTTTATTACGCATTGTCTTGTTTGTAGGAAGAGTAAGGGAAAGTAGATGAAAACATATTTAAATAGCAGGAATTTTCCCAGGTCAAATGGCACCCAACTTTCCCCCACTAGCATCATTCATTTTTCAATATCTTTATGCATATATATTTTCTTTTTGACATTATGAGTATATTAAAGCATTCCAAGTTACCAAGATGAAAAGTAGCATTTTTGATCAAAGTCTGGTATGTAAGGGAAAAATATAGTAGGAATGTAAATTACTGTCCCTAATCAGCCACTTAATATGGTCCTGACATACAAAATTTTATTTCTTTATAAAAACAAAGTTAAAAACTTTCTGGAACTTCACTTTTTGACATCATAAATGAGTGACTCTGTTCCCATTTTTGCCTAAAATTTTGGAAACAAAAGCATTTAAATCCAGTAGTCAAATATTTACAAGGTGTTATTTATCTCCAGCTTTTTTTGTTTCAGACATGCTGGTATTTACTTTATTAATGTTTACTGTGAGAGCACCATGCAGTTACTTTAAGGAAGACTGCAGCTTCACTACTTTGATATTGCCATATTTCTCACTGAGATTCTTTCTACATGTCTAAAAGTCTTCTGAGCAGCGGTAGAGACAACAAACGTTTGGACAGGATTGTTTTTGTCCAGAGCAGACCTACTTTGCCAAGTGGAAAACTGTTGAGAGGCATTAAACTGCAAAAGAAATCTTTTCCTGGTTGGAAAGAAACCATAAACTTTGTACTTCAAACAAGTATTCTTCATGGGGGAAAAGATCGGAAGAAGTCCTCTGTATTGGGACAAAAATTATAGTACATTCTGCCTTCTTTACTATGCTTTTTGAAAACTTGAAGCTTTAAAAGAAGTTCAGTGTTCTCCACTATATTTCTCTTTTCATGTACATCATTCCAGCCCACAAGTCTCATGTCTACTTCGTTCGTTGCTGATCTTACTTGTGTAAGAGTGGAATTTCTGGGTTTGGCCAACATAGCCTTTTAACTGTTAAATGTTATTACAGATCTAGCAATTCTTGGTATCATTCAGCATTGGCTGAGTATCTCCAGAGGTAAGGAGTTAGTCAATAACTTTCAGATTAGTAAAATTCAGTGACAAAGCCAAGGAGGATATGGCCCAGTTCGGATACCTTACAGCTGCAGTTGTTCAGACTTCTGTGTGTATGTGCATGTGTGTGTATGCATGAGTAAATGTGTAAGACATCTCGTGAAGAGAAATTTCATGTTTAATTTTGTCAAGCAAACATGGCTAAATGACAATTTTAAAATTTAGTGAAGATAGAGGAATGTCAAGTTAACTTCTTGAAACGGTATTCTGACAAAAATATTTAATTGAGACAGAAGTGGCAAAACAATAGCTTCCCAAGTATTCTTTTAGATCACTGTTTGGATATATTTCCCCATGAAGGTATATTTTGCTTGCAAGTGCAGTTTTTTCCCTGATTAATGTTTGGATATTGTGTGTATATAATGTGACAATTAGAGAACTACTTCACAGGAATAATATGCTGTGATTTGGCATGCAAGTTGCATTCTTCCTGAGTGGACAGCTAAATTCTGGGATATTTGGAAGCATAGGTATCTATAAAGTTATTTTTCTTTTTATGTCTTTACTAATAAGCCTTATGCAAGCCAAAAAAATGTTACTTTTTGGGCTTCCCTGGGGAAAAATAACATGTTAAAACGACAAGGCTTTTTGTTTGTGCTTTTAGTTTTTTGGGGGTTTTTTTGTTTGTTTTTTGGGTTTTTGTTTTTGTTTTTTTTTTCAGGCAATATTCTCAAAAATAGTTTACTCACTAAATTTATTTAAACTATTTAATTGTAAAAATTACCTCATTCAACTTGCTGGCCATGCTTCTTTTTATGTGGAACGGGATACAGTTGGCCTTCTGGGCTGCAGGTGCACATTATCAGCTTACATCCAATGTTTTGTCCATCAGTAGTCTCGACTCCTTCTCCACTGGCCTGCTCTCAATGCATTCGTGCCGCTGTCTCTAGTGATACTGGGGATTGCCCCAATACAAGTGCAGGAGTGTGCACTTGGCCTTGCTAAATTTCCTGAGGTTTGCATAGGCCCACTCCTCAAGTTTTTGAGGTCCTTTTGGATGGTGTCATCCCTCAAATGGATCAACTGCACCACTCAGCTTTGGTGTCATCTGGAAACTTGCTAAGGGTACATATGATCTCTTTCTCTATGTCATTAACAAAGATATTAAATAGGATTGTTCCCAGGACAGACCTTCAAAGGACACCACTCATTACTGGTTCCCACTTCCATATTGAGCCATTGACTGTAACCCTCTAGATGCCATCTGGCCAATTTCCTAACTGTCCATCCCTCAAATCCATATCTCTCCAATATAGGGGGAATAATTTTTTGTGGGCCCATATCAAGTGCCTTACAAAAGTCTAGGTAGATGATAACTGTAGCTCTTGCCTAATCCACTAATGTGTAGTCACTCCGTCACTCTGTCACAGAAAGTCACTGGATTAGTCAGGCATGATTTGCCCTTAGTGAAGCTGTCTTTCTTACGTTTTGACACGTCCTCCAGGAAGATTTGATCCATGGTGTTACTAGACAAAGAAGTGAGGTAGTTCCCAGGGTCCTCCTTTCTACCTTTTTTTTAAAATGGGTGAAACATTTACCATTTTCCATTCACTGAGGACTTTGTCTGGCCGCCATGACTTTTGAATATCATGTAGTATAGCCTGGCAACTACACCAGCCATTTCCCTCAGGACCCTGGATGCATATCATTGAGTCCCAAGGAGTTTATTTTCAGGTTCTTCAAGAGGTCTCAAACCTGATCTTATCCTGTGATCAAAGAGACTTCATTCCCCCACTCTGTCTTTTGAGTTTCAGGGCTTGAGGGGTGCAGGAAGAAAACTTCCCATTGAAAACTGAGACAAAAAATATCGATGAGTACCTCTGCCATGTTTATTGTCACCAGCTCTGCCATCTTATGGCAAGGGGAGTGCATTTTCTTCAATCTTCCTTTTCTGGCCAACATGCCTGTAAATTCTTTTCTTACTATTCTTTGCATTCCTAACCAAATTCAGCTCCAGCTGCACTTTAACTTTCACAATCCCATCCTTACGCATCTGGGAACCCTGTATTTATCCCAGGATATGCATCCCAGGTTACATGGCATGTGCATTTCCTTCTTACACTTTAGTTTGCCCAGAATGTCCTTAAATGAATATGGAGAGATGACTGGAAGTAAAATAAGAGGATGGAAATTATAGGGTAAAATGCAGCTTCTACTCCTTGGATGGAATGGGGTTGGCATGCTTGAAGCCTATCCCACAATGATTCCTCATACACATAATCTGAGACTATAAGCACTTGCTAAGGGGGTGGGGGGGGATGGAACAGAGAGTGGAGCAGAGTGAAAATACCATGGCCAGTCTCTGTAGAAATTCCTGTAGGGAGGAGAACTTGATGGTATGAGATTTTGCAGCTAATAAACCAAATAGCACCTGTTCACCAAAGGAGATAACAGATGTCCTGCTGCTGAGTTAACAACAGTGGCAAAATCATTCTCCTTCATTAAACTTGATTCGTTATAGCCTAATTGTAATAGGCTGAACCTGGATAGGGTTAGGGACACCTATTGGGTAAGAACTAAACTCTGTGTGTGTTCAATATTTTTACTAGGGGTTAGAGCTTATCTGTATTTTGTTTGGAACACGTTTTTGCAGTCAGATGCTCTCACCAGAAATCCTCAAGCCTTAACCTGTCACAGTTTTATATTAATACAGAATGTTATCCTGGAAACTGTTGGTGTGAGCCTTTCATGGGTGCTGGCTGTTGCTGGCAATGAGTAACATTCTTGAATGAAGTGTAAGGCCCACTGAGGGGTCATAAAGTGGGAAGACCTGCTGAGGGGCCTCCCTTATGCTGTTGCTGCGTGTCCCTGAATAAGTCAGTCAAAGAGTCCAGCAGTCCAGCAGCATTGCTAGGTGAAGGGTTCCCCTAAGGGGGCACTGACAGACCAGTCCGATAAAAGGGTCTCCTTTCCTGGGGCACTGACAGACCAATCAAACACTAAGGGCCGAGGAAATCTCACACTGAGGGTTGAGGAAATCTTCCCTTTTCACATGACACTGAGCCATGCCAGTCTCCTGCATTCCTTGGTAAGACATATTTCATTCGGTTAGTCAGAAAGTCCAGAATAGGGTAGATAATGAAAACATTTTACTTGATTGGGAAGGTAAAGTATCCCTTTTGGGTTTTGTTTTTTGTTTTTTTTTTTTTTTAAACTATGTTCTTGGACAACCATCTAGTTCTCACACTTTTTACTGTAAACTCCAGTTTGAGAATCTTTGAGGCTTTCTCTTCTTTGTAGTTCTCTTAGGTATTATGCCTGAAGTTGTTCCATGCAATATAACCCTATTTTATTTTAGAAGTATTTTTTCCATTTATAAAAAAATAGCTATAGGGCCCTAAACCCATTTTTCCACTGGAGAGTTTAAAAGCTATCTTCTTTTTTTTGCTTTTTCCCCTTGCACGATATCAATCAAGGAATGTATTTTAAAAACATATTTCATTGCAAGGGTTTTAAATTTGCTCCTAAAAATGAGGAAATCACAGCACTCACAATACATACCATACTCACTTTCGCAACAACATAAGGCCAGTCTACCTTCGTTTTCTAAGACTTCATAGACAAGTATGAGTCTTTGTGTAACCCTTAAATCCAGAAAGCCAGAAGAAGGTAGCAGATACTGAAAAAGATATTGCTATAACACAATGTTATAACTCTTAAACTAGGAAGTGATTGTTAAATTCTAAACATAATAGAGATTTTACCAGATAACAAAACATGCCAATAAGTTGCTGGAGTGACAATAAAAGTCTTAGTATGCACTGGTTTAATTATAGTGTGATAATGTCTTAGTGCAGTATCTTAAACACATATTTTAAGATGTAGCATTTAAAGTATGGGCTTTCTAATAAGAGTGAAGCATTGCTCATAATGTAGCTGCCATCCTTCTTAAAGTTTTGTCTCTCTATAAGATTACACAAAAAAATGTGGGTTTTATTTTTATACAGCTTCTTGAAACATGACCAAAAATTTTCAATAGGTTTCTTGAAGGTGAACTGAAAGAGAAAAATGTACATTTTCATAAGTCCAAATTCTTTCACTTACTATAATGAATTAATTAGGATAGGGAGGGAAATGTAATACAGATCAAGCTAAGATTTTAATTTTTTTTTTAATATGAATTAATAAGTTCTAATCTAAAGCACGATTTTCTAAAGATAGTCCTATTACTTCATCAGTTACAGCTGGTGTGGGTTGCAGTGTCTGTAAAACATTGGGCTTTACTACAGCTGAAGACTGAGTCACTTGCAAGAAATTTTGTAAAATTTTACTTCTCTATTAAATGTTTCTTTAGAACATGACCATGGAGTTTTGCAATTGAAAGCCCTGATCAGAAATTCCTAATTCTCATTGTGACCTTCTCACTGCACTTTTGCAGTGATTTGAAGAAACAGTAAATATTCTGCTGACAATACACTTACAGTACATGTAATCTGATGGAGGATAGTTGGTGAGTTCTGGAGTTACTTTCTGATGAATTAAACCAAGTAGCAGAAGAAAATTATCTTGAAGGACTTTAAAAGGATTTTTAGTGTTAGAGTTTGATTATTGAGAGATGCCTCTGCCCAAACTAAGGTGCAAACGAGACCATATGCCAAAGTCAATAGTACAGATTTTACTTAAAAATAAATGTGAGGTAGAGAAATAGAAAGAAATAAGAAAGAGGCAGAGGGAGAGTGAGATTAAGCAGGAGATAATCACCACCCCGTGGATCCAATGGCATCCCGTTGGTCCTTCTTCACCCTGGTCTTCGCAGTGATTGCAGTCCCAGAGTCATTCTTCTGGAGATACCATCTCTATACAGTCCAAGTTCCAGGTATCCTTGGGGTGGTTACAGTTGTCCCCATAATGGGATAAGCAGTTGTTTCCTTTCTCACAGTCTGCCACTGCCCTTTGTCCAGCTGCACTAACCAGAATGTGTTAACTAGACCTCACCGCTGCTAGGCCTGGAATTTGTGCCTTCCTGTTGCCAGTTCCTCTCTTCTGTGCTTATCTCAAGTTCCCACTAGTGGTGGCTTGTCTTATGGTATGTTCCTTCTGTAGCCTTGACAGTGTATGAGGCAATTGTGATCTTTAAGTCTCTTACAGTTAGATGAAACAAAGCTGTCTATTTGTGCTTATTCTACTGGTACAAATCAATTGTCAGTGTGAGTGAGTGAAAAAATAACTTCATTGTGTGAGCAGCTAAATTAATCATCGCTATTAGAAAGTTTTTTCCCATGATTCATTCACAGCTTGTCTAAAGAAGACATGTTCAATTACTAAACACGAGAACAGCTACACAAAAAGTAACTGTATGTATGCAGAAGAGTAAAAAGAGGAAGCCTAAGTCAGCACATTCCTTTTTACACATTGCTGGTGAATTGGAACTTATGTTGACAACTGTTTTTCTCATGACAGTTAGTCTTTAAATCTTGAAATTAGGAGCCTATCCCCAAACTATGTCATTAAAACCCCTCAAAATCAAGGATTTTGTTCCCCTTAGCACTTCCTTTGACACTCTCCTTTCCTTTCCTTCTCTCCTGTCTGGATTTAATATCCACAGAGTGTTAGTGTTTTCCTCTTTCTTTGGAAATTCATAACATTTGTTCAAGCTTCAGTCTCATTGTTTAGTTATACCATGTTTGTATTTTTTCAAATTAGAGAATTTCAGAATGACTTCAGACTTGATGGGTGCTATGGAAATAAAAAAATGTATTGTTGTGGTCCTTTGAGAATTGCAGAATACAGAAAGGCTAGTGTCCTATCGGCTTGTATTCCAAGCCATGATTTTGCCATTACCCTAGTGTCATTCACAAATATATTTATTTCAAACTGTTTGTTGAGGAGCTGTGGTAACCTGTGGAACCAGTAGTGTGAAGGGGGGAAATGACATTCAGGAATCTGGATATTTCTAATTATATCTATTAAATGGATGTGTTGAATTTTTAACTTCTCCAGTAATTGCTGGGGAGGGTACCTACTGGGTCAGGGGAGGACGTGGCAGGCAGGGCACTCCCATCACCCCAGACTGGAGTGGGGCAACTCAGGGGCACTGGGACAGCCTCAGCCCTGGGCATCAGGCACGTCTTCGGGACAAAGCCTTGTGCAGATCTGTGAGTAGGAGGTGCAGGCCCAGGTATCTCCAACACGGTGGCCCCTGCCAAGGGCAGGCGCCATGGCAGAGCCTCAGCTCGGACCAGCTGCCAGGACTGGATGCTGACCCTGGTGACCACATCCCCAAGGGGCTTCCGTAGCTTCTCCCAAATATCACCAGGAAAGTGGCCTGATGGAAACGATGGGAATGGATATGTATATACATATATATCTGTCTGAGTATAATTCATACAAGTGGCACTCGTATATGTGTCTGGGTGTGCATCTGCATACAGTTACATGAATTTCATGCTACAGGGAAGTCTGCTGTCACTCTGATGATTCTGTGTATGGCTGATGTAGATTATTGCTGAAAGAATTAATTGCTCAGGCCAAGGCTGAAGTTCATTTTTAGGTATGAGGCACAGAGGACACCTTCTCAAAACTGGGATATGTATGGCTAAGTGGGAAATTGATTTTCTGCTAAATTTTAATTTAATCACAGCTCTAAATCGGGATTTTCTGTGAAAGTGCTGTGTCCTAAATTTGTTTTGTAGGCTTTAGTGATAATTGTCTTCATTTTGTCTCTTTCTGTGTCATGGAAATACACTGCAATTTTGCATGTGACTTGCAGACTACACTCTAAAATATTTGAAATATATTGTTCTATCTTAAAAAAAAAAATTCATGCTTACTCTGTAGTGACTTTTCCAGCATTCTGACATATTTCGTTGGTTTTAATATGATCAATATCACAGAGTATTAGGGAGGTTATTCACTCCTAGACTGATATGGATTTCTAAACTGCCCATTGTTTCTCATATTTTTTTTCTCGCATTCTTCTTCAGTGCCTCCACCTTTCTGTGCATAGAAACTAGGGGATATGTCTCATTAATTATACAGGAATTGCATAATCTTGCTGTATTTTCCTCAGAATTTGGATGCCAAAATTGTTCATGTGGGAAGTAAAACTTTTTTGGCTTTTTTCCCAGAGTACACCATTTGATGCTTAGTTACGCTACACTGGAATTAAAAAAAAAAAAAAAAAATCAAGTGAATACCTCTATACTTCAGTTATGACTGTAGGCAGGAGAGGAGGCAAATACTTACAAGCTATTCTGGTCTGCAAATACTGACCTGACTGAAAGACAGTTTTTTAATAGCAAGACTTCCACTTTTTTTTATCTTCTTCAATAGAATGTTTAAGAATACTTACCACTAAAATTATATATATGTAGACTATATTAACCATTTTTAACTCTGCAGATTTTGCATTGTTTCTACCACTATCTTCCACTTTGTAAAATTAATGGAAGATTCAGTCAACTGAAGTAAAATTCTACCTTTTCTTCAGTTTTCTTGAATCCTCATATTACATACTTTAGTATCGTTATACAGAATTGCTGTACTTCTGTAGGCAAATAGAACATATATTAACTGAAATGTTTCTAGTGATTTTGCAGATTCTTATCTACAGGGATTTATAATTTAAAATGTTTCTGTACCTTAGCATAGATTTTTAAATCAAACCATTTAAAAAATATTAAAAAGTACAGAATCTCCTCTTTGAGTCAACTGTAATTGCCCTAAATTATTTGGCAAGAATATTTTCATCTTGCAAGAATCACAGCAATCTACCACAGCTCACTCTTTGTTTACATAATTACCAACTAGTTGCACTTTCAGAATATTCTTGATGCATCACACTGGCTATTTATGCTAGAATGTTACATGAAATTCTCATTTTAGACCAAGTCTTACTGTTAAGTGCTTTATCAAAGTATAGGAAGTTGTGTTTGCCTTGAAAGTTTGACAGGAAGAAAAAGATGCAGTACAGAATGTACTCATCATTATTTTTATCTTGTTTTACTAATTGTAATGTTTTAAGTCTCTCTCCAATTTGAAGAAAATTAAAATAATTTACTCATAAGACTGTAATACTGCACCACTGCTACATGTTTATCATTCTGGGATGACTGGAACAAAATATAAGCATTGCATTGTTTTTCAGTTTTCCAGCCACCTGTATTCCAGCCTTATAACATACATGTTGGAATCTTGTGTCCTCAGAGCACATTAGATAAAAGCCAGCAATCATTGTCAAGAGCTAAATATTTATAAACAGCATAAAGCTTTTTGCAATCCCAACAAATCTAGAATAAATTTCCTATAATGCAAAATTCTCCCTCCAGATGCTTTCAGATTACAATGAACAAATGCATTAGCTTAAAAAATGCAGACTTCATGTGCTCTCTTGCTTTTGGTAAATAATTGGGTTGTTCATATAAAGCTTCTAAAATGCTGTGTTACATAACATAAAATTTCATTTTTAATTGAAAATTTAGACCAGTTAAGAACTAGATGTAAAAATGTTTTTCAAAATCTTTTTGTTTTGTTTTATTTTCCTTTTGAAATGATATTGAGGTCCTTGAAATAAAGCAGTATCTTTGGTTTTACAAGTTTCCTTTGCTCTTGATGCTTGCAGAGATCATAGTCAAGACAAGATAATTCTCCATTTGGCATCCTAATAGTTTCCATTATAACTGACTGACAGAGCTTTACAGTGCAATGAAATATGGGTAAAAATAGGATCAAATTGTTTTCTTCTTCTGAAAGAAAAAACTGCAAAAGGTGTTCCTGAAATTTTCATGGTGTTGTGCACTTGAGACGGATGAATTTCTAATATTTTTCTCTAAGGACAATCTTGCAAAAAATAAATTAACATGTAACCCTTGGAAATATTGGCAATATAAGAGTAATGTTTCACCTCCTGTCCCAAATGCTTTACGATGACGCCTATAAATACAACGAAAAGAAGGTAATGAAGAGTGCTTTAATTTGGTCATCCTCAGGTGTTCACTATTTACAAGAAGGGTTGATGCTATTATTGCCTAGTGAATGAAGCACACAGGTCAGAATAGAAACGGAAACACAAGTCAGTGATTAATTCTTGGATTCATTTAAGTAATTGGTTCATTTAATGATCTTTGTGGTGCAGTGCAAGGTCTTTTGCCTCTGTCTGTCTCTTCCTCAGATTCTACTGAGTTCCTTGTTGTGCTAGGAAATAACACTTTGGAATTGTGAAGGTTTCCCTCTTCAACAGGAGAAATGTACTTTTGCTCTCTCTCAGTAGATTTCTGAGCAATTTAGTTATCTTCAGTTGAGCAAACTTCTCCTGCCTGCAAGTGAGTAGGACTTTTAGGAATTATGTTCAAAGATTTTGGTTTTGGTTAACTTAAGTTCTAGATTCAGCAAAATGCAATTTTCAATTGAAAATTAATTTTAAAGATAATTTTTTCCACGCTAAAAATTTGTATTACCATAATATTAATTTTTATTCTCTGTGTTCTATTTAATAATTAGTTGCTTCCTATGTATGGGCCTTGAAGCCAATACTACAAAATAAAACAGCTATGTAAGCATATGCTTAAAGAAAACATGTACAGTATTGAAAATCTTCAGCCAAAAATCAAATATTACTTTATACATTAGAGATTTATATCAACTAGAAAATAGTTACCCCTTCCTCCCAATTACTGAGTAAATTAATTGTGGAATAGAATTCTATTGACTGTAAAAATGGTTGTAATTATTGGGTAGCTTGAATGAATTGAACATATAAGGATCTAAACTCAGAAAAAATATTGCTTTTAATTCTACTGCACATCCTTCAGGAAATTGCAGTGACTAATTTGCTTTGAACATGACTGTACTTGTAACATGATTAACAGTAAAAGTTGCTTATCCATCCTGAAAAAAGAATCCTATAAACTGGGATGTCAGAAGGGAAAAAATGTCCCACTCAGTCTAGGCTAGATAGAGTAAGGTTAATGAGCAATGTTTTTCCCCAGGGACTAGATGGTTGTGGAGAGAAGCCCAGCTAAGCATGTGCTTAAATAAGAGAGAACAGAAATATATGGTCTAGCAATGTATTAGAAATGAGTCTGCAAGCATGAAATGAACTGAAATCTGAGCAGTTCAGCGAGATGCCAAGAAGACTAGTTTTCCTTGTTTAGCTGAAGAATGTAGTTGGTCTCTTACTTCAACCTGTTTCTTTTAGAAATCTGTCAGATTAATGGATAAAATAATCTTCCTTTTTTTCAAGTGGCATAACTTTATAAATCCTCCATCTCTGCCCTCTTGCACCTTAGAACATCCTGGAATATATTTTTTGGGGCCTACTGCTGTCTATTATTGTTGACCACGCTCCTTAAATATGCATAGCTACAGATTCATTGATCTTGTATACAAGATTTGAAATAACCAAATTTTGCTCTATAATGTGTGCACTTTCACTTATTTTATTATTAGTAGAAAAGAAAAGCATTCCAGAACTTTAAGAGCGCTTGAAATAAAGCCAAGACAAACTCTCACAAAAAGTATATTAGCCCCAAAGAATGATGACATGACTGTTCATAGGTAAAAGCAATGCAGCAAAAACCAGTCCTTTGCCAGTGTAAATACAAGCAGTCATTTCCCACTGCAATTTGAGTATACTGTGCAAGGCTTTCATTGTCTGTAACAACACTATATCAGTGCTACATCAAGAACAGAGAATGTCTCCTTACAGGGGTTTCTCAGTGTAGTTGCCAGTCTTCTGTGCTTTTGCTGTAGAGGTCAGAAAACTCCTACACATCCTCCTCCCTCCATCACTACTATTCTGTTGTGGAGGGTCACATTGGAACAGGTTTTCCAGAGCACGCTTTTTAATTGTATGTATATGTGTGTCACTGTAAAGATGAACTGCCTTATTCCTGATCTTTTTTGAATGAATAATCTTGCATAAAACCCTCTCAATAATATATGCAAAAAACCTATATTATTGGTGAACCGATTTTGCATAAAATCCCCCAAATGGAGGCAGCAGAGGGGTGGACAGGTAGTACGGGCTTCAAGTATGACCTGCTAATCTGGTGCTACTATTTCTCAAGAAAAATTCATCAGAAAGTGATCTTGAGACTCTCTCAAATAACACTTTTGACAGTTACTATAGAGGAAGAGACTAACGCTACAGTATACGGATTGCATAGCTGTGTTACAACATGAATGCTATTTAATCAGTTACTAAATTGCAAATTAATTGCTAGTTCATACAAAAAATAAGACTGGAAATTTTCATCTGCTTTGATAAATTTTGGTCTACTATCAACAGGTATGTTCCAGCATAGCATGGACACTGTAGTGTGACCTTAAGTGCATGGTTACATATTAATGCATCTGATGATGAAAATATTTTACAAAACCATGCATGATAGTGTAGATATTGATAGAATAAATCAGCTAATATTTATGTGGCCTTGAGTTTATAATAAGATTAGTGCAATACCATGAATTTTTTAAATACAGGTGTCAAAGCACATGCAAGAGATTTTTACGTACACAGGTTTGTCTTGGAAAAACTCCTAGTTGTTTCAAGAATCTATTCAAACCAAAACTGCTGAACAGAAGATACCATACACATTTATACATTTATACACCTATATACACATAATATACAATTAACCTGAACTTATCATATAAGAAAAATCATTTAGTAGTGATTGCGGGCAAAATCTACATGATATGTGAGAAGGACTGACATATAATACTAATTTATGCAAAAGTCTGTACACTGAACTTATCTGCTGCATGACTTCTGCAAGCATGTTCAGTTAATGCTCTGGAGATAATATAAAGGAACGGGGTAAATGTAAAATCCATGTTTTGATGGTAGATTTTTGACAAGTTCTCATTGTACCTTGTTGTACAATTTTGTTGTTTTAACAGGTTTGTTAACTTTAGCCTGACCAACTAATGTTCTCTGCCTTCATTCTTGGTAATGCATTAAGTATGTATTGCTCTATATACTTCATGCAATTCAAACTGGTTTTTTTTAACAAAAAGGTATTTAAATTCTAAATCACATTTATTATATATTTCTACATCATAATGAGTACTTTATATCAAAGGGTTAAGAGGACATCTGTCATTTAGGATCACTTATTACTGTATCTTAAAAAAACCAAAATCAAATGTTAAACTAGAAATTAAATATTGAAATTGAAACCTGGAGATTTAAAAATAAAATTTTAAAAGTTCAACAAAGAATAGAAAAAAATCCCTTGTGAAGGTAAACCTGAAACAGCATCCAGTGGGCCCAAGTCTTCATGCATATTGCTAAGGTATAGAGTCAATATTTTTTAAAAATATTATATATATATATATATATATATATTTATACATATGGCTTCACCAAAGCAAGTCCTGTCTAACCAACCTGGTGACATTCTATAATGGAATGACTACATTGCTGGACAAAGGAAAACCTACAGACGTAATTCATCTGGACTTCTGTAAGGCCTTTGACATGCTCCCCTACAACATCCTTCTCTCTAAACTGGAGACGGATGGGTTTGATGAGTGGACTATTAGGTAGATAATGAGTTGATTGCATGGTCAGTCCAGAGGGTAGTGGTGAGCAGCTCAAAGTCCCAGTGGACATCAGTGATAAGTAGTGTCCCTCAGGGGTCTCTACTGGGACTGGTACTGTTTAATGTCTTCTTTAATGACATAGAATAAAGGGATCAAGTGCAGCTTCAGCAAACTTGCAGATGACCCCAAGCTGAGTGGTGCAGGTGACATGCCTGAAGGACAGGATGCCATCCAGAGGGTCCTGGATAAGCTTGACAAATGGGCCCATGGGAATCTCATGAGGTTTAACAAGACCAAGTGCAAGGTCCTCCAGCTGGGTTGAGACAACCCCAGGTAACAGGCTGAGGGATAAAAATACCAAAAGCAGCCCTGATGAGAAAGACTTGTTGGTACTGGTGTAGGAGAGTCTGGACATGATCCAACAATGTGCACTTGCAGCCCAAAAACCAGTTGTTTCCTGGGCTGCATCCAAAACAGTGTGGCCAGCAGGGCGAGGGAGGGGATTCTGTCCTGCTCTGGTGAGATCCCACCTCGAGATTTGGGGTCCCTAACATAGGAAGGACATCAATCTGTGCACCCAGATAATTAGAGGAATGGAACACCCCTCCTATGAGGAATGTCTGAGATAATTGATTTTTTCAGCCTGGAGATGAGAAAGCTTCAGAAAGATCTCATTGCAGCCTCCCGGTACATGAAGGGAGCTTAAAAGAAGGATGGAGAGAGACTTTTTCAAGGGCATGTAGTGACATAGCAAGGGTGTATAGCTTCAAACTGAAAGGTGTTAAATTTATACTAGATATTTAAAAGAAATTCTTTATTGTGAATGTTATGAGGCACTGGAACCGGTTGCTCAGAGCAGCTGTGGATGGCCCATCTCTAGCAGTGTTCAAGGCCAGGTTGGATGAGAGTCTGAGTACGCTTGTCTAGTGAAGGATGCCCCTGCTCATGGCAGAAGCATTGGAAGTAGATGATCTTTAAGGTCCCTTCCAACCCAAGGCATTTTCCTTTTTTTTTTCTTTTTTTCTCTTTTTATTTTTTTTTTTGTTTTCCAAATGAAACACTGTGGCTTAAAAGAAATGGTAAAACCAAGGAATCCTTAAGACAGTGTATCGCATTTGTGGAATTAACCTTATGGAAATAAGAATCTTCCTTTATATCAGCGCTGTATTTTGGTATTCAAGATGATATTAACCACAGTATGATTCTGTAGTAAGTGAAAGAGATGGAGTTGGTGTAAGGCATCCTGGCTAAAAGCACAGTAATAAGTTATGAAGATAAATGTATTTGCATTTTTTTAAGTGCCTTCGATTATCAATGAGCTAAGCTGATGAATATCACCACAATGATATATCACTGAAGTTAGAAAATATTTATACTGTTTGTCTTGAAACCTTATTGATATAATGTTGTTGATAGTATTTCATATAGAAAGTGGCTCACAGACCAAATTCATAGGCAAGACTCTGAAGGACATAGAAAACAGTGATTTGTAACCTCTCTGATTGTTGAATTTACATAGTTATAATTTCACCATGCAGTTCTGCAAAGTCCTCTTGATGCCTTAAAAAACCGAGACATTAAGCAACCCACTTTCAAGATAATATTAGTATAGGAGGTAATATAAAGGCGGGTCTTTATCGGAGGCCTCCAGGGGCAGATATGGAAAAGGTGTACAAAATGCCCACTCCCCCACCCCCCCCACGGGGTGAATACAGTTTTATAAGTTTAGCTAATTAGCATAATTGACAAAAATCACCAATTAGGAGTACAAGCGGTGATGCAATTTCCCCTGGTTCAACCCCCTCTAAATCGTCCCCCCTCAAATGGAAACTAAACTTTTTTAATGAAAATGTGTCTTGAAGAGCTGTTTTTCGGCCTTGGTTCCCAGAAAGAACCAAGACAGGATAGGGGTCGTATACCCCCCAGGTCTTGGAGCTCTGGAATATGTTTTGTCATTCTGCTTAGGGAAAAGGTAGGGAAAACTACTGGGACTAGCTACTAATACAATAATAGGCTACAAATATATATGTAAAGAATACAGAGAATACATAAAAGGAAAAAGGCAAAAATCATTTGGCATCACACTTAATACACCTGACTTCTATTGACTGTTTGAAATAAATATTAGGATGTTACTCAAAATGATAGAAACGTTTTGTTTTCAAATTTCAAAAAAAATTTAGCTCCTTAAGAAAATTCAAAGCAAAAATAATTAAATTTAAACTCTAGCTACATTTGCCCTATTTCGCCTTGAGTTTTCTCTAGATGATGGGTTAGTTTGGAAAACCACAGCATTTTGTAGTTAAGAAAAATTTAGAAGTTTTTGTTGTGTGTTCATCCTAATTCAAGCTTACTATTGTCGAGAAACGTTATCTTTACTATAAGAGCAAATATCTTTAAACTGCATAGAATCATAACTTTGCAACTCCTATCCATTTAGTAAGTAAAATAGAAGTAAAATTGTCACAAGGAAATTAAGGATGCCTTTACTTCTATTCTTTAATTCATATACTTATTTATAATTTGATAAAATTATTATGGCTTTTGTCTGACAGCTTTAAACCAAGAGCTCAGGTTGGTTCATATTGTATGGCTTGTCAGCAGTAGCACCATTTCCCAGAAAAGGTTGTACAGGCGAATACATGAGGGTCTGGAAATCGGGTATGGCTACAGAAAAAGGTTTTACTGAAGTTTCTGTTGCACTTGACCAGGCAACTTTTTCAAATGCACATGCAGAGTGTAACTCCTTATCTCCAATACTTAATATTATTCCATGTCTAGCATTCCATAAACTTGTAAAACTTAGTAAAATGTATGTCTGTTTGATTTTAAAATTCAGTATCTTCTTCTGTGGTCTCTCTTAAAATATGAAAACCAAGCTACCTTTCAAGAAACTCCTGGGATTAAAGACATAGCTTTTATATAGATGTAGTAGGTCTGATGCCAGGAGAAGCAGCTATCTTGTCACAAGCAAGAGGCTAGAAAAACCCTTGTCATTCAGTTGCTTCCAACATTTTAATCATTTTTGTTGTTCTTGTCTTGGTATTCTGTAGGTCAGAAGATCAAATATATTACACTGCCTTTTATTTATAGAACAGTATTTGAATTTTACAGCATGTTTTGATCACTCTGATTTTGGCATTAAATGTATGTTAGTAAAACACCAAAAACGAAGAGCAATATATCAGAGAACAGATCTTGGTGTTCTCTTTTGCTGAAGATATAGACAACCATTCTCTCTTTAATTAAATTGTGCCTTTGTCATGCTATGTGGTGAAGCACTCATTCAAATTACAGTGAAGGAGCTCTTTATTTGTCTGTATTGCAGGAGATACATATTTAAAAGAAGATGATAATAACAAAAAACCTGTACAAATGTTTAATAAGATATCCAAAACAGACTTCTCTGTCTTTAGTTTAGTGGAGCACTTTTAAATGGGAGGTGAGATGCTTTTCACTTTTCTAGAAATTAATAGGTTTCTGCTGACTCCAAGATATTAAGGTCTTTTCATATGATTTTCAGATATAAAGAAGAGAAAATATTTTAAGAGCTGAGTTGATAATTGGATGGATTTCCTTGATGAAATCTCAAGCTTTTAAAATATTAAAATCTTAAAATATTTGGGGAAAATATTCTATAATTTTTATATAATAAGTCAAGTGAATCTCATCTCTTGATTTGTTTCACAAGTATTTTGCCTTTTGTACTTCTTGTGCATTAGGTCAAATTGTTATATATATGATAGTTTGAGTCATATCACTAGAGAGGGTTGTCCTGAAGCAATGTCTTCTGAACATGCTGAAGGATTCTGAGGGAGCTATGTGTGCAATGCCATGTCTTTCCTCCTGTTTTGGTATTCTGTATTGTCTCATCCATCAACCACGAAAGGAAAAACAGAGCCAATAATTTTCATATAACTCACCAGATTATGGAAATCAAAAGTGTGGTCTTCACCATGGTCCTAAGGTCCTAAGAGAGATTTTGTGTTGTAAATTGAGTTTGGAGCTTTGTCAGGATGCAGATATTTAAGTTATCTGGAAAAATAGTTGCTTTTAACTCTTCAGTTCCCCTTTTCCTCTCCTCACCACTTACTTTATGAAGTATTTTGATGGTAATATGAAGGGTTTTATGTCAGAAGTAAAAAAATATTGACAAGGAGAAATTTTACTTGAGAAGGGAGAGATGTATTGAAAATCCAAAATCTCATCTACCTGTTTTAACAAAACTTAACTCTTTTTCATTAAAGTTTTTTTGAAAATCGAGCTAAATAATTATGACATACAGGTCTTGGTAGCTCTTTTCACAACATAGAATTTGGTAGGATTCCAAAGTAGACCTAGTTAAGTGTGTGATTTCTTTTGAAGTGGAAACATTTTGCACACTTGATAACTTATATTTCCTATCAGTATTCCTCTCACTGTATCCCATTCCTATTTTTAACTCAAAATTTTTGGGGGTACATTTTATTCATAAAGTTCCTTACTTTCAGTCCATTGTGTTATTGAATCTCTGGCTGGTGCTGTGGAGGAAAGAGTCTGGTTTAGGAAGCAAGATTATTTATGGCTCAGGATTTGGGGGTTTTACAGGGTCGAATAATTTTTTTTTCCACAGTTACTTTTTTTCAATATTATTTTAAAAAAAAACAAAACAAAACCAACCCTGAATAAGTATGAAAAAGTGAAATGAAAGCACAGGTCAGATGTCAAAGGGTAAATCATTGGTTTAATGATAGGTTGAGCTCAACTGATTTATCTCATCTCTCTTAGCTAATGACGGGAAATCTTTATGTTCCTAAATTTATTATCCATTGTTTGTAGCTTTTCTGTATTTTAAATTCTCTGTTTCAGATCCTTCTGCATTTCAGCTTTCTGGTGATATATAACTGAAACTTGGATAATAGCCGTTGTGCATTAGTTTTCTTATTTTCTAGTATACATATTGTTAAATTTTTCTTTGTACAAGTTTTCTGTGATATACTAACATTATTATTTTTCTTTCAAAAGCTTAAAAAAAAGTAATAGGATAAAAAGTATTAATACATTTTCTCAGTGCTAGCCCTAGGCAATAGTAAAAGTATACATGGATAGGTATGCTTTTTATAGGAGCGAGCCACACATAATGCAATATTATACTACTACCATCTTTCCTGCGAGTCTGAGTTAGGATGAGCAATGACAGGATTGTTCAGCTTGAGGGTGATAAGGTGATGAAGTCACATGTAGTGAAAATACAAATCAAATGGTCAGTCCCTAATGCAATTAACTTTATCCTTCTAGATGAGGATTAGAGCAGAATTGGACATTGTCAGGATACTGAAGGTGCCCCAAGAATTGAGGTCTGTTTGAGACTGCATGGTCATATTACTTTTTGAGTTTTTTTCTTACCTCTGTCTATAGTGCAAAGAAAATTTCTCTTGCTGTCAAATTCATATCTTCTTTGTGGTAGAGCTTCATTGCTCAGAATTGGTATCTGTCTTTTGCTGCAAGCCACTAAAAGTGCCAGAGACCTTTTGCCTATAACTATCTGGTAACCTCAATAGCTCTTTGTTATATTAATACAAAAATTTTCATAGAGATCAGTTTTACTGGATTTTCTTTTAAAATTAAAATACGTATTTTCTGTACAATGCTTCATTGCTCTAATAAGGGGACATTTAACTCTCAGGGGCAGGATGCTGTAGGATACCCACATGTCCTTGAACTCTGAAAAAAAAAATGTTTTATTCCTTTTACATATCTAGTTACATGGTATATGAGAAATATTAGTAAATATATTATTTAATGTGTGTGTCTTTAAACAAAACCTAAGCATGAGGCATCATGTGTCATGTTTGTTTGCTCTGAGAAATAATTTGCATGCTAATGATATTTTCAATATGAAAATTGCTGACTTTGTAAGTGATGAAAACTTTCAAGGTGGAAAAACAAAAACCCCTCATTTTTTACATCAAGCAAAGTGCCTGTAAACAGATGATTTATGGCTTGTTATGTGACCCGTCTCACTAATAATGAAATATTCAAATACCATAACCTTTCCCATCTGTTCAGTGAGCAACTGTAACTTGGTGTTTGGCATCTGATCTTTGCAACAATTAAATTCACTCTTTACATAAGTTACACAGGTGATGACGATATGTTAGAGGCCAATAGTATTTTCCAGGGGTTCAGTTAAAGCAACACACACAGATTCAGTTGGAGCCTGTTCACAGCACAATGCAAAGTTGACAGTCCTTTCTGATATTGAAGATCTAAGAAAGGAGGACAAACTGGGCTCTTAGCTTCCAAATATTTAAATCAGCCTTAATCAGATGATGGAAATCTCCTCATTCAACACTTAACAATTTTGACTGCCTTCCAAAATTGCCTATAACAAGATAAGAAATGCAGCTTTGCAAATTTGTAGATATTTGGATGGAATCTGTGAGCTTGCTGTCTATTATTGATCTATTCTGATATTTCTACAAATTTTCCTCATTTTTCATAGGTCTATATTGCATATTAATTCTTGAAATTTTCCAAAGTGAAGTGGAAGTAGAGCTTGCTCTGTGGATAGCAGAGAAATTTGTTTTGTAAGTGCTGTTGAAATTGTGCCTTGTACTCAGAAATCCCAAGAATAGCAAATATCTGCTTTTTCCAATCCCCGAAATGAATTTTCTGTGTAAGTTTGGTACACTGTGCATACTTCATCTGTATAGTAATCTTAGGCTATGAAATACCTCAACAAGAAAACTTTGTTTTCAGTATTCCTTCAAAATACATATTACAATATAAAATATTGAGTGGAGCAACAATTTTATAGTTCACGTTGGAACCCTTTCTCACTTAAAAGATAACTAGAGGTAAACAAAAGATTGACTAGAGATAAACATCCCTGTTATAAACTTGTTTCTATAGGTGGTTTACATGTTCAAGTGCAAGAACTTGTTTTTATTGCGGGAGTGGAGGACAGAGGATGCCTTGTTAATGACACTTGACTGACCCTTCAAAACCGAGATTTTGTTTTGCCGTTACTGCTCTGGCTTTCCTTTTATAGCAGAAAATTCTCTCTGGAGAGCTAACCTCACTGCTGATGCCTTTGACACCTCGACTCTTCTTTTTTTTACATATCTTTGAGGAAGAAAAATTGATTTCTTCCATGAATGCTAGTACCCATCTTTTAGCACTAGCTGGTTTTATTTTGTTTTGTTTTGTGTTGTTTTGTTTTGGTTTTGTTTAGGTTTTTTTTTGTTTGTTTTGTTCTTTAGTGGTTTTTGATTATTTGCTTGTTTTATTCCTGATATTTTTTTCAGAGCTAATTTTAGTTATAATTTATTTGTTTCCTTTCTTTTGTCTTTGTGCAGCCTCCTTTATCTAAACTTTTGGCTTTGTTCAATAGAAAACTCTCATAGTTGTGATGTGTGACAGTATCATACAACAAAAAAGTTAATGCATTTTAGTTGATTTTCTGTCATTTGAGGGAGCTGCTGTAATGGCTTTTGTCATCAACTTCATATTTGTCAAACTGTTCCTTTATAACTGGACTGTTCTTGGCATACTTTGACCTTTCCTACACTTGGCTCCTTCACATACGCTGATATCCTAAAGAGCTGATCTAAATATTTCTCTGAGAACTCAGAAGTTTCAATGTCTATATGAAAAGAATTTCAAATTAATTTAGAAATCTTTGGGAGTGGTCTACACAAATATTGTTTTGGCTGTGGGAACTACATCACATGGAATTTTCCTTTGTCTAACCTGATACTGTCAAGCTCCAGTCTTGTTAACGGCATCTTCTATGCAGAAAATACTACGAACTCTTTTCACCTGAATCAAAAGTTAGAATGATAAATATTATAGTTATTTGATAGAAATTTATTGGCATTGTTGTGAAATTATTATTTGTCAATTGACTCTCATTTTTATGTTACCTTTCTGTTTTACAGATCTTCGTTTCCTGTGAATTGTAGTTATGGTGAGAAAGCTTGGAGTTTACTCTTTCATTTTGACTCCTTTGTGAAATTATCATTCATTTTGACTAATTCTAGAGACATGAAGATAATCTCACTTTCTGAGATCAAACCAAGTCTTTGTGAAATTACAAAATGTTCTTTTTTCGCCCAAGTAACTTCTTATTTCTAAATCAGACTGTCTCTTGGGAGAGAGAGATGTTAATAAAACAAAACTTGCTCACTTTTTCTCATGTTTCTGAAATGTGTAAATGACATTGAGCTTTAAAAACTAGTGTTTTGATCCTGTAGCTATATACAATATCAGAAAAGAAAGAAAAGGAAGGAGAGTTGAGGTACTGGAAAAAATACAACTACAGACAGATGCAGAGGTGCTGATTTTTCCTGGGGTAAAGTTAATTTTCTTCACAGTAGCTACTATAGGACTATATTATAGACGTGCTGGAAAGAGGGGTGTTTCTGTTACTGCTGAGAAGTGCTTATACCAAGTCAAAGCCTTTTCTGCTTCTCACTCCATCCTGCCAGTGAGGAGGCTGGGGAAGCTGGTAAGGGATTGAACCAGGACAGCTGACCCTAAGAGACCAAAGGAATATTCTAGACCACATGGTATCATGTTCAGCATATAGAGCTGGGGGAAAAAGAAGGAAAGGAGGGGGGAGATGTTTGAAGTGATGGTGTTTGTCTGCCCAAGTCAACACTACACATGATGGAGCCCTGCTTTCCTGGAGATGACTGAACACCTGCTTGCCCATGGGAAGTGTTGAATTAATTCTTGTTTTGTTTGTTTTGAGTATTAAATTGTTTTTCTCACCACCCACAAGCTTTCTCATTTTTATTATTGTTATTTTCTTCCCCATCCCACCAGGGAAGAGTCAGTTTGTGGCTCTGTAGTTCTTAGTTGATGTTTGGGGTTAAACCATGACAGCGATGTGAGGAAACCATTTAGTTAGTTTTAAACGTAATAATCATATCTTGTAATGATATTTATTGCTATATGTTCTTTGAATTATTATAGAAACTGGATGAGTAAGTGACAATACAATCATGAAGAGTGAGATAACAGTCTGGCTGCATAACAAATTTATCCAAAGATATGCTGATACATCTGTTATTTTGTATGTCAGTTTTGGGAGGCTTTGAGGGATATTTGCAGATGAAAAGTTGGCAGTGGGTATCAAACATAACAAAAATAACTAAGATCTGTGTACAGTGTCCTATAAGACCTGAAATATGTTTCTCTATGCAAATACTTAATAAATTATACTTAGGCATATTTAAATGACTTCACACACCTCTTGTCAGGGTAGTCATAAGTCATTCGGAGTGCCAAAATTCTGCAATGAAGTGTTTGGAGACATAAGATAATCATTCCTGTGGAAGTTTTCAAACTTGTTGTTCTTATTCTCTTTGGTAACATTGTTTTTATCTCCAAACAGAAGAGTTCATTTTTAAAACTTACTCTTGACTTTTTCCCCTGAAGTAATGAAATCACTTTCATTTCTACCTTTTCTTTTACAACAAATATTTTGCAGTGTTTAGATAAGAATAAAGTCACAATGCAACTAACTATGAACTGTGAAGTGTTCTTAACCTGCAATTCTGTACTCTAATATTTTGAACCCTGCTGAGGGAAAGATATTTTGATTTCTGTAATTAAATGTATATTCAATATGAAGAACTCCTGGCATGAGAACAATAGAGATAATCTGAAACTCATTTTTTAAACAGATTCTTAGAAATAACTAAAAAAACCCCAGAAAACTAAAGCATGTTCCTGTAATATAATATTCAAGCTAGCAACTGTAATAAACTAAAACCAATAGCCTTTTTAATACTGTGTGGGGAACTAATACCTTTGATTCTTATGCAAACATCTCATTCTCCTATGAATATCCATAATCTTAGAAAGACCTATCAAAGCAAAAATACCCAAGGGTATGGATGTGAAGCTTTTTAAGAATCTGAATATGCTAATTGAATGCTTCTGCAGTTCTATTAAGCAAAACAATTCTGCGTTAATTACACATAATTCTGTGTAGGCTAATTTTTTATATTAAATAAAATTAACCTGTTTACATTAAAATAGGAACTTTCTATGCTCTAGCTAAAATTCCATAATTGTGTTATGAGATACATGAGTGCAAGCAAATTATATATTTAAAATAAGCCTATATGAAAATTTCCAAATAAAAAGAAGTTCTAATGTTGATATTGGTGAAAGTAAATGTAGGGCCTAAGATAAATGATCGGTTATGAAAGACTCAAATTTTTCAATTTCATACCTTGGATTTTTAGAAGTTATTCCAAAGCAGAGATGATTTTCTATTGAAATAACACCTACATGAACTTGATTCTTCTGCAATCTTTATTTCTATCTGCAACTTCTGTTAATATCTGTTTCCTAAGATAATTTCTCCACTCATTTCAACCACACAGCAGCATTCATTTAAATATGTGCTTTGTTTCTGAACTTGTGGATTTTGTCATCAGTGTGTTTTTCATTATATGGATAAAGAAGCTTTAAATTAGGTAGTGCCATAACTGAATGAAGGCAGGTTGGTTTTTGGGAAATAGAAGGGAAAAAGAAACAACAAAAAAAGAGTTATTATGTCAAGATTATGTGTAGATTTGTCTCTGAGCTTAGGATGAATTATGATTCTGTTCAACATATAATAGCTATCAAGCAAAAGCTTAATTATTTTAAGTTTTGGGGAAGTCAGCTTATAATGAGAACATCATATTTTACAGATTATGTCCTGTAAGAATTTGGCTATGGAGTGTATCTTCTCTATGTTCTTTCAATTGGAAACCAGGGTTATCCATGAATGCAAAAATATATGTCTACTGTAAAATTACTCTACAAAGACTTTATGGCTAAGAGGTTAATTTAAAGCCTCCAAATTCTATGCTTCCTTACCTATGTCCCCCAAATACTGCCAATGCTTTGTTTGGTTTGATTATGTATTTCCTGCTTCATACTGCTCCATTTTTTTTTCTGCTATCAGTTTGCAGTTACTGATTAAAATCTGGGCATAAACACTTTTTTTTTTTGTGGCAATCTATTCAATTAGCAGTCCAGATAGGAAAGCCTGTTTTTTAATATGCTTTAGCTTCAGCAGCTGAGTTCTTACCTGAATGATCTTTACATATCTGCTAGACTCCCAATCTCATAGCTAAGACACATGAAGTTCATTGACTCTTCAGGCATCAAAAGATTTTGCAGAGAGACTGCAGCAACTCCTTTTTTTTTTTTTTCCCCCACAAAATTTTCTGGAAACTGTTACCTTCCAGTTTTGCAATTTTCTGTTAAAACTTCCTTCTAACTTAGGTAAAACATTAATAATAATTATTATCACCTTATGTTTGCCATGTGGGGTAGCAGATAACTGCAAGGGTAGAAAACCATGCTAATCTGTTAATGTGAGAAAAGACAGAATTATCAAGTATGAAGTCTGTATGTACACAAATTCATCATACCAGTATCTAAATCTGTAAAACATAAAACTTCAACCATAATACATCTGGAACATCATATCTGTTGTAAAATTGTTGGGTTTTTTTAACATATTGAATTGAAAAGCTACTAAACTTCAATAAAACTGAAGTATGCAGCAGACTTTCCAATGATTTGAGTTGTAATTAAATGGAAGAAATTTTGGACATAGTGTACAGAAGCTTTGGCAAAATGTTTTAGTTATTAAAAAAAAAAAAAAAAAATTTAATGAGGAGTACTGAAAATAATTTTATTTAGTAAAATGTTTTGGCTTATAGGTTTTAATAGAGGTTAGTGAACACCTACAGCCTTGTTTCTGTAAGTGTTGTGAGAGAGATTTGGTGTAGATATCTGATATCTAGGGGAAATAGTGTTGATATGTTTTCAAAATGTTAGTAACCGCTCAACCAAGCTACAGAAATAGTAGTACATAACTGTCCATAGCAGGAGTATTATCTGAGGTAAATGGATCTATAGAAATCGCATGTGTCATTTTCTATATAAATGGATGGATCTGATCTTTCACCCAGTATAATTTAAGTATTATATTTTAAATTACATTCTTTGAGAGTTGTAAAGAAGACAAATTAATTGAGATTAGTAGATAATTAGATAATTCAGTAGTAGATAAACAAGACTAAAAAGCAGTCTCTGGGGAATTAGTGGTTTTGTATTTAGCATAATATATATGTGAGCTCCGGTATGTTGGTCTACTTGATCCTTTTGTTTCCTATCTCCATATGTGGAATTATTAACTTGAGCCCCCCAGATAGCATGGTAATTAGCTGTAGGGCTATACACATATATTCCCAATAAATTATCTCCTCTATATGGTCTCTCCCCAAAAGAATAAATGCCTTTTAAAAAATTTCCACTTTTTGCAAACTCTTCAGTACCATTATCAGATCACACAAAATCACAGTGTGTTTGGAGCTGAAAGGAATCTGTGGAGATCCTCCAGTCCAAACCCCGTGATAAAGCAGGTCCACCTTGAGCAAATTGTACACAATTGCACCCAGCTGGGTTTTGAGTATCTCCAGAGAAGGAGATTCCACAACTTTTTTTGGGCAGTGTCATCCTAAAAATAAAGATGGCTTTCCTCATATTCAGATGGAACTTTCAGTGTTTCAGTTTCTTCCTCTTCCCGTTATTCTGTTGCCAGGCACCACTCAGAAGAGTCTGACCCCACCCTCTTGGCACCCTTAAAATATTTTATGCATATATTTATGTGCTCTTGTTTAGTTAAGGTATGCTCTCAGTAACAAAAATTCTTGTCCAGAGCAATTGTAAGAAAGTGGACTGTCCATTGCATGAATCCCTGGCTAGATTATTTTTTCACTAAAGATAAAGAAGATTACTTCAAGAGAACCTCAGATTTAAAGAGCATTAAAAGAAATTTTCATCCCAGTCAGAATATGACAGGTCCAAGACAGAAGAACAGACACACTGATGCCAAGGTAGACAAAAATGTGTTGGTATTTATAACGTATTCTCATTAAATCAGGAGGCATCAGGGCTTAATAGATTTGGAGTGCAATTGAGTCCAACCAGCTGTCTGGAAAACCTCTGTGTTGTGCACCTGTTTAAATATGATTTTCTGCCTTTGTACCCCATCCATGTTTTTTTTTTCTCTATGTATCTCTACTTGAAAATTTGACAAAATGTAATCAGGAAAATGTGTAGAAAGTATGCAGAAACAGAAAGGAAAGGGATAATTAATTTTATTAAACTGGTAAAAGAGAGAATCTTGTAAACTGGAATAGGTAAACTACAGGGAACTGTATTGTGGCAAATGTGTACAGACATAGGAAAGACCTATGTGAGTCCCTTACATTTTCTTTCTCATTAATTTCTATGATTTTGCTCACTACATTAATTGTTAAATTGTCTGAATGAAAAAAATAAAATTGTGGAGAGAATTGTGTACCAGTGAGAGAAAGTAATTCAAAATTCTAGACTACTTGCACTCTTTTTATGCATTCCTTCTCAAAAGAGATATACAAATGAAATATTTTGGTAATACTTCAAAAATCTTTTAAGCTTTGGTTCAGCTATGTGTAATATTTCTAGTATTATTGCTAGATTGCAACAATTGGGCTATAATTGATATATCTGCTAAGTTGAAAAAACATTTCAGAAATTAATTTACATGCTATTTGCCATTTGTCTTTTGATGATTTATCTGTTGCTTTTCTTTCTAACTATAGGCTGCTGGAAGATCACATCATATTTCAAACCAAGGAAGCTGCAAATTGCAGAGAATTATGTTTGTCCTATAGTGTTTACAATTAAAATAATTAAAAATGTTTAACCTTGATTTTGTTTTGTGCAATTTCATTTTTTTCTCTTTGGTATACATTTTTCCTAGTTTTAATTTTCTGCTATGTCTTTCAAAACAAACAGGCTTTCCAAAAATCAAAATTCTATCCTCCTCCCAAGCCCCACTTGTTTTTAATTGCAAAAGAACAGTGACAGTATGATGCCAAGTTCTGGTGTTTTCTGAGAAATAATATTTTTATTCTCAGCAGATTAGAATCTTTCCAACTAAAATTCTTCCGGGCAAATTCTTTAACCAGATTCTAAAACATTTGTTTGTTTGACAAAACAGGACACACAATGTTAACAGGACTGAGAAAAAAATTTCAACACAGCAGAACCGTGGAAAAAAATAAAAGTATTTCAGTGGGAAAAAAAGGAGAAAGTACCTAAAAGCACTTGGAGGTTCTAGGGAAATCAGTGGGGTCTTGATGCTCTGTAGTGTGTTAGAGCCATTTTGTACTGGTGTCTGCCACTGGTGTTCTGGATACATGAAAAATACAGCACCCGGCCACAAGGTTTGATGCTGGTAGGTACACGACACCTATCACACACTTGTTGCAGAAGCACTGAATAATTTAGAATTATCAGTCCCATTCTGCCAGTTTAAACTAGAGGAGCAGAATCCTTAAGCAAAGTTTACCTGACACAGCTGGGAAATGCCAAGAAAACCCTCTTGAGACCACTTAATGGAGAATAAAGAGGGAGGAAAAGTCATTGTGCAGTGCAGAACTTGTATGGAAAATACAACCAAAGTCCTACAAAATCCTGTTTAATCACACGTGAGAAGAGAATTATGGAAGTCTGGAGTGCTCAGAAAGGTTGCATGTGAAAAAAAACATACACATTTAAGAACAAAGTGCATTCAAAAGCCATGAAATTTTTTGTTTGTTTAATTGGAGACCGAACCAAGACCTTTTGGACTTAAATCATAGAGGAAACAAACATGTAATAATTGATTTTCTGGAGACCATATATTTTTTGCTTCGTGGATATGTACTTATATATAGGAAACTTTTCATAACTTTATAAAGAAAGGTTTGAAAAAAGAACTCCTTTAAAATTCAGTAAGAACTAGAGACTAAGGACTGAAGTCTCTGTTAGTTGCCTCACCTGCTGTGACACGGAGAACTCTTTATTCTGTAATACTTCTCAAGCTGGCAGGGGAGTTACTGCTCGAAAGGACTTCACACAGCAAGAGGCACATTGAGGTTGGTGGCAAAATACTCAAGTGTGATATGCAGCAATACTAGTTCAGTCAGTTAGTTCATCTGAGACACTGATGTTGTTCCTGAAAAATAGTAGAGTTGGTACTCCACGAACAAATGTCCAGCAATAATAGACTTGAGTAGACCTTGCCTCTGCAAAATTTAAATACCCCTATAGCACAGGGATCAGAACTAGTTTCTCAGATACAATCAATGGAAAGAAATGAAACTTTCAGGGGAAAAAAATAATTCTCCATCCTAGAATAGATTGGATGAAAATTATAGAGGATTTCTATTATTAGAATAATTCTTTTATCTCCTAATGCTTAAATACAGATTCTTATATGGCAAAAAATAAGTCTATGTTTGTGATCAATTGGAAAGTAAAATGGTATAATCCTCAGGAAATCTTTACAGAGTAGAACTCAAAATTAATTTTGAAATTTCAGATTTATATTTTTATTTAGAAATCTTCATTCCATCAAATTTGAGCTTTTCATGGTTTCTTTAGGAAGAAAATTCAAATGTTTCAATCTTTTTCAAGGCGTAACAGCCATTTCCTTCCTCAAAATTATATCTTTATTTCAATGTGGAAATAGAAATTATTTCACAATTACCAAAACAAATAATGAACGGGAATAGATTGCTCAGAGACATTGCAGTGTCCTGGTAATGGAGATGTCTAAGAACAGGTGAGACACATATGCCACAAATGTTGTTGATATAACTCATATTTGCCTATCAGCACGGTGATAGAACAATCTCCAGATGCCCCCTTCTGCCTCATTTTCTATGACTGTGGTTTATATAAGCTATTAAAAAAATCAAGTATGTGTGACATTTCATTTTGATTCTGAGTGAAACAAATGCTTAAACCATAGAACTCTTTATGAAGTTCAAATTCTGCAAGTAACACACTGTTGGGTTGGTCAGAGGTTTCTGAGACCTTAGTCTTGGTAATTTCTTCAGACTTCTGGAACCTCCTGCCTGACTATGTTAGCACAGTGGGAGACTTCTCTAGTTCTGCGCTTTTTAAAGCCAGCTTAAGGACCACATGATCCTGGGTTCAGGAGCAGAATTTTGCCATCTGTTTCACTTTCATGATCAAGTCTAATGGTTGCTGAGAATAGTCTGTGTATATAAAAGGAAAAAAAAAAAAAAAAGGAAATGTGCTTTTTTTAATAAATGATAGAAATGGACACAGCTACAGAAGGGTACATTGGTACTGCAATATATATGCATATATTACACCTTGTGATTTTGGATAAGTCACTACAAGGAGAATTCATCCATATTACTGCATTGTGTTAATTTTACCTTTTTATCTCTTTGGGAGTTTATTGCATAAATAGTCTTTCTGCAGTTCTGTATATTCTATGCAACAGCAAGATACATAATTTAGACGGTTTTGTGTATTTATTTACAATGAAGTGGAATTTCAATTTACAAAGGAGTTCTACCTCCTGAATAGATATTTTACCTTTTTTTTTTTTTTAAATATACTTTTGGAATCAAATATTAATGATGGTAAATTAGGGTCTTAAAATCCTAAATCTTTTAGCATGGATGACAATCCAGAGAATATTGCATACCCTGTTTCCTCCACTAAATAGAAAATATACCCTCAGCACACACAGATGTTACCACTCTTGTGCTTGCAATATGAATTTTGCACTGAGGAGTTAATAGTATATTTCAACATGATTCTCAGACATATCAGAGCTGTGTGAATCATTAATTCATGATTTATGAATTACAGAGTTGTACACCAGATACCACCAACTAAAAAAGTATGTTGAAACACATGTGAGATTCAAAATATGTTGTCCTTGCCAGAGAGAACAAACTAAGCATAGTAATACAGTGACTCTCTTAAAAGTAATGTGTTCATGTTTATAGAAATGTAGTTTGTTCCTAAGTATTGGGAGGCATCCTTTCACTGCTGCACAGGTGTTGCTAAAAGTATGATTTTTTTTCCACTGGGGAAAGGCAGAAAATATTCTTGCACACAGAACATTACTTCAGAAAAACCATAATCTAGAATACGAAACAGGTACAACATAGTCCCTGGCTCATCTTATCATCTGTGTATTCCCTCTTGCCTAGTTTAGCTGCTTTGTGTCTAACTATGATTTTTGTTGTTTTTGAATTTGACTTGGAGGGGTTTTTTTGGAGGGGGGGCTGTCTGATTGTTTGTTTGTATTTTTATAAATAATGTTCATTTTTACGGCTACAGATTAGCCAAAAGGATCTTAAAAAAATCAAACTAATGGAAGAGAAGTATGTAACAGCTGTTAGAATAGCTCATTAACAAATAACTGAGAGGTAGAAATGACTTTTTACAAAGTTCAGAATATTTTTATTTAGTAAACAAAATGCTAGGGCTTGATGGTGTTGAGCACTGATGTTTTCAGATATTCCTTACAGTGATTTTATATGGGGCAGGTCCAGGCCTGTAAGGACCTTTGTAAGTAACTCAGCTAATATTTAACATCTTTACTGCAAACGTAACCTGTGACATGCAGTACACATGAATAAATAAGATGCTTGGGAAATGCTGGGATTTTTGTACTTCATTAACTGTAGTCCTCTTAAGGGACTCTTGGGCTTTTTTGTGTGCTGATCAATTTGTAATGGCCTGTGGTATCTAGATATCTGAAAAGGTTTTTTAGAATGTGATCAAGAGTCTGATTCTACTGAAAAAGCTGCCATATTCCCTGTCTGCAAGACAACTGTTATAGACACACAATGACAATATAATAACAACAAAGCTAATTCTAAGACACAATTATGAAATGGCTACTATGTATGTAGCACAAGAAAACCAGTAAATAAAAATCCTGTTAAAGAAACGTCCTTACTATTACCTAAAAAAAATATTAAATTTGTAGACCTTAACGTTAACCCTTTTTTTTTTATGAGTGATGCAAATTACATTTATTAGAAGTTTGTTTGTTTGTTTTGTTAAAATGCAATCTGTCCACCAAACGTAGCTCTGCTTGTGTGAAAATGTCTTTTGACGGGTTGCATACTTCACTCTCTTTGTTGGATCAGCAAGTGGGCAGTGGTCACTGGTTTCATCAATCTAACCAAGAGAATGGGGGAGGGAAAGACAAAAAAAATGACGGGATACATCTCTTCTCCTTGTATAAAGACTGCTTTTTCTTCAGAAAAGTTTTTTTATCTACTTATCCATTGGACTATATCCATTTTATCTTGTAGATGTTTAGTTAAGTCTGAATTGTCATCGTGGAAGAAGTTTAGGTACCCTTCTGACAATAATAAAATGTAGTTTGAAATTCAGATTCATTCTAATGTCACAGTGCCAGTATTGGAGAAAACTTGGTGGATAAGATTGATTTTTTAGTTATAAAATTAAACATTGGAAATGAATCCAATTTTTCTTATTTGAGTTGTGTATATATATAAAAAGTAGTTTAAGCTTATTTGTGACCTTTAACTTTCCTGAGGTAGTAGGTTGCAAATACTATAACTTGTCATTGCCACTTTTCACTAGGGCTAAAAACTACATATATAGAAGAGCAGATGCTTTAAGCAGAGGAGTTGTGCTATTCTCTCTCCAACTCTTTTTTTTATAGCAAGCAGCATCATGTCACAGCATGTGTCAAAGTAAACCAAGCCATGAAGAATTTATTTTAAGGAAATGGCTGAATTGTGAATATCGTATAAAGTTGACAATATCAGTCATTTCAGAAGACACTTTCTACAGCACAGGGCACCTTTCTCCATGGCTCCTGTCAAAACTCAGCAAAATACAGGGCTCCATGCCCTCATACAGAGGGGCAGTTAAACTCATTTCCTAAATGTTATTATTCCCATCTCCTACTTACAGACATTCTCTGTCTCTGAAGACCTTCTTACCTTCTCCTCTTTTCAAATACTGCTGCATGCTTTTGCAGCTCTCTTTGGTGGTAATGGTTGAGTAAGGAAAAAGCTGTAATTAAGTCTTTGGCTGAGACCACAAAACACAGCCTTCTGTGGCATAAAAATAGAAAGTTAAAATGCATATAGCAAATGTGCTTTTGTGCGATTTTATTTTTAAAGTTTTAATTGTATGCTGGCAAGTCATTGTGTGCTGGTAAGATGTAGACATCATCCAAACATTTCTAAACTCAGAATGTCATTTGATTGTACTCCTTTCCATAATTTATGTTCTTGGTCATAGAACTAAAGACAAAAGTGTCAGATGAGAACTTGCACATAGACATTTCAAAATATGGTAACCTGCCTTTTCAGATTTTCATTGAAATAGAGACTCAAATCACATTTTCTTTTGTACCTATTCAGGCTGGAATATCTCTTATGAACATCTCTACTGTCCATGTTATCTATACAAGAACTTTTCAGAGTAATTGCATGGTAATAGAGAAACTATGGAAGTTGATTGTTACACTTGAAATAGCATTTTGAAAATCCTCAAGCGTTTTGTTGCTGGACTTTATTCTGTATGACTTCCTGCCTGTCATTCTAGTTATCTTGCTGGAAGCCACAGAACTCAGATCTGCAGTTGCTTCACACAACACAGACTCACCTTGGAAGACACTTTTTCTCTGGCAGATAAAATTGAAATTTGAAAATGAATCACTGTATTTTTACATATTTACCATTACTGCTATTTTTCTTGTGTTAGTATCCGGTGAGAGTTATGAATCATTACTGCAGAAATTTCTTTTATTGGTTGTTTTTATTGGTTAGTTTTTATACTAAATTGTGTAAGTTTAGAGTTGAGTAAGAAGAAAGTGAGCTACTATATTCTCTTAAGTTACTGTCACATAGTGTGGAGCAAAAAGAAATGTGAAATATAATTTATGTGTTGATAAATAAATAAAGACTTCAACACTTAAAAATTGTTTGTCACATTGGTTCTGTTTAAAAATAAAGATATGTCATATTATAATTTATATAGCAATGTGTCTTAGAAGTCTGACTCAAATTGCAGCCATTTTAACAGAAATGTTTTAAATATTATTGTATTCTGTAAATATTTTCCTGTAGTGGTTTTCAGTGTTAAAGCCAAAATACAGTTTTCTTTCTTTTCCTAGTCCTTGTCTTCCTCTTCCATCTTCCATTTGCTACCTTTTCAAACACCCTGCTATCTAAATGCTGAGACACATTTGTTTTGTGGAGAAAGGATGAATGCGATCTGAAGTTAGTGAGCAATCTTCCTGGTGGTGAATGTCTTGCTGCCTCTGTCATTCATAGTTATATGGGCTGGTGGTCATAGCAATAAACTCACAAACCTTGTGGTTTGGTTTTGTTTTGGGCTTGTTTTTTTTTTCCCTTTCTGTAAACTAAGCAGCCACAACAAAGTATCAGCTTCATGCTGTTTCAGCTGAACTCCTGCTTTCTTGTGTACAAACCAGATACGTAATGTAAGTATGCATACCCAGAGTGCATCTCTGAAAACTTTATGGTGGAGAAGCATTATTTGAATTGTGGCAATATTTGTGGAGGCATTGTGAACAGTGGATGAGGGAAGGGCACAGTGCAACTTCCTTCCTTCAAGTGGTCTGTGTCCATCTGCATGCTTTTCCCAAGAAATTGCTTGGCCTGTGTTGTATGTGCCTCTTCATCCTGCCAGAATGCCTCAGACCTTTAGGAAAATGGCTTGCTGAGCAAGGACATGCAGAGCTAAGCTACGTGCACAACCCAGTCTTCAGTAATTGTTGAGCAGTTTCTCACAGAAAATGGACACTGGGAACAGTTTCTCACAAGAACTGCTTATTGGGATGTGCACAACCCAGGCTTCAGCAACCTTGATTATCCTTGATAAGCAAGAAAGAAGAAACAAAGTAACTGATAGAAAATTAACAGGATGGGAAGACAGGATGGGAAGACAGGAACACGTAACCACAAGAAAGAATAAAGAAATAGCATGATTGGTTAGCTATAGCCAATCTGTATTAACTATTATACACGTGATAATAGCTATTATCCAATCATAAATTACTAAGTGGCGCATGAACAGCCGGCTAATGTATATAACCAGGCCTGCAATAATCAATAAACAGAGTTCCACCAATAACTCTATGAGTACGTGTGGTTCATCTGGGCAGCTCTCCACACAGACCCCAGTCTACACAAGCCACAGTCAGCTGGTGGTTCAGAGCTCACATTTGAGATATAAGAAATGTTCCTTCAAGCCTCAAGCACCCCCACTAGCTCCGACTGTCGCTGAAATGGAAACTGTCACCTTTAGAATTACTTTCCAAATTACAGCCTGAGAAGATATTTTTCTGTCTCAATAAGATATGCACACAGCAATTTTTCCCCAACTCTGTAAGGTGCTTACTTATAATGGTGTTTTGTTTGAAAGTATGGGAATATTCAGAAACTGATCAATGTATTTAGCACATAAAATATTTTTTCTTATATATTTGAAAACATGTCCAGTCCTATCAATTTGTGATTCACACTCTAGGTGAGAGAATATGCTCAGTGTTCTATAAACTGATTAAATTTTATACTGAGAGATTAGGATGTGTGTAAGTGTTTCATGGACCTCCTATAATGAGGCAGGTATCTGTCTCCTAAAACATCAAGTCTGTTTTGATCCTTCACATGTTTATTTCTCATTTTCTGATGAGTAAGTTTGAACAGGGAGAGGTCATGGGCTATAATTTTTTTTCTCCCTATATAACCACAGCATCATCATCAAAGTAATCAAGACTTTTTGTCAGCAGGTAACCTCAGGAATTTTGAGAGATTGTTTTTATTTTTGAGGAGTTTTAAAGATTAATTGTATTGTAGAAAATCTGGCAACATAGCTTCAGGATTTTAGTCAGCTTATTGCAAAGATTGCTGATGTTCTCAGTATAGTAAAAGTTAAGTGATGAGATAAAATAAATATAATTTCCATTAATGTGAAGATATATTGCTTACATGAAAACTGACCCAGTTATTCTCCTATGGCCATGACTTCTGTCTAGCTTTTTGCTGTGGTGGTGATGAGCTCTGTGGAGGAAGCACTTTCAAAGAGGATCATAATAGCTTGTCACTCTCATTTTGGTCTTAATCAGATTTTCTTTTCTTTTTCCAATTTAGTCTCGAAAAATAATTTTGCTTCAGCAATTTTAGTCAAATTTCAGCATGTAAGTTTTATCTTTTTCAATGTTGACTTAATTTTTAAAAAATCACCCTGGGCAGTTCTAAGGGGGTAAAACTATGCTCAATGTCCCATTAATTGCTGATCACATAACCTGCTGCTGCTTTTTTTTTTTTTTTTTTTAAGTGAAATATATAATTGTAATATAGTATAAAAATGAAACCATTAAGAAAATATATGATTAGAGCTTCCTTTTTGTGAAGGCATAAACATGTGCTCTGAATTGATTCTGGTTCAGAATATCTGTGAAATGCATAGATATGAGTCCCCAGTTCGAATATGAAATAATTTTACAGTAAAATTTCTAAATAAAGAAAACCCAGGGAACTTAGTCTTCCCTTTAAGCCTTGATGCATCTCTGTTCCCTTCCTGCATTAAAGGTGGGGGTTACTAGTTTACTGCAGCGGCATCTTTTCTTACCAGCACATTCCACAAGATAATAACAAGCCTGAATGGTTTTTTCTCCATATGGATTTTTAGCCCTATTGGAGTGTGAATATCATGCTCACAAAGACTAAAATAATTGACTTGATTGCATAAAACATCATAACAACTGCAGCACTATATGGTTTTTCAAACATAAATGTGCTTCATCTACAGTCTGCAGGACTTCCTGGCAAGGAAGCCACCAAATTAAAAACAGGTATGGAAAAACAGTCACTATTGTCAAATTACTATTTTACATGCAGAGATAAAATCACAATCATGTCTATAACTTAGCTGGTGTATAGCTGAGCCACACTACAGTGAAGCTAAACTGTGGAAGCCAGTATTGATCTTCTGTCGCTAAGAACACAGACTTTTATTTTCTGCTGAGGTAGAGGCCACAAACAGATCTTTACTTTCTTTTCATTTCTCTCTCCAGTTGCTCATTGTATCTCGTCAACTGAAGATTATTGTTCCTACATTTTTTCCCTATGTGAGTTGCTCAACTTTTCCCCTATTCTGTTCCATAAAAATTCAACCAAATTTTGCCATGTCACTTGCATAAACTATAACTTAGAGTGAGTTGGGTTGGAGTTTTTTTGTTCATTTGTGTGGTGGTTTTTGTTTTTTGGTTTGGGACGGTTTTTTTTTGTTTTGTTTTTGGTTTTGTTTTTGTTTTGTTTTGATTTGTTGAGGTTGGTTTGGTTTAGTTTGGTTTGGTTTGGTTTTTTAGTTGCTTTTTTTGTTTTGGTGTGTTTTGTTTTGTTTTGTTTTTCTCAGAATACTCCCATTAGGTGTCTTACTTGAACAACAGAGGAAGATTAGAGGTGTGAGAACTTCCAATGAAGGAGTGACAACAGACAGGTGATGAGAAAGAAGGAAAAACCAGTCAACCAAAAAGATGCTTTGGAAGTAGAATATTGATCCAAGACTTGGAATATAGGAATCTTATTATGGTACCTCTCACTATATATGTGCTGTATTTGTGTTAAAGAAGAAATAGTTGTTGGAAAATAGATCAAAAACACCAGGCTCACTTAACCTACTGTTCCTTAATGTGTTATTTTTGCACTGAGCTGTTTTAACTCATAAATTAAATTTTGTCAAATTGAGTTATAGCACCAGGGAGATTGCATAGAGAGTCTTTAAATAAATATAATATTATATGTAGTGAAACTAAAATGGAGGTTTTTTTAAAGACATACAAACCTCCTGGTGCAATAACTCAATTATATTATAACATTATAATATCTAATGCTACATAAAATAGGTATCTATTAAGTATCTATTAAATTATTTGACTTTCATCAGCCTCTGGACAATCCATAGCTCAGATTTTCTTTTTTTTGTAATGAAAGTAAGAGAGATGTTCCTCTGTAATGTGTGCTAAGTAGGTTTACCTAGGCTTTTATTTAAAATATTTATATTTCTTTCTTTACTCTTTTGTCAGGAGCTTATTTTTGGTTTGTCTTTGCTTTGTTTTATTATGTATTATAATTCATTATTGAACTAAAGGAAAGCTAGAGACAGGAAACCAAAATACTAAAGGTTTAAAAAGGAGAAGCATATGAAGAGAAGGCACCAGAAATTATTTTGCACACTACAGTGAATCACACATTTTCTCCTCTGAAAGCTGATATGATGGAGATTTGGAATTTTTTTCTTTTGGCTGCTGGCTGACTTCTTCAGTCTGGTGTTTCAACACAATAGTACTAGAGGCATTTTCTAACTGTTAACTCAAGGAATCCTATTGGTTCCCAAATTGTATGTCTTATTGGGTTGTTCCAGTTTTACTCATTCTATAAGCCTGTGTGACTCGTGGTCCACTGAGGACTGATTGTAGGATTCTCTTACACACATTAACAGGTATTATCATCAAAAGCGCTAACTGTTGACATATTGCCATAGCCTCAAATAAGAGGATTTTTTAAAGCTCACTCTAGATAACTTTGTAACACCAATGATATCTGTATTCTATAACGTAACTTAAATAAATTGGAAGGGATGTGCTCTGTGTAAATGAATAAAAGGTGACTGTTAAGAATGTTCTGCATTAAACAAGAGTCTGTACTACACAAAACTGATTAGTTACGAATACTGCAGTGTTATTCCCTTTTGACAACAGCAGTGGTGAACGTTCAATTACAGGTACAGTTGATGTACCTGAGAATATAAGAAAAGCTCCTAAAGCTGGAGACACAAACATTTTTTACAAAAATTATGCAGTCACTGCTGAGGGATGCTGACTGTGTGCACAGGAAGTTACTTTTCCGGGTGAGGAAAAAGTAGTTACAGTGCAGTAACTCAGCCCCACTGCAGTCAGTATTTCAGTGATCATAAAAAAAAATTGCATTTGTGTGCTTATCTCATATTGGGCATTGACATTTTTAACAGCTTTAGTTATAGCACATGGTAATAATACTCGGACTTAAGTTCACCAGGAGCCGTATGGAGACTGGAAGATTGGAAGCTAATTCTTTAGAAGATGAAATTTGGCATCTTGGTTCAGGTGAGACCTTTCACACAAATGATGATGTGAGACCATAACCAAATTCTCAAGGAAGAATGGACTTAAACAATGGTTTTGTACAGGGAAAACAGACACATCAAATTATATAGAGAGTTTCAACAACACACTATTATCTGAAATAACCAGGGAATTCACTACCTCTCTTCACTGATAATCTCTTAGAGTAAAACACCATTTTTTTTTCTTTAAATATTGAGCAAAAAATGAATTGTGTCAATGGCTCTTGACACTGAGAATCCTCCATCAGGCTTTTCTGTTCTGTACTATCCTCAAAAGACAGTGCTACTAACATTTAGCAGTGTGGAGTTGATTCTGTGTACCTCAGGGGAATTATGTCCTAATTTAATATTACAACATGGTATAAACTGTTTACCAGGGTGAAATGAAACTGTAAGGAGCAGATGCTTTATTCTAGAACTTCCACCTTCTGTGAAATTGTAATATTACATCTTCAAAGGAGTAACAAAACAAATTAACTTTTTACAGCTTTTGAGTGCTGCTAGGCATCCAGAGAAGTTTATCGTTTGAATGTCTGTATCTTGATTTTTCAATAAAATTTAGGAATATCAGAAAGAATGCCAGGGCAAATTAATATCAGACCAAGAGTTCCAGGCGTTAAGAATTTTTAAATATTTTGTTGCAGTTTGGCTTCAATAATAGACTTATGTTACTGTATTCAAATATTTTTTGTATTTTCTGCTTTGTAATTGTGAAATAAATTTCTAAAACATTTCTAGACTTTTTTGTTCTAAGTTAAAAGTTAACTGAATTTTAAAATGAAATTCTGAAAAATAGCTTGGGCTGTAAATAGCACAGGTCAAGCTGTTCATTGTGAACACGCTTATATATTACAATCGCTTGATTCAGTGGTTTTCATAATGAGCCTGTCTAAGAACAATTAAGAAATTTAAACTCTTTTAGTACATTTTGTGGAATAAGTGTTAAAGTATTTGTTCCATGGTATCTTTATTTTTTCTGGACTGACTACTTAAACTGTTAAAATACAGACTGCCTAAAGAAATTTTTAAATCCCTCAAGGACCTGGTACAAGGGCCCTGACATCTTCATCTTGAAGTCAGAAAATATCACTTCTGTCTTTAGTGGAGCAGCATGTTTAAAATTCTGTCCTAAGTAAGAGTATCATCTTGGGTTAGAGTAAGATGCTAATCCCAGTATTCCATAATGGATTTGAAGGAGAGAATGAGATCAGTACGGACATTGTGTAGTGCATGCACAAATTTGTCCTCACCAAGAGAAGCATTGTTTCTTACTTGGTGTTTTGAAAACCAATTGATTTCTTGATGAACAAAAGGAAGAGGTATATAAGCCATTTTTATCAGCTGCCTGGCTTAGCACGACATCCACTTTTCTCCAATCACTTTCTTACTGAATAATTAAACATATGTTTATATGTGTATTGTCTGATTTAAAAAGGCTACCACTGACTTGCCTTAACGTTTTTATGCATGAGAACTCAGATGGGTACTTTTTCTTTCCTTAAATCTGTGGATTGTTACCACAAGTCTATTGACTGACAAAGCCCTATTACATACCAACAGATGCTTTGCAAACCAATCCAAAAACTTCAGGAAATGTCAAAGAAGAGAATTAGTCAAGAACAAGATTAAATCCTTCATAAATGGCAAAGAAGAATTGAATAACAGTGAAACATGAGTGTTAGCTTGAGAAATAATTTTAGTCCAACTTGTGACAAAGTTTGTAAATTTGTGAGCATGTCTGATTCTCCTGCCTGCCCCCTCTAATTTCTCATTTCACACTCATAACTGTAAAGGGTTAAGATTTGGAAGTGGTACGAGAAAATATGCATAGTCTAAATTTGCAGTTGAATGAAGCACAGTGTCACGATTTCTGTTCCTCTCACTGCACTTGGCAAAGGGGCTTAGGGAAACTGACAGTACCTGCTGCATTGCCCTGGGGACATGGCAATTGAGAACACTGCGCAGGAGGATTGGAACAGTGCTTCAAGTAAAACTCTTATACTTTTTCTCTGCCTTACAGTAACACCTGCAAGCACTAATTCTGTCTGTCATGACTACAAACTAAGAAATCCAATGAAAGTGATTGTTGTACACCATCCCTGACCTCCAGTACCCCATTGGGCAAAGTTGTGAGAGAACTGGTTTGATTCAGGGATTGCAGTGGCAGTCATTAGCTGCTCACATGACTTGTTCGAAAAGAACTGAGAAGAGGAAATTTCCATAATGCTGCAGCTGTAAAGGGTGAATCTAGCTAAATTTGAAATGTGTCCATTATAGGAAAGTATATTCTTCTATTTCAGGTTAATTGAGACTTCATTGCAGGCTTCTTAGGAAGAGTAATAGACTCATCACTGACTGTTAGTGGACTGTAATTCATATTTGTGGTTCAGTGAAATAAAACTTTGTTGCAGCAAGAAATGGATATAATTTTATTTTGCAGCTCTCAGTACTGACATGCTATTTTCTTTCTGTCACCTTTGTGCCAAAAGCTTCTGAATTCTGCCATGCCAAAAGAGAAATTTCAGGTTTTACTTTTGAATGTCTTCAGATATTCATCACAGGTGCTACAAACAGTTTTATGCATCAGTATCAAATTGCATTTGTTACCTTTTGGTGTCAGCATAATCAATAAGCTTGTAGAAACCCAGAAGATAAGGGGCAAATATATGTGTAGCAAACACCAATAACTGGATGGCTGTGAAGCCAGGCAAGGACTGTTGGTAATAACAGGTGAGAATTGTTGGTAACAGCCAAGGACTGTGGCTATTAACACATTGTGAGAAAGAACAAGTTGAGACTTGAGAAAAGGGCCATGCAGAGGTAGTGCAGCACTTTTCTGGGACAAACATCCTTGTTGCAGTTCCTGGAGATAAGCACAACACAGTAGAGAGCAAGCACGGGAATGAGGCCAAGAAGTGAGCAGGGACTGGAGGGGGGGATCAAGACAACCAAAGACTCCCAAAGCCCTCTGACCCATTTCCAGAGAGGTGTGAAACAATGGACTGTGCATATAGAAAGTGAGAAACCTATCTTTAGGGTGGGGAAAACCTATCTATACAAAGATATCCCAACCAAGACTGGGCACTGACCTCCAGAACCCTGGACATCACATTGGCTGGATTGAGGCAATTGGATCGACCCTGAAATCAAGATTAGCATCCTATCAGATAGATCAACACTGGAACCTGGACTGAAGATCTCTTTTTCTGACACTTTTTTTTGCTTTCTTTCTTTCTCTCTCCTACTCTTTAATCTTTTCCTTTCTCTCTTCCCTTTCACACTATCCCTTTATCCCAAACCCGCTGCCCTGTGCTTACACAGTTGGTCAGGGACTAACACACCAATTTCCATCTCAATTGTGTAATTTACTAACAAAGCTTTCTGCTTGTTTGCAGGCCCTCTGGCTTTTGTTGTTCCTGTGGATCAGGAGCATTTACAAATCCTAGGTGCTTTGTTCCCCTTCAGGAAGGGATGTAACATATGACAGAATTCTGAAACATTTTAAGACATTTATACTAATAACAGATAGACAACTTCTAGTATGCAGATAACCTCAAAGCTGCTTAAAAATTTTAGAACAATTTTAGGTACTTCATTATTAATTTCCTTATCACTATATAAGTAAAAAGAGAAAAGTATAAAAATCAATTCGACAAAAGCCCCAAAGATGAAAAGTACTTTTTCTTAACCAGTTGGCAAATGAAGTCTTCATCAATCTATTAATAAAATTACCTTCTATTTTATGTGTACACATAGGTAACTGAATGACTTAAATCTTCTATGTTTTTTGTTTGTTTTTTTTTGAAATGAGTGTAAACTGAATTTACATAGCAGCATCCAGACTAGGAAAATGTCAAATGAAGTTACTGACAGCAAGACTGGTCTTGAATATAATCACATCAAACAAGCAATGCAACAGGAGAACCAAAGATAACATCTTATCTGCCCAATGTGAGTAAAAAGGAAAGAATAAAAAAACAAACGGAGCACAAAATAAAAAAATAAATATAAAGTTATCAATTACTGGTTGAGATGAGAGGTTTTAAAAATGCTTGTATATGCTTATAGGACACTTATTATTGAGACAGAAAAATCAACACTAATTTCCACACCTAAGCAGTAGGTAGTTGAGTGTCAAAATGATTTACATAAATTTTATATTGTATTTAATTCATAGAGACTAATTATCTACTTAAGAAACTGGAAGCATCTTGCAAATACCTTCCAGTGGCAAGTATCTAGTGCATGCAATAGTTACTAGTCCCAAGGGGAGACAGTCTCTGATCACAGGATAAAATAACATTTGCAGTCATAGCTGTAGTCTGACAGCTTGTTACAGCTTTGTTCATTTGTTGTCAGGACTGGTTTGTCCTGTTCACAGATGTATGCCTATCTTGTTTTATGATTTATACTTTCTTATCCTTTTTCTTTAATTAAAAAATAAGTTCTACAACCGAAATTACATTTTGGTGTTGTGTATGAAGAAGGCAACAAAATTATTATGTTCAGCTGGAATGGTTTCTTCTGTCACAGTAGTGCTTTAAGGCAGATGTGTGATCTAGGGCTTGAATAACTTCCCAGAAAGTTTAAGTCACTTGACTTTGTATATATTTAGTTCTGCAGAGACATGAAATAAATCACCTGTTGAGTTGTCTTACTATAGTTTGTTAGTATTTTGAACATTAATATGTCCTTGATAATGCTTCAGTGTATTTCTTGGGGAGGGGGAGGATGGAGACTATGTATCAGAACACGCTTAAAAGCCTAAATTATAGTATAGATCCCCATTAGTTCTTTGATACTAAGCTCCAATGTTATTTGCGAAGTGGTTAGTATAATGTGTTAAATTCAGCTAAAGTAGGAATAGTAAACTGCATAACAAAATAGTTGTATTACACGTTTATATTGTGAAGTTTAAAACTATGTGTGTGTCATTACTATATGCTAGGAATCTATATATATGTCAATTGTAATTTCTTTTCAACCTGCATCTGTTTCTGCTAAAGCCCATGGACTTCCAGAAATTAGGTACCAACCATTTTTTTAACACTAGGAACTCTAATTTCAAACAAACAAACAAAAACCCAAAAAACAAAACAGCAACATTAAAAAAAAGGAACAACTTTTAATATCTAGTAGAAATCTGGAGAAATTTTTTGCCCCAAATGATCTTTGTTAATGCTAAAGGAAATTACTTATGTCTGTGTGCAGAACAACCAGCAGCTCTAATACATGAGGAAGATCTGGCTCATTGCCTTTCCTTCAGTTTTTACTGAAGTGAGTTGGTATCATCATGTGGTGCTTGGGAATAGTGCTGCTACTTGTGCTGCCTGCTCCCTATCACAAAGCTTCTGGGGTCACATCCTTAGTGAAAAATAGTCCCACTTAGATAAAGACTGAAAAATACTTCTTACAGTCAGACAGTGATTCTACATTGTTTCAAAGCACTGCAGGACCGCCGAAGATGGCCCTTGTCTTTGAAGGTTTTTTTAAAATTTGCCTCATGATGAATGTATTCTGCCTCTTCTCAGGAACAGTTTTCCCTGGTGTTGAATTCTTTAGATATCCTGGTTTATTTGGGTGACCACATTTGTCATACCTGATGCACATGCACACATTTTGACATGAGTCATCCATTGCTTCATGCAGAGAGTTCTTTTTCAGTGAAGAGCGTAGTAAGATATATTCTTTTATCTTTAATCTATATACTTTTGAGTTATTTGTATTGCCTATACCTTTTTAAAACCTAAGCAGTATTAGCTTTAAGCAGTTAATGATTAACAGCGATAAGAACTAATTATTAATTTTGGAAGTACTCTGGTAATAACATAAAAATAACAAGTCTGAAGTTTAAAATAATGATAAATAAGATCAGTTCCTTTGTTGCTTTAGAAAGTTGGCTGCTGTTTTAGATTCCATCTCTTTTGGAATAATGGAACAGAAAGGAAGGAAAACCAGTGAAGAATGCTGAGCACCACTGCCTACATTGAAAGTTTTAAGGAATGAAAATGGCAAGTAACAGCTATCGAGACATGCTCATCCAATAAGGTTCTTTGTCAAGTTGCACATTATTGTAGGTGAAACCTGAAAGAACCAAATTCAATGCTGAGCTTTAGAAATTCAACCCCTTTTGTAACAAAATGGGACATTTTCTGAGCTGTGGGATTGAATTTGGTATGAATTGTCAACACACTGCAAATCTATCAACTGATTTTGGAAAGAACATTTTTTGGGATTGTGAATCCTGGTCCTGTTTCCATCTAGGATGTAATGGACTACAGGATGCAAAACAATTCGGGGTGCTTCAATTCCCTGTCTACTGAGATTGACAGGGGAACAAAACACAAAAGCACAGAGCACTTTTTTTTTTTTTTTGGTTGATTTGGTTCAGAGATGTATATGTGTATAATTATATGTATGTATGTACATGGTATCTAAAAGAAAAGTTTTGTTGTAAAACCAAGAGATGTGTGCATATGGTCTAAGAATGTAGAGTTGGTAATGGAGGGTCAGAGGAAACTTTGTTTAGCTCGTGACCTCTCAGAGAGTGGTAGTCTAGAGGTGAAGTGCAAGAACTATGTACAGGATAGTAAAACTTTCCTAGGATATTCTCATTTTTAAACTGTTATGTGGCATGGAGATCTGTGTCCTTGTACTTAATAGAAAGGTTTCTTTTTGGCTTATTTCAACCTGCTACTTAAGGTGAAGCCTGTGGGCATCTCATTTCTTGTCCTGGAAAAAACAGTGAATAAGCAATCCTTTGTTAATCCCTTTACCATTCATGATTTTGTAGATCTTTGTTGTATCTTCTAATCACCTCATCCTATGCTGAAGAGTTTTAGTTTAATTGTCTTCTGTGTGCAAACAGCTCTAACTAATCATCCTTGGTGACCTGCTCTGAAACTTGACCAGATAGGGAATGTAATCCGTTTTGAATTCTCAGTAGGTAAGAAAAATATCTAAATATGACTTTTCTCTCCTCTCATATTTTATTTCCAAAGTTTTATTCAGTTAATAAGAATGTGGCTATGTACATAACTATGGAGCTTTTGAGTGCCTAGTCAATGCATTTAATTTGATAATTACTTATGGCAGTGTCAGGAGGTGACAGCATGAATCTACTAGTTGTTATACATGTCTTTTAATGCCATTTGAAGTCAAAATCTAAAATTGAGGTCAAAGGGATATGAATCAAATTCATTATTGTGACTTAATGTATTTCCAAATATAGCTTTGAAAGAGATGAATTTATTTTAACCTTCTGAAACTATTTAGTATGTAATTCCCTTATTTTATTAATTGTTTTTGTTCTTTTAAATTTTATCACAAGAAATGAAGTTCGATAATTATAGGTTAAAAATATTAGATACCATCACTTGGAAAAAATTCCTCTTTCTAGTTATTTGTGTGACCTATTTCATGAATATAAAAAATTATACAAAGCTCATTTAATGAAAGATTATTTGGATTCCAATAATTCAAGCAATAAAACCATAACCAAAGAAAATGGATATTGATTTTTCTAAATAAGATGACAGTTTATGTGACATCTTCAACCTGGAAAATGAAGGAAGAGATTAATTAATGACTTTGAAGAGTTTATATGAACTATGAGCAAAAGGCTGAAGTTCCTGCTTCAATTAATTTGAAGTGCAGCAATTTTTGGGTCCACTTCTATGTAGACCCATATGATCTGCATATGTTCCTTGCAGCAGTATGCCTAAGCTATTTCTTCCTTCACACATCCTTTAATCACCATGTATGATGTGTAAACATGAGAAAGAGGGAGAAGTTTCTAATTTTTTTCCCACTTGCAAATTTGAAGTCCTTTTATTCTCCTTAAATGGAGAAGAAAAATATTTTAAAACAGCTGCATATTGAGGAAGTTAAAAACAAAAACAGGCACCATACCAAACAAGAAAAACCATTCCCTTAACATATTTTTCAAAGCGTAAAGAAGTCAAGCACAGGAATGTTCAGTAATTTATGTATTTGCCTAGAAATAAACACAGGCTTAATAAAAGGAGGTAACGTGACATTTATGATACTTTATGAGGAATAACACATCAAATTTGCTTTTGACCATAATTCATTTGAATTTTTTCATAAAGCTTGTAAAAATTGAAAGGACTAATTTTAAGAAAAGAAAATTTTTTTGGCTAATATTTTTGAGAGTGGCAGGAAAGATGTTATCACAAAAGGGTCAAGGTACATTACTAATTATTCCTCCTATGTTACAGGTGAAAAATAATTAGCTTGAGGACATACAAATGTATTTTTTTCCCAATTTCTGCTAACATGATTGAAAACATGACAGAAATGAGGAAAAAGTTTTAATCTCACAGTGTTTTGCTTATGAGCTCAAGCATCAGTATTCAGGTGCACTTTGTACTTGTATTTCCACCACTTACTTTGACTAAAGTATTTCATATTTTACTCATTTTACCATAAATTTTCTGCTTAGGAGTAGAGTCATAGATAATCAGAAGAAGTTTTCAACATTTAAAAATCTTATTCAAATATGATACTAAAAATTGGACTGTATCTTACATATCTTCAGTATTTAGTTTATTCTTATTGCCATCAACTCAGATGCTCAGATCTTTCTACAGGGCTGCTCTCCAGCCTCTTTGGGCTTCATTTTGGATGTAAAACCAGGATTACTCCATCAGTCTACTGCAACATCACTGAACCCTTAGGATCCAACCTGTCAGCTAATTGGTCACTCAATGAACTGCATGTATTATGGACTTGTCCCTCTGTATGTTGTTGTCAGTCACATTTTTTGGAGTCCTTATAACAGCAGAAATGGCTGAAGTTTTTCAGTGCAAATATGAATATCTGGTCGATAGTATTCATTACGCAATGACTTCCAAGTTTCAGAAGTAGTAGAGTTTGTAAAGTAGTAGCATTTGCAGAGAAACTCTCCTGTATTTTATCAGAAAAAAAAATTTTACTCTTTTAAGAATCTGTAAATTCTTTATGCATAGTCCAAAATTAGCTGATTTGGTTGAAGTTTAGATCTGTTGTTTTTTAAATATTCTTGGATTTTTTTTTTTTTAATTTTAGAAATTGCACACAATCTTAAAGAAAATATTTTGTCTTCTTGGGTTTTTTTGTTACTAGATTATGTTTTCAATAGTTCTTTACACATATCAATACACTACTATTTCTTTTTCTGTTGACCACACCATAATGGTATTTAAGTATTTATAAAAAAATAACCAATGATGGCAAAAAAGATTACTTAAATTTTAACTTTTTACAGAACAGATCTTTTAAACAGAGAAAAACCTGAAGATGTTTGGGCATATTTTGTTTTATTTTGTTTCAGTTGAGTCTCTACTGTGAAATGAGTAACACATTTGTACCTTCTCTTTCAGACTGCTTCCTTCAAGCATGAAAAATTTGAGGGAAAAATCTTCCCATTCTGTAGAAAAAGTTTTTCACTATATTAGTCATTTTCTGAATAAACAGAAGGCTTATATTTCCTGAAATATTCAGCATATTTTCTGAAGATTCTACTGAGAAAAGGAATAGAAAAAAGCAAATGCATTCACAGATTATTTGTTTGTATCATTGCAGAGGTAATTGCTGACCCATAATAAAGAAAAAAGCATTTAAAAAGTAATGATTATATGACAATCATTATCACAGGTATCAGTCACCTACTGTAAGTAAAACTCTGGATATTTTGCTTTCTGTTGTGTGAAAATGGTTGGTAAATGATGTTTAATGGCAACCCACTCTATTTTCTGATTAATATTTCTCCCTTTCTGACCACTGCCATCTGTTCTTCTCTCCCATTTTGTTTTGCTTCACACATTGTATAGAAGAAAATAGAATTAAAATTATTTGTTTCTCATTTCATTTTCTCCCATCCCTATGTGGTTATTTTCTGTGAGCAGCAGCTCCTCTCATCACAATATAATGACTACTGTGGTGACTAGAGGAATAAAATATAACATTATTTTAACATTATTATCATCTCTAAGTTAAGCAGATGAGGTCCTGATAGATCTGCTGACTTTTCTCAATACCATTTACAAGCATGTTTCAACTACATCTATTGTGTGTTTCCTCTGGAGAGAGTATAGAACAAATAAAAATAGCTTTCCAGGTTTCTTACCAGACCAGTCTAAAAGAAGATTGTTCATCCTACCATACAATCAAACAAATGGCTAAGATTTTCATGGTCTAGAAGGTGATTTTCTTTTCTTTCAAACTTTGTTCACTAATTAATTTTAGAATTAAATCTATCAGTGTTCAGCTTATGATGCACCTCAAAGGCACCTTGTTAGAGTTCATTTTTTTTAAAAAAGAGAGGAGCTACAGAGAATGTCAATTTATTCTTAGATTGATTGCATGTTTCAAAAAGTATGTAAGCAGTTAAGGGAAAATAAATGTATTTCAGTATTGAAGAATGTAGTCTACTTTTTAAACCCAAAGACGTTCAGGGGGATCTCAACACACTGGAGAAATAGACTAACAGGAATCTCATGGAATTCAGTGAAGGGAAATGCCAAGTCCTGAGCTGGGGCCAAATAACCCCACACACCAATACGAACTGCAGGCTGACTGACTGGAAAGCTGCTGGAAAGCAGTTTTTTTCAAGAAGAACCTTAGGGTACTGGTAGTGAACATGCTGAGAATGAGCCAGTGATGTGACACCTTTGCAAAGGCCAACAGTATCCTGGACTGTGTTAGAAAGACAATCACAAGCTAGGTAAAGAGAGGCGATCCTTCCCCTCTATTCATCCCACTGGAGTGCCTTGTCTACCTTCGGGCTCTTCAGAACCTCAAGAGAGACATAGAATCATAGAATCATAGAGTCTCTGGCATGGAGCTACTGAAGCAAATGCAGGACAAGGACACAAAGGTGTTTAAGGGACTAGACCATCTTCCACGTGTAAGAGTCTGAGAGACTTAAAATCGTTTAGCCTGGAGAAGAGAAAGCTCAGGCAAATCTTAACAGAGTGTATAAATACCTTTTGGAACTGAGTGAAGAACACAGGCCCAGTCTTTTCTCGGTGATGTCCAGTGACAAGATGGTAAATGAGCACAAAATGAAAGACAGGACATTCTAGTTAAATATGAAAAAAAACCCCAAACCATTTTATTTTAAGAATGACCAAACTTTGAAATAGATTGAGCAGATAGATGCTCCAATTGCCATTCTTGGAGATGCTCAAACCCAGCTGTACACAGTCCCAGCTGACCATCCTTACAACTGCAGTAAGGGGGGAAGAACCTGACAATCTCCAGAGGTGTTTTCCCAACTCGACTGTTCTGTGATTCTGTAATTGAATTATGTCAAAAAGCAGCTCTACCTTTGGCAATGTGCTTTTGTTCTAGGAAGAGAACAGATGAAAGGTATACTGGAACCACAGAAGCACATTGCTATAGTTCAGCTCTGAACATCCCTCTTGTAACCAGAGAGAAACAGAGAAACATCAGTGTGGATGGTACCTTGTGAGATTAGTACCTCTGAACCATGAACAAAAACCTCAGACGGAATTTACAGATTGTGACCATCTGGCAAATTTGTCAGTGGGGAACTATCAGTCCTCATTAAGGGAAGATAGAAGATCACTATCAATGAAATGTTCCACAAGGAAAGGACTAGTGGAAAGAAAGTAGAATCATACTAAAAAGACAAATCTCAAATCCAAAAGGAAACATCAAGGGAATGCTATCATCAAACTAATGGACTAGAAAGATAACTACAGTACATATATATATTCATATTAAAGGCCAAATTACTTCTAATTACCATTTAAATCTTCCTCAGCAACTCTATAATTCTACCTTTCTCCTTCCCTCTCTTTTGCATTGGTTTCTTCTGTTCTTTTTCTATTTATTCCTTCTTTTCCTAGGTAGGAGTAATTACATTATTGAATTCCTGTCTACACAGATGTTACTTCTTTCTCTGATTTTTTTTTTTTTTTCCAGAATTCCAGTGGAAATACGAATACTTGGTTGAATTAATTCTGATGCTCTGCAGATTCACTGATTTTTTTAGTCTTCTTTGGTTTTGATATTGGCTTTTTTCTTTTTAGTTTATATTCTAGCTCTTCTTTTAGATTTAATTTTTAGTTGCAACACAAATGTGTTTCCATAATCAAAGCTTCACTTGAATGTAAATCACTGGAACTGTTTAAAAATACCTCCTCCCTGAATAAATAGGGAATTATTAATAAAAGTTTTAAGTAGTTAAACACTGATTATTCCCATAAAAAAGAAAAAAATATTTAGAGTAGAATTTTTAAAATGCATTCTGGTTAGTATTATGAATGTGGATGAATAGAAGAATCTGGATGTACCTCTGTAGAGCCTCTTTATTTTTAATCTGTGAACTTCATTTGAAATTATTATGAAAAATATGTTAATGCCTGTAATGTATATGTTTATATACTGTAAGTGAATGACCACTGAATTCTACATCTAGTCTTATTATGCCATGCTTCTGGGTGATGGAACAGCATTTTGAACTTTTCTGAAACCTTTCTAATTTTTCAACATCAATTTTTGAAATCATAGAGGCAGAATGTTGTTTGCTTGTCCAGTATTGGTCTTTCGGAAAGCTTATTTTTTCTTCATGATTTTTGAGCTATAGTCTCTTGGTCATCTTTAGTTAGAGAACTACTTTGAAACCTACTGTAGAACAGGTGTTTATGACTTCTCTCTTGCAGTGCTGCAAAATATAACCCTTAATATTGCAAAGTTGCACTTTGTACGCAAGCTATACCGATGTTTATAATGCGGCATTTGCTTGTATAAAGATTTTCATTCAAAACAGCCCACATTACTGAACAGACAAGATCTATCCCTGAGATCTCTCTCCCATAGCAATTTTTTCTTCTGTCATTCTTTTCACAAATTTTGCCAACATATTTGTTCTTGATGGATATGAACTGCCTACAGCAAATCCCTGAGATACCATAGTCTCAGGAAGGTTCAGTGAACAATTTAGCTCATAATTTAAAAATACTTGCTTTAGAATATGTAATATTGATTCCTTTTTATTATATATAGAATGTGTCTCTATACAATGCCTTGTTAGAAATCTGTTATTCAAACATATCTTTTTATCAATCTTTTATTTTTAATCAAATCTAAACCAGAAGGCTATTTTATGGCCTATATTCAAATCCATTCATTTATTTTTCATCAATTCCTTTGCCATTGTTTAGTCTTCCTGGATTTTGTCTATATCTGCTTTTTTTTAAAAAAACAATTTCACTGGTTTTGAAATAATTAATTCATTCATATCTGAATCTGCCTATTTTTTTCATTATATGTTTAACTTTCTTCATTAGCCAAATTTCTTGCTCTTACCGAACACCATCCTATTTACTGGAAAAGACCCATGGAAATAAAAACTGTTCCCAGATAAGGTGAGATTTTTTTTAGATGTTTACTAGATCAAAGCATGAATGCTTTTAATCAGGCCACTACACTTTTCAAACGTTGATCAGATGACTGGAAGTGATAGTGCCTGTACCATTGTATTTTTTATATTGCAAAGCTGTCATTAAAAAATTTTGTGAAACTCATCAATAATTTTCTTTCTTTGATCTTCCCATCTCTTCTGGTTAGGGTAGTACAAACAATATCCTGTTGTCTCCTTACGTGTCATCAAAATTACCTGTCATTTTATGTTCTAACGAAAATGAGCAGACGGATCCCATGATGTGCTCTGTACGCTTGGTCACAAACTTCAGGCTTTTGCCCAGTCTTAACTTTGTTTGCATGATGGTTTTTTCTCTTTTTCACTTGTCATCATCAATTTTAATGAAAAATAGGAACTGGATTCCCATTCTGTCAAAACAAAAAACCTAGATCTTTTAATGCATTATAATGCATCTATTACTTTAAATATATATCTATGCTTTAATGAACATCATCCTTATCCTAGCTTGTGTTTCATACCACATTTGACAAAGAACATGATAAAATATCACAAGAATATATTTTAATAAGAATAAATATTCAATTGAATAAATGGTGGGTTTTGTCCTTTGATGTACTTTACATTTTCATATCAAACTAGTAATTCCACTAAAAACAGGTGGAATTCATTGAAAGAATGTAAATTTACTTGCCTGTTTGTATGGAATAAAGGATGATAGCTTGTATTAAGTACAATATGAGATTTAAGTTCTCCAAATGTAGACTTTCATTGCTCATTTAAAAGAGAGGATAAGTTTTAGGAAACTGTTTTATCAAATTGTTCTCATTAGATTGCCTAGAGACAAAGGAGATCTAATAGTTGGCTATTGAATATTGTTGTCCATGTCAGTATAGCCTACCTATACATTTTGAATTTTTTTGTCAGACCTTGCTTTGTCATTCATTCTTTTTTGAGGATTTCCTCATACACACAAAGTTGTTTTTAATAGCATTGATAAGAAATTTTAAAACTGTCTGATAATACATCATCTCATACTCTGAGGAACATGCATTCCTAGTGTAGTATAATAAGTAATATAATATTGTATAATGTAATGTATCGAATGTTAACTATCATTTTCTTAGGAATGTTAGACTTTGAAATCTTTGATTTAAAGAATAAATATTTGTGCCTTAAGACACTGAAGTGCAAACCCCATATTTTTTCCAGTGAGACTACAGCTGAGTAAAACACAAAAACAGTATACACATTGCTTTTGTTTATTAGGATGTAAAATAACAACTGAAAGAGCAAGGTTTTGCCTTTGGTGTTGCATGACTTTATTACTGAAACACATCAGTTTATACTTAATCATACAGCTAGAAAAATTTTAAAACAGTCTCTGCAATTTGATAGTTGGAGGAGACTGATGCATGCGTCTGCTATGAAGGAAGATTAATAACAGTGGTACATAAGCAACTTCAGAATTAAGTGAGCTGTATTCAGAAGATACTGAGGGAAAAAAACCAACCCCTCCAAGAAAAAAAAAACAGGTATGGACACCATATGATTGAGAGAGGTAGTAAATTGCACGGTGTTGTGTTAATCATGTGAAGCATTGGCAGATGTCACACTTGTGTTACTAAGGAAAACTAAAGAAACTTCTACCTTGGCACAAGTTCTGTCTTCAACCTTACTTGTCATTACAGAATTGTTATCTTTTACTAACAGAACTCTCCTTAGACAAATATGGGTAACCAAATAAGAGTGCTGACAAGTTACCTTGAGATCTGAGACTGGCTTCACAGACCATCCAAGCTATCCATGTTAGCTCAGATGCTTAGTAGGTGTAAAAAAGACTATTCTGAAATGCAGTTGTCTGAATCGTTTTATCCCTATCCATAACAAGGATGAGGAAAAATTTAGTTGGTCAGATACAGCTGCAAAAACAATATAGAAATAAATAATGTGATACTTTTAATTTCACCTGCATTACTTCAGTTTTTTTCTAATTCTAACCCTTCGCTTTCCAGCTCTATACTCTTCATAAGCTGCTTTTCTCCTGATGATGAAAATCATTTTACTTCCCCATTATATTAAAGGAAAAGATTCACACTATGTATTTAGAACAAACTGTTCTTTAAAATATGTTTCAAATTAACACACTAGTTCATCTCTTTGGTCAACTGACAGTAGTACATTTTTTGAGAAGGATGACTTATGGCTAGTACAACTAAGGAATTTAAATTTTATTTAGGTTATAAAATTATGAAAAAGATACCTTATTGAAAAGTGTTCTGTCAGTTATAGTATTACAGCAACATTTCACAGCCATTTACAGTTTTCTGTTGGAAAATAATTACATTTTAATTCCTGTCTGAGGTTAATTTAGGTTCATAGTGACTTCCAAAGTTTTGCCACTGAATTCTGAGTGGTGAAGTTTTAACAATATATACAGCTTTCTAAAGATGCATTTTTTCTTTTCTTTTTAAGGAACTAGTTATTTTGATTGAAATAGCCTTTTTTCAGCTTTCTGGTGTATGACTTTTTCTGTGTGCATTTGCTTTACACCTACACATGCTTGGAAAAAATATAACAGACAACACACTTAAGAATACTTTTTGCGTGATTGGATATAATACTCCAGATGTTGCACATTTTAAAATGGCTGAAAAAAACTCATTAAGAAAGATCAAATATCAAAAACTAAAGGTAAAATGGAAAATACTCAACTTTTTTTCTGTTGTTTTTGTTCAGACTGTATGTAGGCTTTCAGAATTATTTCATACATGCCAGAGAGAAAAATAAAACTTGGAGGATAAAAGTAAGTCTTTCCAAAACAATTTCCAAAGTGAAAAGGAAAGGTAAATAGGAAACCAACCAAGGCAAATTAGAATCAAAGAATGTTTTTGGGATTTATTAAAGTTAAAAATGATGAGTTTTTTGGCTTTCAGAAATGTCCGGTGCATACCTGAATAGCCATACAGAATATCATGTTCATCAGTGTAGTGTCAGGACAAACTTAAGCCATTCTTTCAAGAAAATACTCATTTTAATTAGAAAACGAGTTCAACTAAGAAGGCTTCTTAGATTCCTTGGATTTAAAAATGTACAAGGAGATTCTTGTCCCCCTCCCCTTAGATCACTGAATCAAAAATGTTTATTCTTTTACATACCTATGCTTCCAGGCCTTGGTGAGGAAAAATACAAAGACCTAGGCAACTGGAAATTAATAACTAAGTAGCCAGTATGCACATTTATGATCATTGATGAATATTTTGCACCTTACATTCCCTTTTCCTTTTTTTTTTCATTCCAGTGATGCTATTTTCTCCATTCTTCTCCAGTTTGTTTCTTCATTTCATTTTTACTGCATACCTCCTACTACTTTTTTAATTGCTGGTTTATTTTCTTCTCTATAGACTTTCTCTTTTTTTTTTTTTAAATGTTTTTCTCCTATATTGAAATTTCTTTGAAACCTGAGGATTTTCAGATTCATTTTCTATTTGCAATTTTTTTTTTCTCGATTTCTCTATTTCTGAAAACTCTATATTTGCCTTGTTTATTTCAGGTAAACTGTACAGTTACTTTCACACACAGCCATGCTTTTTTGCTGAAAGATAATAGATAATAAGCTATAACACATTTGCTTTTAAATTTAAGTCTTATATCTACATGCCTATTTGATAAGCCTTGATTTTATAAACAATTGGAATGGAAGTTCTGTTGCAGAACACTGATAAAAAAGGAACAAGTTAGTTGCCTTACTCAGCCTTAATAATTGCCATTTATTTCTGTGTAAAAAGGATAGGTTAGGTTGAAGGTATAATTACAATTTTATACCTTCGCAATTTTTCTATTAGCAATTAGCAATTGAACCAAGTAATCGGTTGCTTGTAATTTTTTAAGTAAAATAATGAGGGTTTTTTTTTTTTTTTACATTTTTACACAATATGTAAAATAACTATAAAAGACTTTATTTAATAACAAGTTGAGTTTAGGACACCTGTGGGAAGAGAAGGGAGTACTCACCTAAAAAGTCACAGAGTATCTTTAACAAACTTATTTTTTAACCAGTCTTTCGTACGTTTTGCCATGTCTTCTGTTTCTAATGTATAGGCAAGGCCTAAGAAAAAGGGGGTAGGAAAATATTTTACATTACAAATCACAAGTTTGTTTCATGAATTAATGAAAAAGGTGTTAAACCCCAAAATTAACAAGCAAAGACTCAGCAACATAATCTTTGAGCGCTTTGTTCTGAAATGCTGAGGCATTGCTGACCAGACTGTCTTCTAGCTAAGTTGTTGCTAGGAATTGCTGGATCAAGTGGAAATTTTTGTTTTAATTCATGCATTGTTGATATTCAGTTCTTGCTTCCCATCCAGAAAATGGTAGTCTCCCAGGGAAACTTGTGAAGGTGATGTAAAGTTCACAGAGAGTGTTGTCAAGATGCACAGTGAAGAAATGTCAGCGAGGCTTAAGTAGAAAATTAATTGTTTAATCCAACATCTCCTGTCTTCATTAGAGAGAAAACTAGCTTTGCATTTTGCATTGCATTGAGGTTAAAAAGAGAACTTGTTCCACGGATGTTAAAAGGAGAAGGATGTTCTGAAGGAGACTTGTTAATAACTTTGGGGTTTTTTGACCAAGACTATGTGTTGTGCATATAAAACTGAAAAACTGAGTTCTGTGCTGAACTTTTTGTCTATGAACATCCGCCAAATGCTCTTATCCTTCACCTTTACCCTTTGAAGCAGTGATTTCCACCTCAGAGAACCTAACTCACCTCTTTGTTTTCAGTTGCATCTGAATTAATCTGCAATTTCTTCCTTTAAAATATACAGTGAAAAAAGTCCCTATATAAAGTTTGGTTTAAGTGACTAGCCCTGCATTTATTAAAAATCACGTGGAGAGGAAAAGATTACTTTGGAATCTTATGCATGTTGACAAGTGTCGACCTTTTCCCTCCTACTACTCCACAACAGGAGGTGACTGCCTGGCATAGAGAAGAACGTCAAGGATGGGCCTGAGCTTCTGGCCAAGTTGAGTATCAAAAATACTGAACTGTGCTTTTCTGAGAAAAACTGACAGACATAAAGGTACCCTTTTGGTCTCTTGTCAGATTAAGTCCCGAACATTCATTTAAGGACCTCTTTTACAATGGCCACGGATGGAGGGATGTCCTTCTCACACACTTCACTTGTAAGAGAGAAGGAACAATACCCTTCATTGATATAAACCAGGGAGTTAACAAAGTTCAATGGTAAGTACATCAGTGGCTTAATAAGATTTGATGGCGAGGGACACATGATTATGTACCACATAGAAGACAAGGTCAGATGAAGCTCTCAGGGAGACCCCATTGTTGAGGCATGAGGTTCAGAAAGGACCCTGTGGTGTTCTAAACTCCATCTTAGAGAGGGGTCTAGGTGTTACAGGGTCCAATCCTAGTCCTAGACTTGGTCAATGGTTTATGTCTAAAGGATTGTTTGTGCACAATCAGTCTTTTATATCCCTTAGATAAAATTTCAAAGTTTATCACACTTATTTACTGAGAACCTGTTGTGGCAATGAATCTCTCAGCTTCAAGGAGTAACCTTGAGAGGCATCCTTATTCAGAGGAGGATCCTGCCATGCAGAAGGCTGCCATACCGGAGGGCTCAATGGGCTCTGGGCTGACTACTATTTATGGAATAAAATGAAATATTCATATTTGTATATCAGCAATACGTCTAAGTCATTGTCGCAGACATCTCTTGGCTACCTTGTTCTGAGCTGTTCCCCAAAGTCCACAGTCAGGTGGAGGTAGCCATCACATCCCCACTGGTGGTTATGGATTAAACAGTGGGGGAAACACATCCTCACAGCTATGTAAAAAATGCATGTAGCAGAAATGGATTGAAAATTTTAAAAAAATCTTTTTTTAGAAATATTTTAATCAAATGTGTACTTTTAACTATTTATTTTTTGGATAATAACTTTTGATTCTCATTTCCCGTGCTGGTTATTTTTGTTTTGTTTTTGGGAGGCTTTTGTTTTAAAATTCATTGAATCTTTTTTTCTTTCCTCTTCTATTTTGAACAGTCAATTTGTCATACCTGAATTTTCTCTTAACTATAATAATAATTTATTACACAGGGTAAATCCCATCTACAAAGAAAAGGGCATTACATTTTTATTGATACCCAGTGTTGCATACTTCCTGGAGAAAATAACAAAAATCAGGTTGTTATGTTTGGTTTTTTTTCTTTTAGTTTTCTCCAAACTTACCAATATGAGGATACGACTATCATTAAGAAATCATCAAAAGTAGGATAAAAAAATGGAGGTATAATAATACGGAAGATGGTAATGCATAATTATAAAAATACTTCCATAAAAATCAAAGAAAATTCTTTAGCTTAAGCTGAAGTAGCACAGGGACAGTAGTTGTGTGACTTCTACAGATGTCATTTTTGTATACCTGATCAAAATAGTTAATAAGATTTGGTTCTGTTTATAAGTGATGCCTGCGTGTGGAGATTTAGAGAACTGATTTATTTCCAAAGAATTTTAGTGCAATTTTCTTGTCCTGGACTTTTTAGAGAATGTACTAAACATATTTAACATATGATTTCTGATACGAATTTATTTATAGTTTTAATTATAGAGAACATAAAAGGCAGCTTATTAAAAAAAGAGTTCTGGCATAAAAAAATTTACTTATGAGAAATTAATTAGAATCCTACTTATCAACAAAATTTGAATGATTCTATGAAGTTTATTCAGAAGCTCATTTTTTGCAAAAACACTTTAAATTATTCATTTTAAAAGTAAAATTAATGAAGAAACTTATGTAATTCATCTATAAGAGGCACCAGAATAGGATCATATATGTTAAAGTCACCTTTTTATTATTGTACTCTTTATTTTATTCTTTTATTATTTAAAGTGTTGTGAAGAACCTTTAAATTTAAGTACACTAAACTATTTGAAGGTTTTAAAGGATATTTGGACTAGTCTTTTTCCCTAAGATTTCCTGAATAAATTTATATTCATTGATATTACAGGAACAAATAGTGAATATAGCCTGCAGATTTTGGTAGAAGATTTCTCTTTTTTCCCATTATTAAAGTGCATTCACCAGCATTATATTTTGCAAGAGTGAGTTTTAATTACTCCAGTGTTTTCAACCAAAATCTGTTGTTGGGAAATTCTATCTTTTCATTTGTTTTATTGCTGATATGAAGCAAATCATTTGCAGATTTGTAGCAGCCATTTATTCCCTTAAAAAAACAAATAAACAAAATAAACCCTCCAATACCTCAGTTTGTATAAAATACCTTCTGTATTTTTCTGTTTGCTGTGTATTTCAAGTGTTTGTGGGGAATTCCCTTGCATTTTTTTTTTTTAAATTCATGCTCCTAATTATTCAATGTTAAATCAACAAGTGTGTGAATAAGAGAAGAACTATCCTGAATTGTTGGCCAATGATAGTATTTTTTAATGCTTGGTAAAGATGCAATATAAGCCTGCAAAATGACTGTTAACTGATAAGCAGATTTCCAGGAAAAACACATTTCTACTAAAAAGCTTATGTAGAGAAAGCCCGCTCCATGATCTTTCCAGACATGGAGATGAGACTGACTGGTCTGTAATTTCCAGATCTTCCTTATATCCCTTTTTAAAAATGTAGGTTTTTCTTCTCCTTTTCCACATAAATTAAATGAATCATGTTCTAACACCAGTCATTGATTTATCTTGTGGGAATTCAGCTGTGAGACTGAATTTTCAGTTCATGTTTTCTAAATAATATATTAACGCTGTGCTTATTTGTCCTAGAATTTAAGGTCATGTAGATTTTAGCAACTCTGAATGATTTATCAATCCCTTTGATACTACAATATTTGCATCTTCACATTTTAAACTTTGCCACTTTTCCTTTGTTTGGACTATTATGGAGTTTATGTCAATTTCTTTATGCTCTCTCATGCTTTTATTTTGATTTATTTTGCCTACCCATGTTCACAAATTGTCACATTTTAGTATCCTTGAGTCATGTTCTACTCATAGTTTATGTTAATTTGTCTTTGCTGCTTGACAAAGGCAATAATATATGTTTTAGATAATTGTATCTAAATACCAAAAATGCACAAGAATGTGAACTTTTCGTGAAAGAATATACTTTTGCGTGATGATGTTCCATTAATGCTTTGAAAAATAAAAGAAATGAAGATCCTAGAATGCATATATAAAATCTTAAATATTAGAAAGTGAAAATTATTAGAATAAGACAATATACATCTCCCAGAACAATCTTTCTTTCCATTTTTAACTATAACTGTTTTCTTTTCTAAGTTTCTAAAACCTAGAAATTTGCTGTGGGAAGTCAAATTAAAGGAAATTACTGATATATTCACGAATATGCAGGAATGGGCTGAATATTATAGACTATGCTTCAAACAATAAGTATTTTCTTTTCCTTGTGTTTTTCTACCTTCTTTCATCTATCTTCTTTTCCTGCATTTCTAGTTTCATGTTGCACACTATTTGCTTTTGTTTTCTATTTTTATCTTCTTTTCTATCTCTGCCTAATTTCTGAGATGGGTTTTTTAAACCTCTTTATGTCCCAAGCTGTCTGACTACTGTCTTCAGAAATATTGGCAACCACATTAATGGTACAGATTCAGAAATGGTCAGAGCCTGTTTTCAGGCAACAGGAAAGGAAAGAACCCTCACGTATTTGGTTTTTACTAATTTTAACTTCCTTGTTTCTACATTTATCTGTCTGCAATCAATAAGTTTATTTTCTTTTTTTCTATATATATTTATTCAAGATAGAAATTTATTCAAGAACTAGTTAGATAGCTTGTCTATCTGGAGAATAACATCTGAGTTTTCTTCTTGAAAATCTAGATGTGTGTCTTCCTCTTGAGTAAGTGACACAAATATGAAATGAAAAAATGCTAATTGCTTCAGAATAACTAGAATAAGTGATTGTAACTAGGAATTTTCAAAGGCCTTGTTTCCTCAGAAGAAAATAAAAGAACATTCTGACAGTCATTGTTTCAAAATGACAAGGGCTGCTTGTGAGTGTGACTGATATGCCTTTAGTATTTAAATTACCTCATATTATGCTGTATCTCATAACATTTTCATATCAAATGCAAACTTTCAAAACTGATAATAAGCAATCTGAAATTATTCAACTATAAAAATACATTTACAAAAACCATTTAAAATTCTTAAAGAGAAAATAAACCAGGAAAATGTGTTTAAAAGCTGTTCAGTGATACAGTACAATATTTATGTAGGCTGGTCTTATTCTTTTTGGAAGTTGGTGATATAATTTAATTTTCTATTGTTTTAATAGAAGTAGACAGAAAAATGCTGTGGATACAGAAGGGCAGGAATGTGGAATAGAAGGGAACCAGAATGGTAATTGATATATATTATTGCTGAAATACCAAATGTCATACAGAACATATATAAACCTACATAATACATAACTTCTCCACAAAGATTCAATACTGAGGCTCAAAGCTGAATATAAGCTTTGTACCAATGGGCAATGATTTCTAGCATTTTGTTGGACTGATCTTAACCAGCTGTCAGACCCTCCATCCAGTCACTCTCTCCACTCTGATCCCAGTAGCATAGGAGGACAAAACAGGATGGAGGAATTTGTGGGTCTGTTACCATCAGAGGTGAAACAGACGCAAGTAGGGGTAGAATAATTTATTGCTGATTAAAAATAGAGTTGGAAGGTGAAAACCAAAAACAACTAAAACACCCACACACACACACACCCACACACACACCCACACACCCACATCCACACCCACATACACACACACGCACGCAATCCTTTTTCCCAGGTTCAGCTTCACTCCGTTGTTCCTGACTCTGCTACCTTCTACCCCCGCAGTGGTCTGGGGTAGAAGTAACACAGGGTGGTGATTAGTCCACAGCAGCTCCTTTCTGCCTCTTCTTCCTCCTCACACTTGTCTCCTGCTCCAACATCTCTCTCATTGGTTGCGGTCCTTCAATAACTGCGCTAGCACAAGTCCTTTCTGTAGGCTGCAGGAACTATTTGTTTCCCCATGGTTCTTTGCATGGGCTGCAGTAAGACAACCTGTTTCACTGTGATCTCCACAGACTGCAGAGAAATCTCTGCTCCTGAACTACTTCCTCTCCCTATTTCTTCACTGACTTTACTGTTACAGAGTTGTTTTTCAACCCCTTTTTTCCCCTCACACCTCTTTCTCAACTACTGCACAGACTTTTGGGGTTTTTTTGATAGTACATATTATTGTCTCTTTTAGAGGTCACTGCCTATAGATGAGTCCTACAGCTGGCCTTACTAGTCACTGACATTTCAATTATATTGAAGTCTGAAAACTCAGTTTCTTACCTAACCAAGCCCTGCCTTGCAGTCACCGTCTTTCAAAAGGAGGCCTTCCTAGGTTTCCTTCCTTTTGAGAAAGTCATCCTACTGGGGGAGGAAATTATGGTATGTTCCAAAATCCCCATTGTGTGAGCAATCTACAACAAAGGCTTTGGGGAATTATTTCTGAGTTCATATGTTCTGTAATTTTATAAAATCATGAAAATAAACACCATAATTCCAAGAAACAGCTTGATATATATTATCAAAGGGACCTGTTGTTACAATAGAGCCTAAATTCTTTAATTTTTACCTGTTTGTGTTCTTTCTGAGGAAAATATAGGAGACTATGGTGGTTTCATTTTGTAAATAAGTCCATTAAAATTTCAAATAATTTAAAAAAAAAAAAATAAATAAAAACAGTTTCAATTTGGATGACCAAATACAAGACCATGAAAACCACTCATGTGAGAAATGGAAAAATACAAATGAGCTTAGTATATTTAGTAATGAAATCAAGACTATTTCTAAGATGGTTTTAAATTATGTATGATGAAGTCTAATTTTCTGCTGGTGTCATGTGAAAGGGGAGATTTTCTCAAACTATTTGTATCTGATTATTCTGTCAGCACTTCAGGAAAGCCGAGACTCTTGTGCCTGACCTGTTATGTACCGTTATTGGGACCCTTCACTGAACAGTCTTCTGGATTGGAGGACTATTTGACTGACTTGTTCAGGGTCACTTACAAACAGAAATAGCCCCTCCTGGGTCTCCACACCTTTAACTGGGCTGTGGGTGCCCCAGGAAAGATCCAGGGGCAAACGCCAACAGCATCAGAGACACCCTCTCCCAGGCCTCTATGGTCGAATGTGTTACCTCCTGTGGTAGAAGTTAGTGCCATTGAAGGACTCGCACTAACAGTTCATGGAATAACATTCTTTAATAATATAATAGAAAATCGTGACAGATTAAGATTCAAGCATTGCTGGTGATAATACCTGTCTGCAAAATCTCATTTAAAACAATATACTAACGAGCTCTAATCCCTAATAAAAACTGGCTTGAAATAATAATTCAGAAACACACAGTACGGTTCTTACCCAATAGGCATCCCTATGGGGAAGAAGACAAATTCAACCTGTTGACTGATCCCAACAGTTATAATAGTCTTCCCTAACTTCTCCCCATTTTTATCTCAAAATATTTTTTTATGTAGGTGGAGCTTGAAGGGCTCTAGTCATACATCATGTTCAGTGCGCGATGTCCTACCTTGGAGGTAGATAACATCAGTATTACATCTGAGGTAACCTTTGGGATAGAGGTGTACGTCTACGATTTTGCCATGCTTGCTGGTTCTACAGCAAAAATCTTCCTTTTTCTCCCTTGGTTGACAGCTGTTATGCAGCTCATCAGCTACCAGGTACTACTGGGTTCCCCCTTTTTCAAGGATTTCAACAGAGCCTGGCCGTGGTGTTTCCACTCTGCTCCACCGTCCATTTAATCCCCCTTAGCTTGTGTTGTGTGTGGGAAATCAGGCATGCTGACTGTATTCCATCCAGGGAGTAGGAAACATATTTTCTTCTTATAATTTTTCATACCGTTATAACACATACTTTCTACTCTGCTCCATTCTCCGTTTCTTCCCCTTTAGCATGCATGCTGAGTACAGTTTTTGTAATTTTCCAGTTTTCTTTAATTTTACCTTCTGTTTTCCCCATAACTGGTTTATACTATTGTTCAGGTAAGTTAAGAACAGAATTTTCTTGTTCATCTGATTTCTAACTGTGCTGTCTATGGAGCGATATTTTCTTATGCTTGTGATTTAAATGAAGAAATATATATGCCTACCAATACAGATGCAGAAGTACTCAGATCTAAAACACTTAACACAATAGCTCTAGAACAAAACTGTACTATCTAACTAAAAGAACCCATAAAGTCAATCCGCTTGCCACTTGCTCCACTTTAGATATTAAATAAATTAATCAAAATTAAAATTAGAAAGAGAAAAAAGTCTTCTACTTTATTAAAAGTGCTCAGAACACTTCTGTTCAGTCCTTCCCTTCTTACTCTTTTGGTGGGAAATAATTTGAAGTCTTAGAGTAATACTACTGTAATTTAATTGTACTCTGTGCTGCTACAATATAAAATATTCTTAGAGAATAATAAAAAAGAAAAATGAAAATTATAATTATTAATTGTTGCAAGTATTAATAAATATAATATTTCTTTCCAGTGCTGTTTTAAGAGACTTTTCGTTATGATGCAAGATGGTGTCCATTTAATTTAGCCAGCCTATATCATTAAGAAACTATTTCTGCCAGGAATAACATAATTGGGAGTAACTAGTCTTCTTTAATCACCGATTATTTTTTATATTAGCAGTGAAAATGCTAGTTTTTCATGTCATTGTGGTATGGAAGAAAGGAGGAGGGGAAGAAAAAGACTTTTGATTTGCAATTTGTATGAGCAACGTTCCCTTCAGCATATAAATAGAGGAATCAATTACCTCAGAATCTATATGAAGATAATTTTGCCTTTGCAGATAATGAACTGTTATTAGTGATGAAACTGAAAATTAATCCATTACTAATAATGAGGCTGAGAATGCAACAGATTTATACACCACCTCTTCCCTCAAAGACACCACATAAATCATAGGGTAAAAAATAAACAGAGGAAGTCAAGGACATGGAAACCACAGAAAACATATCCTTGTATAATGCAAATGTACAATGGGTGGTTCTTGAAAATTTAAGTTCATATTATTAGCCTGTATTTTGGAAAGAAAAATCAAGTTCTGTGCTACAGGATTTACTCAGTTTTGTAAATGGCAGTTGCTGAATTTAATATGTTAGTAAGCCATTATATAAATTAGTAGTCCATATTCATGGACATCTGTTACTAAAATTTCAGCATAGCATACGTTCTTTGGAATAAATGATATGTTAAAAAGAAAGTATGCTTACTATTCCTAACAAAAGAGGTTGGGAGAGCACATGGGTAGTTTACCCTTTATCTACATTGCTTGTTTAAGAATGAAAAAGAATTAGTTTCCCTGACTTTATGTTTTTCTGTCACGAATCTTAGGGGCAGCCAGGTGATACAAAGGTGATCAAAAGGATGAGAGCTAAGACTTATAGACTCATCTATGTTAAGTTCAGAGGCACCAGTTTTATGCCTGCATATTTATCATTGCCTGGAATCTTAAGGCCAAAGACTTGCAGTGGATGATTTCTTTGGATTCTTTATTTAAAAACTTCAAGAAATGTGCCAGTCTTCATTCCTCTTGATATTTTGGTGTTTTGACCACAAAAAATGAAAATAGGTCTTTTATGAAATTTTTGCACTTGATTAGCTTTTCTCAGATGTTAGCTAAGTCTATTAACTTTACAGTGTTTTCTCCTGTGGTCATGCCAGTACACTCTAGCTAGACATTTTAATTTTCTCACCGATAATGTTCATCTTACCTCGCTGGAGTCTTCATCATTGTTGCATTACTTCCAAAGTATTTTTTTCAGTACAATCTCCAGACTTCCAGTGGCTTATGGTCTATGGACTGGTATCACTGACTAAATTCCTTGAATTATCAGTGCTTTTATTTTCTAAAACAATGCTCTTACCTGCTTGTCCCTGAGGAATTTTCTTCTGTATGAAGAGAAGTAAGCAACATTTAGTAAGAGTAGTGCCATTCTTTGTTTCTTCCCTCATGAGGAAGACAATAACTAGCTGTGATTTAAAATATTGTGTGCCCTACTATATGTTTTCCCTATACAGCACAAAGGAGTGCACAGTGGAGGCTGAATATTAGATTTTTAAGTTGGTTTTGTTACAACTAAAGGATTTCTACTTTAGTAGAGATGAGAAACTATAGATGTACCAGTAGTTTTAACCCTCTAAGCCTTAGATCACATTTTAAGAAACCTTTAGTTCTCTGAGGGCTTTGCAAATAGTAGCCTTAATATTTGATATGGCTTTTCATTGAGCTTGATGTATTGAGTACAGCTACAGATCTAGTGAAGCTTCAAGATATTTTCAATGGAATATTCCATTAATTAGCAATTTATTAGAAATAAATTCATTGATGTCAATAAGACGATGAACTATGCATTTCCATAAAGAAATAAAAATAAGAAAGCAGAGACAAATGCTCTAACTTCTTTAAGAAACACATGTTATGGTTCATCTTAAAGATGACTTAAAAGAAGAATGAAAAAATCTCCATTAGATCTATGTACTTCAAAAGTCTTCTAACATTTTCTGAAAAAATGGCCAAACTATACATTTTTAAATGAAAATGTTTATCTGATTTGTAATAAGATGCTAACTATATTCAAGGCTATTGAGTATTCAAAGGCAATGTAATTGAATACTTCTGTGTACAATATCATAATGCTTACTATTTCTGTTTCTTAGACATTACCTAATGGAGTAGGATGGACTTTCTTAAGGAAATAAGGAGAAAATGTCATTGTTCTTACTGTTTCTAAATATTTGCTGTTCTTTAAAACATTTGTTACAATATAGACATGAAAGAGTAAAGTAGCTTTTACTCTGTGAGTTACAGTGATGACTGAGAGTTCAAAGAACAAAATACTTAATTATCTGATTATAATGCAGAGGAGGACTAGGGTAAAAATAAAATAAATTCTCAGTGGTTATCATGAAATTGTGTTTGTGTTACCTAAATCCTAATAAAGAAATAAAAAAGGACCTACAAATCTCAGCTGAAATACTATTGAACATTGGGGGCTGCTGCCAATAAATTTAATTTCTTCTCAACATAAATTTTTAACCTCTCTCAAGATTCATGAATCTCAAGTATTTAAATAGCTACTGTGTTTCTAAATAATTCTTTAACATTTAGAAATATTGTAATAATGTTTAAAAAAATATTGATCAGATTAGTGTCTGAATGCATGTACGTATATCTACACATTGTACATACAGATCAGTAAGCTTTTGCCTGAAGTCATATTTGAAATAGATAACAAAAACATTACTTCATAAAAACTTATATTTCTAAGCCACAAATAATTGACAGGTAGAAGGTAATTGTCCATGTCACAGATAGCTAAGATTCATAAAAAGGTGATATCAGCACAACTGAGGGAATCTATGAATAGTAGTCCCAAGGAAATTTGCTATCACTGTTTGTGTCGCTGCATTTTTATTCCTCCTAGGGTTGGTTAACCCCTTCTCTTTATAGCTACAATACATATTTTTGTAATTAAAAGTGTATAATCTTGATCTTTGGGGGTGGTGGTGGTGATCGCTGGGGTGGAGATGCTTTTTATTTGTTTGGGGTGGGGTTTGTTGGTTTTGTTTTTTGATTGCTTGGGATTTTGTTTGTTTTAGTTTGGTTAGCTTTTTAAAACCTGTTTCTTTTGTCTTTAGAAGAGCTAACTATTTACTAAGTTCAGATGGGATAATCAGTGCACTGCAGTGAGTGCTGACAGGAACCGAGAAATGTCTCCAGTGTCTGGCAGGAATATATTCTTGAAGTACACAGCACAATTCATACTCCTTCTTACTCCTTTCTCAAATGCTCCTGGTAGATGGTTTGCTTGTTCTCTTCCCAGGACACTGTCAACATCCTTTACTGCTTTTTCTTTCTCGCTGTGGCCACTGAAGCCTTGGTATTTCAGCTGGTTTACTTTTATTTTAGTCTTGGTGGATGGGAGGCATTTTCTGACTTGTGAGGTATGTGATATCACACCACCAATTTATTAATATCTAAAATAGGAACAAAATTTTTGCATCAGATTACATGAAAAAGATACATCTGATCCGTTGTATGGGTTTTCCCATTACACACTTTAATTAAGATCGGTGAGATTACTTCAAAGCTAAAGGACTAAGATTTTTTTTTTTTCAAACAACATAAAAAGTCCTCTCTTACCTGGATTCATTTAATAAAGCTTGAAACTATCTAACCTGTGGAGAAATTTGCTTTGTTTTGTTTTTTAACAGGAGGCAAGACCACCCTCCTATATTAGGAGAGTAATTTTATTAAAATTTTGTATGAGTTTTGCTCATAGGCCTTGTCTTCTCTGTTTTATTACGATGTTTCAACACTCTATTTAAACCCAACAGTTTTCCACGTTACTTTAGTCTCCCTAACTGGAATACCAATAATATTTCCAAACGAAAAGACATGTCACCTCAGTATATAGTATGCAAACTGCTTTTAAAGCTAAAAAGGGAGTTAATTTTTGTTTGTTGATGTTTATTTACAGGTTCTGAAAAGATATGTGTGTTTTTTTGTAGAAAAAGATATAAGGAAATAAATGGATTTACAGCATTTCATCTGTATTCCTTCATTTTCCTCTCTTCTTAATTTGTCAACTTTGTAATTAGATCAGATGTAAGAGCTTCACTTTGATTCTGTACCAAATTAAAGACCACTTAATCACTTGTTCCAGTGCAAATGCACTTCTTTTAAGCAACATTTATGTTAATTTTGTCCCAGATAAGATTTTGCTGCCATTCACTAGCATTAGGTTCAATTGGCTCTTTTGGAGACAACCCAAATAAGCGAATTTTCCAAATACATGAGAGCTAAATGAAACATAAAAAATAGAAGGCAAAATACATGAAATTCAAAGCAGCATTTTTTTTTTTGAATATGCATTTGTCTGAATTCCACCATTGCTACACATGCTTTCTGGACACCACTGGTTCCACGCCATTCCTTTTAAAAGCAATAAAATAGAAAGTGTTTTCTTTCACTTCCTTGTAGCCAGCTTGGCAGAACACTTCCAATAAGTGTCCAAAATAAGTGTTTATCTTGAGAAAATAAATTTATTCATTTTTCACCTATACACACAGTGGAGTCAAATAATTTTCAAGAAAAATACATTTTAGGAAACAATTGACTATTTTTTGATCTATGCAGTGGAAACATTTTAAGTGTACCAAACACTTCATAGAGGTTCTAAAACTTTGTGTTTGAGCCTTCTTTTTTGAAATAGCTTGATTCTTTTTAATGAGGAATGCATGTTGCTTTTTTTTCCCTCGGTCACTGCTGTGCGTGCAATTTCTTATCTGCCAGCAACCACAAGACTGAAGATAGTTGGCATATATACTTAAAAAGTACTATAGTTAGAAAGCAAATGCATAAATCTGTGCTTGCTCTTCCACATGTTCTTCTCTCTGTTGAATTATTCATTCAAAAAGTGGAGAAAACAATACTAGGATCAGCATTGGAGGCAGAAATGCTAACCCTTTCAAGAAGGCTGCAGTTCTTATAAACATGCATTGACCTAGAATTGTTTTTTATGTTGTTAACATTACTATATGGCGTGGTTGGCACAGAAGAGACAATTTGAAAATTAGTGGCTATCCATTTCTGTCAGTCTTTTTATCAAGCATTGAAGCTCACAAACAAAACAGATTTCATCCCAAGAAGATGTAAGTGATCCTGAAATCACCATTTTGGATCTCTGATGTATTGGAAAAGCTTACTTTTACTTTGAACGAATAGAATAATAATTGGGATGTATGGCTCTTTAGTGCATTAAGCAAATACAGGAACTGAATCTTCTGCTTAGCAGTCATTAAATTCCAAACACAGTACAGCAGCCTCTTTGGTACTAGCACTAAATGGGCAGAGAGTCTGCAGATAATTAGTTGTGAGTTCTAAGTGATGACTAAAGTTCTTTCAAAGACTTATTTCTCTGCTAAGCAGTACTGATTTATTGTTACAAGATTTATAGTTAGTTTCTGCCTCTTACTTGATATTGGTCCAGAATCCACAGTTCAGATTCAAGATGCATCTTCTGGTGAAGTCTCAGACATATTTTTATAAATGCTGAATGAGACTTCATATTTTAACTTCAGCAAAATGCTATGGAAATTACTGCCTTTTTTATGGTATCTATTAAGATTTGAAATTTGCTGTAATATAATTTCAGTTGTTTTTTTGTTTGAGGGAGATACTGCTTTGCAGAGACATTTCAGAAGAAAAAAATGGAATAAAGAACTGTGACAGAGATAATTATGGCAGCCGAAAATTTGCGTTAATATAAAGCTCTTTATTTTTAGACTTTTGCTATTATAATTTGAGTAGAATGTCATGTGAGTACAGCATACATCCCATATTTTGAATAAATCTCTTTTATAGATTCATTATAGTATATTCAAAATAATGAGCAAATGGTCATATGACTGACAATGGTATTATTTTGCTGTTCTGCTCACTTTTTTTTTTCATTTATTAAGATCTACATTGTAATATTAATTAACAGGACAGATAAAAATGGCAGAATTAGCCCTTATTTTCCAACTAAAGCCTCAAATACAGTAGTATGAAACCAGAAAGTAACTGGTTATGTGAACCAACTGATCCACAGTTTTGCATCTCTGTTTTTCAGGACAACTGTGAAGTGAGAGGATATAGGAGATGTGTCTACCCTGGTAGCAGAGGGGTTTTATGAGCTGCTGTGCTGGTTTGAAAGCAA
>VWPU01009158.1:0-19410 GCA_013398955.1 Callaeas wilsoni
GGGTGGGCTCCTGGGTGGGTTTCCAGCCCTCCCCCGCGTGCTGGGGCTTTGTTCGGTGCCAGCGTGGGGGGCCGCGGGGGGCCGCCGTGCCACGGCACCCGGGGCCCGTGGGCGTGCGGGAGGGCACACGTGGGCACCCAGCGTGTGCCGCCGCGGGCACGTGCGGCAGGCAGGTGGCAGCCGGGGCTGGGGGGAAGCTGCAGCCCCTCCCGGGGTGGGGGGACACCCGCGAGCCCTGGGGTTGGTGGCACGGAGCGGTGCCAGGTGTGCCCACGCGTGTGCCCGCGCCGGTCACTTGTTGAGGACCGGGAGGTTTTTCCGCAGCCGCGGCCGCACGGCCGGAGCAGGGGGGGCTCGCGGCAGCGCGGCGGGTGAACAACCCTCCGCTTTTCTAGGTCATGGCACTGCTGGCTGCACCGGCTGGCGCCTGGCCGCCGGGGCCGACCGTGGCGAGGGGAGGTGGCCCCGGGGGTGGCCGGGCCGGGCTGTGGCAGAGCGCCCGGCCCGGGGTTCTGGCTGGGCCACGCGCGGAGCCGGTGTCGCGGGGCTGGCGCTGAGCTGTGGCACTGGGGTCGTTCCCAGTGGTTGGGGACAGACTTGTCCCTCCCTTGAAGGCCGTGGCTGAGCTGAGGGGGGTCGTGGGGAGGCACCCGGCTCCGTGGGCTCGCATGGGGAGGAGCGGGGTGGCGCAGCTGTTGTCACTGTCGTCGTCACCGTCACCTGGCTGCTCTCTGGCCGCCCTCAGCAGGCAGGGTCTGTGCCCCGTTCCCAGCAGGGTTCCTCGGTGACGGCACGGTGGCGGTGGATGTGGAGCCGGCTGTGGGGCAGTGCCAGCCCCGCTGTGCCAGAGCCCGGAGCCTGGCAGCAGCTCCTCTCCCAGGCCTGCCCAGTTGCTTGTCAAGCCTCGTCACCAGCCCCTGCTTTGATCCAAGGAGCCAGGATCCTACAAATTTGGGCTGTGCTGGAGAGAAAATGGACACGGAGCCGGCACAACGAGCGCTCGCTCTCCGACCGGGAGCCGCGTGGCAGAGGTGCTCCAGCACCGGCTGGGACACGCTGCCAGCTCTTCCCAGCTCCCTCTGACTCTTCTGAACACCTCCAAGGACCTTTGGCAGTGGCATCTTCTGCCTGGATTGACTCCCTGCCATGCTGGAGATGGCACCGGGGGTGCTCAGATCTTCCCGGTGGGCTCAGGGCTGGTGGAGAGCTCTGCCCTGGCACCAGCTCCTGCTCACTGCTGTGGGAGTGGATGGGATTTCCATCAGCCAGGATGTTCCCATTGCTGCCAAATCCCCACATCCCGCGCTCTCCAGCCTGGGTGGGAGCTGAGGGATGGACTCCCCTTTTCACCGTGCCCGGAGGAAGATGATGCTCCAGCCCTGCTCCACCCCTGGGCTGCCGCGATGCCTCAACGCTTCTCCATGGGAATTTGGACTGAGGCCCTGCAAACTCATGTCCTGCCACAGAGCCGTCCTCTGATGGGGACGGAGCTGGCTGGGGGCCACTCGGCTCGGTTGCCAAACGTCAGAGGCTCTGTAGCTCCTCGGCGCTCACGAGGGCCATCGTGTCCCCCCTGCGCCGATCCTGTCTGTTCCTTCTTGATGTCTTCCAAGAGCAGGATGGAGCCAGGTCCATTCTTCTCCCCGGAGCACCTTGGAGGCTCCCGGGGAGGCTGGGTCTGGATGAGGTGGTGGGGTACAAAAAAACCCCCTTTTGAGATGAGCACAAATCCTGCTGCCAGCGCTGGGACTCGGGACCCACCTTTGGAGCCCTCCATCCCTTTGCAGGATGCAGCTGAGGGAAAAGATGTGGAAGAAACTCCTCGGAAGAGGCCGTGGGAGGGCCGTGGCTGCTGCAGCCCTGGCAGGTGCCCTGCAGCCGAGGGGGGGCTTTGCCTCCAGGGACCCCCCAGCCGTGCAGGGATGGGGGGAGGCAGCACATGCCGTTCCCTGGCAGAGCAAATCCCTAATCCCGGCGGAGATCTCTCTGTGCTGTCTCCCGGCCTTGCTTTTGGAGTGGAGTTTTACCAACAGCAGTTAAGTAAAATAAATAAAGAGGCCTGTGCTTGCCAGTGCTCGCGAGGCCGCGCCAGGGATTGGCAAAGCGGCACCATTAATTACAGCTCGGCACCGCTGCCAGCCTGCCGGCTCCAGGAGAGGCCGTGGCAGCACGCCGGGGAGCCAGAGGGAGAAGGGAGATGTGGAATCATGGAAGGGAGGGGAAACGTGCTCCTGGACACCGGGGGAATTGTGCCGGAGCGGGTGGAAGCAGTTCGGATGTTGCTGTCCCTGCTGTCTGTGCGTGCACACGCGTGTGCAAGCGTGTGCCGCGCAGGAATCCGTGTTTTTGGGATGGAGGTTGGGATTGCAGTGGAGCTTTTCCCAGGAATGGTGCTGATCTGTTGGTGGAGGGGCTGGGAAGGCCCAGGACACCTCAGCTCAGCGCTGGGGGTCCCCACGGAGGGGCTTTGGAGCAGCTTTGGAGCCCCCGGGTGCCTTTGAACTGCCGGGGAGGATCCTGAGAATTGGAAGGTCGTGGGTTCTCGCAGCGGGAATTGCTCATTGTGGTGCTGTGTTTGTCGCTGTCACCTCTGGGTGGACAGGGATGGGATCCCATGGGATGGACCCTCATGACCGTGCCGTGCCATGCCGTGCCATGCCGTGCCATGCCGTGCCAGGGGCCAGCCTGTTCCTTTCGGCAGGGGAGTGAGGCTGCTCCACGGTGGATCAACCCCCAGGACGCCCCAGTCCTTCCTTACTTTTTATTCCTTTCTCCCAAGCCATGTTCATGTTAGGAATTCTCACGGATCAGGTCTTTTTTTTCCGTCGATTTTGTGTTTTCTACAGCCTGTTAAAAGAACAGTCCGGTTAAAACCCACATCCCTCAACCCCCAAATCTCCTTTACTCTGCCATTAATCGTTTCTCAGATTATTGATGCCAAGGGGTTTAGTGCTGCCCATTTATCACTTTTTGGGGACTGCTTGGTTGTCCCTGGCTTTTCCTGGCTGGAGATGGTCACGATCTGGGCTCCTGCCGTGCCGGGATGATGGAGCTGAACCGGGATCCAGCCAAAATCCAGGCAAAACATCCTCAGGGAAACAACCTGTTTGTGCGTGGGGAGCAGTGCCGTGCCGCGGCCAGGGAGAGCCGAGCCCCGGTCGGATCCTGCTCTTCCCGGAGCGATATTCCAGGAGGGATGCGCCGGCAGTGATGGACAGGGACCGCGCTCCGAGGACGTGGAGCCCGGGCCGTCGCTTCCGCCGGCCCGGCCGCTTCCCAGCTCTGTGATGGCTCTTTAAAAGCTTTAATTAAAGCTTTAAACCCACCCCCTTCCCTGCGCCCGGGCGGGAACAAAGGCAGATGGAAGGGGCTGGAGCGAGCGCCTGCGGCGGGCGAGCGTGCCAGGCTGTGCCCGCCGTGCTCCGGGTGACATCGCCGTCCCCGGGGAGCACCAGCCAGTCCCCAGCGGGGTGCGGGGGGGTCCCTGGGGGGCTGCTAGCTGCCCCCAGGGACCCAGCAGCCCTGCCGGAACGCGGTCTCCGCTGCCGGGTGGTTCGTTCCGCGTGGAGCGAGGTCGTTTTGGAGGCAGTGGGGGTGATGCCAGCGCGGCCGTGCCCTGGCACCGCGGCCAGGCTGGGCTCTCCCGAGCCGGAGAACGCAGACGGTGACGCTGCAGGGCGCGAGGTCCCCGCCGCGCTGCCGGGTGTGGGTGATGGTGACCCCTCGTCGTGCCGCCCGGCAGCTCCGGCCAGGTGACTCGGTGGCCCAGATGTTAAATATCTCCTCGGCCCGGCTTGCAGCTCAGTGAAATATTTTCACTGCAGCAGCGGCAGCAGCGGCGGCAGCAGCGGCAGCTCGAGCGCTGCAGGGAGCGGGGCTGGTGCCGAGTGAGCTCTGGAAGGTTTGGTTCAGCCCCGGCCGTGGCTCGGTGCGGTGCCGGGCTCCGGGCAGCCGCAGCCCCGGCAGGTTTTGGGGCCGGGAGGAGGCTGCCAATATCCCAGAACACCTGGATCATGCATGCCTGGAGAGGTGAGGCGTGGGCTCTGCCCACCCCCGAGCCTTCCAGCGGCCGGCTGGGCAGCGGGTGGGATGGATGGATGGATGGATGGATGGATGGATGGATGGATGGATGGATGGATGGACGGTGGTGCCGGAGCGTCCCTGCTCGCTGCTCCTGAGCGAGGGAAGCAAGCACCATCTTGTGTCCCTGCCAGGCTGCGGGAGCCCCAGGAGCTCGCTGCAGAGCAGCAGCGTGTCCCTGCCTGACCTCCTCCTCCTCCTCTCCCTCCTCCTCCTCTCCCTCCTCCTCTCCCTCCTCCTCCTCCTCTCCCCCCTCCTCCTCTTCCCCCCTTCCCCCCACCCCCGGCTCTCCCGGAGCAGCGGAGGGGGCTGGGACTCTCTGAGGGACCCCAGGTCCTCGGTGGCTGCCGGAGAGGCACCAGTGGGGGATGCCCGTGGTGCTCCCCGCTCCGGCTGCAGTTGGAATTCGGTGCTGTTGGGTCTCTCCCGTTGTGTTCCCCGGGGTCTCTGGAATTTACTACCGGAAACTGGGGTTTTCTTTTCCCCCAGATCCCCCTGCTTGCATCGGGGAGGTCCGGCCGGCGTCCAGCCCGCGCTGCTCCCGTTGGCTCCATCCCAGCCCCTCTCTCCCGGTGCCCTGGAGGGGGGATTGTCAGTGCCGAGCCCCCCCGCGCTGCCGGGGCGGCAGGAGCCAGCGCCAGCCTGTTGCATGAGAATCGGGATATTTTTAGCTCTCTAATGTCCCCGGAGTGGCTCCAGCGCAGGCTCGGCCAAGGCCCCGCGTCCCTCCCCGATGAGCCGGGGGATGCCCCAGTATCACCAGCTCGGCCAGGGGTGATTCGGGAGCAGGAGATGCCGTTTGAGGATGGAGAAGAGCATCCCCCGTGCCGTGCCGAGCGCTCGGCATCCCCAGCACACGGCTGGGCGGAGGCGAGCGGCGACCTCAGCGATTTTGGAATCAACCTGTGCCGTGGCATCTGGCCCTGTGGCCACCTCCTGAATGTCCCCTGCTGTCCCCGGGGCTGTCCCCTCGCCACCGCTGCCCCGGGCACAGGCTGAGTGATCCTCACACGTGCACGGTGGCCTCGGCCTCTGTAGCGCCGTGCTCCGGGCTCACTTAATAAGGCCACCGCATGCATTATTTTATTAATGAGGTATTAAAAAGCCGTTCACGGTGATGCTCTGCATTCCCAGAGAGGTATCCAAGAAATCTGTGCTGAGCAGTGACTGCTCACCCCGTGCCCGGCTCTTAGGACAGCTGTGGGGACACCACGCTGCTGGGGTGTCACCGTGCACCCCCAGCACATCACCCCGAGCTGCCAGCCTGTCCCCACCGTGCTCCAGGGCACCAGAAATAGCTCCAAAGGCTTTTATGGTCCTGTCTGAAGTGGTTTGGTGGCTCCTCGCCCAGGTTGTGCTTGGCCAGCTCTGGGGGGTGAGCCAAGGGCAGGGGGGTCCCTGCAATGGAGACCTGCGGGGCTGGGTCTCCGCTCTGGTGCTTTTGGATTGAAGTCCTCGGTCTGTGCTGCACTGTCCCCAGCCTGGGCACTCACTGGCACAGCAAGGAGTCCCCTGTAACCCTGCAAGGTGGCAGATGGGGACATGGGCCAGGTGGGGACATGGACCGCGTGGGGACACGAACTGGGAGGGGACATGGAGTAACTGGGATGCTGTTCTCACACCAGCCGGTCTCAGGGCAGGGTGCTGACCCCCAGCCCAGCTCCACAGTGGCCAAGCCTCCGGGTAAGCCTCTGTCCATGTGTCCATCTGTCTGTCCGCAGGGCAAATGCCATAGGATGACCGCTGCTGGTCCCCTCTTACTGGCTGTGATATCGTCTGTCCTGTGGCTCACGCGGGGCTTCGACCCGGCTCCCAGCGCCTGCTCCGCCCTGGCCTCCGGCGTCCTCTACGGCTCCTTCTCCCTCAAGGACCTGTTCCCCACCATCTCCTCCGGCTGCTCCTGGACCCTGGAGAACCCCGACCCCACCAAGTACTCGCTCTACCTCCGCTTCAACCGGGAGGAGCAGGTCTGCACGCACTTCTCGCCCATGGTGCTGCCGCTCGACCACTACCTGGCCAACTACACCTGCGACCCCCGGGGCGAGGCCAGCCCCGCGCCCGCCGGCCAGCGCCCGGAGCAGCCGCAGGAGGAGGAGGAGGACGAGGAAGCCGAGCTGGAGCTGTGCGAGGGCGCGGGGCCCTTCACCTTCCTGCACTTCGACAAGAACTTCGTGCAGCTGTGCCTGGCGGCCGAGCCCGAGGCGGCCCCGCGGCTCCTGGCGCCGCAAGCCCTGGAATTCCGCTTCGTGGAGGTGCTGCTCATCAACAACAACAACTCCAGCCAGTTCACCTGCAGCGTGCTGTGCCGCTGGCTCGAGGAGTGCCTGCAGGCGCCCGGCGCCCGCCGCTGCGGCTTCACCCACGCCGGCTGCAGCTGCCAGGCCGAGAGCCCCCCGGCCCCCCGGCGCAACGGCACCCGGCCCCCGGCCCCCGCGCCCACCCCGGTGCCCGCCGCGCCCGACTGCTGCCCCACCGAGCTGCATTCTGCGAATGCCGACGAGCTCGACCTGCCCGAGGTGCCACACGGTGAGTGGGGACCGAGGATGGATCCCCCCCTGTGCAGCGCAGGGCCTCCCAGGGGTGCCGCGCAGGGTGGTCGTGGAACGGATGGGTTCTGCCTGCGCATGGTCCGTGGGGAATGGGGATGTTGGGAATTGTGCACGGAGCGGGGAAGTTGTGCAAGGGATGGATCCTGCTTGTGCAAGCTCTCTGGGGCTGGAAAGTGCCAGCTGGGAACTGTGCATGGAGCAGGAAGCAGTGCAAGGGATGGATCCTGGGGCTGGAGAGTGCCAGTGGGGCACTGGGCATGGAGCAGGGAATCTGTGCAATGGATGGATCCCTCCCGTGCACGCTCCTGGGGTGCCAGTTGGATGCTGGGCATGGAGAAGGGAAGCTGGTGCATGGAGCAGAGAATCCATGGAATGGATGAATCCCTCCCATGCACACTCCTGGGGTGCCAGCTTGATGCTGGGCATGGAGAAGGGAAGCTGGTGCATGGAGCAGAGAATCCATGGAATGGATGAATCCTGCCTGTGCACACTCCTTAGGGCAGGAGGGTGCTGCACATGGAGCAGGGAATCCATGCAATGGATGAATCCTCTCTGAACCCACTCCCAGGGCAGGATGGTGCCATTGGGCACTGGGCATGGAGCAGGGAAGCCGTTGCATGGAGCCAGGAATTCATGGAATGATGAATCCTGCCTGAGCATGCTCCCTGGGACTGGAGATTTCCAACGGGGCACTGCATGGAGCAGGGAATCCACACAAAGTTCAAATCCGTGGAACTGCAGCTTGTCCTGCCCTTGCCATGGCTCAGCCATCCCTGGGAATTCCACTCTGCCACCACGGTGACCCCACCGCTGCCAGGCCGCCCATGCCACGGCTGCTCTGGCACATCCCACGCGGCTCTCTGGCCTCGCTCGCCCCCTCCCTGGCACGGGGCAGGAGCAGGAGCAGGAGCCAAGGCGCTCTGCCTTGGTGGAGAGGTGGAAAACAATTTGCAGGTAAAATGACCCTTTCCCGTGGCAAATTACCCTTGACTGCTGCAGCCTGGGCGCTTGTTATTCCAGGCAGGATGTCACGGCACGGCGGCCGGGCTATTAACCAGGCGGAATGAGGCCATTTGCTCGTTACCGGATTGTAGGAATGTCGGCTGAGGATAAAGCAGCCGCCCCCGGGATCCGGTTGCCCGCGGCGGGGCCGCCTGGCCCCGGTGCTGCCCGTGCCCGCGATGCCAAGCCTGGCCAGGCGATACGGGGATTTTGGGGCACATCTGGCCAGCTGTTCCCTTCAGCAGCCTCGGGGTGACGCGCGGGCAGGAGCAATCCCCAAGTGGGCTGCGCGGGGTCTTTATCCGGCAGATTAGGTGGCGGGGCCGGGCTGGGGGTGTAGAGATAATTTCATTGGGCTTTAGCATTTATTTCAGGAGCTAAATGTCATTACGGGCAGATCCCCCACTAAATCCCCGGTCCGTTACAGCTGCAGGACTCTAAATCGCCTCATCCCGAGGGGAGCTGCTTGAGCTGATTTCATTTTATGTGGGTTTTTTCTGGTTTTTTTCTTTGTTTTGGTTTTTTCCCCCCCTTTAAACGCAGCTCCCCACGGATGATTATGAGCTCAGCGCCCGGGGTCAGGTGCCAGCCCCAAGGTCAGCCTGGCTGACCTTGTGCCCAAGGGGTGACCTGTGGTGACCGGGGGCTTCCTGGGGAGAAACAGGATGCAGGATGGGATGGAGAAGCGGGATCCAGGATGGAATGGAGAAGCGGGATCCAGGACGGAATGGAGAAGCGGGATGCTCCTCCAGGGGATCAAACACACCCCCAGGGGTGGCTGGGTGGGGTTCTTTCCTCCGAGCCTGGCGCAGGGCGCTGGCCAAGGGGGTCCCTGCGGAGCTGGCAGGGCTCAGCGCCACATTCCGCCTCCTCGGCTGCGACGGCCGCAGCGCAAACTCCGGCTCCTTCTCCAAATTACATTTGACATTCAATTAAAGGCTGGAGCGCCCGGAGGCTCAGTGTTATTGCGGTGCCGGAGCCACGGGGGCGATGCTCTGCCTCGGCCACCCCTCGTGCCACGCCGCTGCCACCGTCGCCCCGCGTGTCACCGCGCTGAGCCGCGGGGCCGCAGCACAGAGCGCCCTTCATGCAGCGAGAGGGGGGTCCCGGGCTCCCACCTGGCCTCCCCCCGGCCCCCCGGGGTGGAGAATGGTCCCCTTTCAGGGGGATGGCGGCAGCCAGGGCCGGGGGGCTGAATGGCGCCTGTGAGCCGAGGCTTGGCGAGCGCCCAGCGCTGATCTCAGCGGCTCCTCCGCCGCAGCGACGTGGGGCTGGCGAGCGCCCAGAGCCTCCCCACAGCGGTGACCCCGGGGTCCCCAGTGCCCGCGTCATCCCCGCCGCGGGGAGGCTCTCCCGCGGGGATTCGGTTGGGGACACGCGGGTGGAAAGCGTGGATGGCTTGGAGCTCTGTGGGATGGCTTTGGGCGCGTTCGACCCTGGCGCTGCAGGCTCCGGGGGGATGTGCCCCTTCCGAGGACCCCCAAAGGTGTGACCCCCTCTTTGGTGACTCTGCTGTGTCGAGGCCAAGCAGTTCCAATTTTGGATTTCCCGTGGCCCAAACTCCTCCGTGTTCAGAAACCAACCAACCCCTGGCAAGGTGCTGCTGGGACAAGGACACAACCGGCCTTGGGATTCACCTTGAGGTCCCCAAAGGAACACCCTTGATGTCCCCAAAATCACCTCCTGCCCTTGCACCCACCAGCTTTGCTGTGGTGGGGTGCTGGAGGACCCCCGGGCAGGGTGGGGTGCAGTGCCGGGGTTGGCCACAGCCTCCCCGCGGTGACAGCCGAGGATTTAGTGCTCTCCGAAGGAAATTGAATTTGGTGTCTCTGTCGAACACAGCCAGGGAGAACGCCCTCGTATATCCTCGGGATTTATGGTTTTCCCGAGGCTCTTGCCGTGCCGTGTGTAGTTCTGCCGTGGCGCTCCCGAGGGGGGTGTGGCCCTGTGGGGGATTCAGCCCAGTGGCCCCACAGATCCTCCTGGGCATCCCTTCGGTGTCCCCGGCTCCCCCTGTGTCTCCCACGCCACCAGGAATTCCATGCCCTGGAGCGGGATGCCCAAGGACAGGATCTGAAGGTGCCAGTGGGGAGCCCTGAAGGGTTACCCCGAGTTAAGACAAAACTTGGTAAATCTGGGGCTTTTCGACAGCACAGTCAGTGCCAGGGCAGGCTGCGCTCCCTTGTCTGGGGCGGGGTGTCCCCTCTCTGTGTCCCAACAGGAGTCACCGTGTGCCCAAGTCACCCTGCCAGTGCCAGGTGTCCCCATGCCACCTCCCCTCCCTCCCTCGGGGACATCGCTGTGTTTGGCTGCCACCTCAACGAGGTGCTTGTGCCATCCCTGGGCTGCTCTCCTGGCTGTCACAGCAGAGGGGCGAGCGTGGCATTTTTGGGGGTGACATCCCTGGGCTGGCATCGACGGTGCTGTGCCGCTGCCCCCCACGGCACATCCAGCAGGAGCAGCTGGGATGAATCCACGGGAACTCCAGGGCCCCGATTTGGGGACAAGAGTCTCTCTGGGGGACAGGGAGGTGGCCCAGGGGTGTGGGGGAGGCTGAGGGAGGCGTCCCCCTGTGCCCGCAGCCGTGTCCCCCGCCGAGCCCCGCACATGCCAGTTAATTTCACGCCAAGTGCTCTTGATGGATCGCTTGTTATTTTTGGTGAGCCGAGCCATAAATTTGTGCCACCTCACTGCAGCGAGTTGATAAGTGGGGATGGGAGAGCACCTCGGCCTGGCACGGTGGGGACATGGGCACCCTGCCTGCGCCAGGGACGTGGCGCTCCGGGCTGGGGTCCAGCTGCCACCCCCGTGACACTTTTGGGGTGTCCGTGAGACACGTTTGGAGGGCTGGGAGTGCGCTCAGTGATGCTCAACCAGGTCTTGCCCTCAGGGACGCCGTGGGGGTGCTCAGCATGGGGCCAGGCATCCCCGTGTCCCCCTGAAATGTCCCACGGTGGCCTGTCCCCATCACTGTCCCCACCCCTGTCCCCTGCCCACTCTCATTGGGGCATTTCTCTCTTTTAGGCAATGCGGTCGAGGAGAACCAGAAGGTGAAGACCCAGTGGCCACGGTCAGCGGATGAACCCGGGGTCTACATGGCCCAGACAGGTACCAGGATCAGGCAGGGGACACTGGTGACACCAGGCTTGTGTACCTGGACGGGGGTGACGGAGATGGAGCAACTCCCTTTAGCTTCCTGCCCACGGACTGGCTTAATTTGCTCCATTTATATATTTTTTCCTCTGCACTTTCCTCCGAGGGTTGTAAAGCACAAAAAAAAAAAAAAAATCTATTAATTGTTTCGTTCAAATGTATTTATTTGGCAAATCCATCTGGGTAATTTGAGCGTGCTGCTCCCCCCTCCCCAGCCTGCCTGATTTATGGTCGGAGGGCTCGGAGGCGAGCAGGAGATGGATGGGCCCCGGCTCCGCTCCATGTGCCTGGCGTGCAGAATTCCCGGCCACACTCGGCTGCTCACGAGGGTTCTGCCCCACTGGGAGCTCCTGGGCAGAGCGTGGGTGACCCCAGTGGTGACCCTGTCTGGTCTCGGGCTCCCTGTGTGACACGGAGCAGCCCCAGCGCGTTGTCACCGCCGTGGGTGACACGGAGCCTGCGTCCTGCCTGTCTCCAGGACAAATGGTCCCCTTTGGAGCCCTCCCCCATATATCCCTGTTTAATTTAAACGGATGGGCTCTGCTGCTGGGCTGTCCAAGAGCCTCAGAGACATCATCAACCTTAATAAGAGCCGGTTGTTGTAAATGTCAGCGTGTGACGGGGTGGGGAGAGGGAGCCGTGGAGGGCTGGACGTGCTGCCCGTGCTGCCCGTGCTGCCCGCTGCCCGCCCTGCCAGCACCTCCCAGGGTGGCTCCTGTCCCTCACGCCCCAATCCCTTCTCCAGCTCCATCTGGTGCCGCGTGGCCTTGCCTCATTGGCACCCCTCAGTGCCACCGCTGTCACCCACAGCACCTCATCTCCGCCCTGCGCTCATCAGTGCCACCCGCCCAGCTCCCCGTCCCCCTCGTGGGGCTGCACAGGTGGCACGTCGCCTGTCCCCTCGGGCTCTCAGGCTCCCTGTCTCCCGCAGGGGACCCGGCGGCCGAGGAGTGGTCGCAGTGGAGCGTGTGCTCCCTGACGTGCGGCCAAGGCTCCCAGGTGCGGACGCGCTCCTGCGTCTCCTCTCCCTACGGGACGCTGTGCAGCGGGCTGCTCCGGGAGACCCGCACCTGCAACAACACCGCCACCTGCCCAGGTACGGGGGACAGCGGGGACACAGCGGGGACACCGCGGGGCTGAGCTGCCGGCTCCCCGCAGGGCTGAGCGGGCGGGTGGGGGCAGAGGGAATGTGTTGATGGGACGTCCCTGGGGTCTCCTCGGGGCGCTGTGGTGGATGAGGAGATGAGGAGGGTCGCTCGGCGTGGTCGTGGTGCCCACCCCGCTCTGGGATGCTCCGAGTCCTGTTCACATCCTCTGGACTCCCTCTTGGAAAAAAACACAGGGGAGGCGTCTGGAATGGGTGCCCTGCACCCTGTGCCCTGTCAGGGGTGCTCCTGCCGGGGATTTCCTCGGGAGCTCCTTTCCGTCCTCTCTCCTGGCAAACTGCGGGCTCCTCCTGGATGTCCCCGAGGCTTTGTGCCGGAGCCTGGAGGATTTGGAGCCTGGCATTCCAAGGGGTCCCGCCTGAGGCAGGAGGGGGCTGAGCTTCTCAGTGCCTCGAGGCAGGTGACGGGCAGGGTGCCGAGGGTCTCCTGTCTGTCCGTGCTGGTGTCCGTGCGTCTCGTGTGGGACACGGGATTCGGGGGGACCTCGGGGTGCCACAGTGGCAGCAGCGCTGCCCTGTCTGAGCCCGGGGTGTTTCAAGGGATTTGCACCTCCGGGACATGCAGTGTCCACTCCGTTCCGGGGAGTGCAGCTCTGTCATGGCACTCCGAGGACATTGGATGCTCGTGGAGGAGCATCCTTTAGGATGGGCCCTGATCCTTTCCTGGGAGCGCTGAGCTCCCACGGGTGCAAGGGGCGGATTGTGCTCGGTGTGCTGACGTGGATTGGGGTGACCCGTGTGTGGCTTTTGGGGGGACGTGCGCCGCCAGTGCCGGGACCCCAAAAGGGGAGGCTGGAGCAGCGCAGGGAGCAGCAGCAGCACCGCTGCCAGCTCAGGGATTTGGGATGACGACGGGGCAGGTGATGCCGGGCGCTGCGTCCGGCTGAACCCTGGGCAGGGCATGAGGGGTCTGCCGTGCCAGGACCCCTCGGTGCCGGGAGGAGGAGGAGGAGGAGGAGGCTGGAGCCCCGCGGCTGTGCTGTGTTGCAGTTCCCGGCGCGTGGGAGGAGTGGTCCCCGTGGAGCCTGTGCTCGGTGACCTGCGGGCGAGGGGCCAGGACCAGGACGCGGCGGTGCGCGGCCTCGCGGCGCGGAGGGAAGGCCTGCGAGGGCCCCGAGCTGCAGGCCAAGCCCTGCAATATCGCGACCTGCCCGGGTCAGTACCTCCCTCTCCCCACGCTCCTTCTTCCCGCCGGGAATGCCAGGAGGCGGCACTGGAAGGGCACCAGGGCCGCGCTCCCGGTGCTGCGAGGGATGGGTGGCACTGCCATGGGGACCTGGCACAGCCCACGGGCACAGGGGTGCTGTGACACGGGGTGCACCATCCTGTCCCTGCTGGAAATCCAAGTGGAAAATTAGTGCCAGGGTCTCAAGACCCCGGCGTGGGCAGGGGTCCAGCCCGGGGATCCCAGAGGAGGCGGCTCCTTCCCTACCCACCTGCTGCGTCTGGCACTGAGGTGGCACAGGGACATCGTGGGACACTGGGAGCTGGCAAAGGCGGTCGGCCGCGGGGTCTGTCTGCACGCGGGTGGCAGCGCCGCGTCTGTCCCTTCCTCTGTCCCTTCCCTTTCTGCGGTGATGGGCAGGGATGCCACATCTTGGAGGGTGTTCCCACGGGGACCCCATGTGTGAGGTGGGGCAGCTGGCGGGGATTTCAGAGCAGGAGGGAGTGAGGGAGCTGTTCCTGCAGCAGCTCCCACAAGGACGTGGCACCCACGGCACACGGCTTTGGCCGTGGCAGCCCCACGGAGATGCTGCTGGAGCTCTTGAGCGTGGCAGGGAACGATGCCAGGGATGCTGGATTTGGTCAAAAGCAATGCCAGGGATGCTGGATTTGGCAGGACTGATGCCAGAGATGTTTGGTTTGGTGGAGAGCGATGCCGCGGCTTCTGGATTTGGCAGGGCTGATGCCCGAGATTCTGGAGTTGGCAGGGCTGATGCCCGAGATTCTGGAGTTGGCAGGGCTGATGCCCGAGATTCTGGAGTTGGCAGGGCTGATGCCCGAGATTCTGGATTTGGTTGGAAGCGATGCCAGGGATGCTGGATTTGGTGGAAAGCGGTGCTAGAGCTTCTGGATTTGGCGGCACTGATGCCAGGGATGCCGGATTTGGTGGAAAGCAATGCTAGAGCTTCTGGATTTGGCAGGGCTTATGCCAGAGGTTCTGGATTTGGTTGGAAGTGATGCCAGGGATACTGGGTTTGGTTGGAAGCGATGCCAGGGACCCTGGATTTGGCCAGAACTGATGCCAGGGATGCTGGATTTGGTTGGAAGTGACGCCAAGAATGCCAGAAACACTAAGTTTGGTGGGAGCAACAGCTGTGAGCGCGTCCCTTGTGGCAATCCCCCCGCCCAGGACAGGATCCGGCACTGCCTGTCCAGCCCGGCACGGGACGAGCCGGCACATCCATAGGTCGGACCCGTTGCCCGGCGAGCCCGGCGCGGGTCTTGGCGAGCCGGGGCCGCGCGGCCGAGCGGCCGCTGTCCAGTGGGAGCTGACGCCGCTCTCCTTGTCCCCGCAGTGGAAGGGCAGTGGCTGGAGTGGGGCGCCTGGAGCCGCTGCTCCGTCACCTGCGCCAACGGCACCCAGCAGCGGACGCGCAAGTGCAGCGTCTCGGCCCACGGCTGGGCCGAGTGCCGGGGGGCCCACGCCGACGCCCGGGAGTGCTCCAACCCCACCTGTCCCAGTAAGGCCCCGCGCGCTGGGGGGGGATCGGGGGGACGGCCGCGCGTCGGGGCGCGGCACCCGGCACGGCCCGGCCGCCGCGGTGTCACCGCCGGTGACACCCGGGTGCTGGCAGCCCCCTCCACTGCGGGGAAGCAGGAGCCCGAGGGTGATGCCAGGGATCGCCGGGCGTGTCTCAGCCGGAGGAGCCGGGGCTTGGCGCTGTCCTCGTCCCGGGTCACGCTGGGGACCCGTCGGTGCCAGGCAGCTGCGGGTCCCGCCGTGCTTGGGGCGTACAAGCACGAGTGAGCTCTCGCGTGTGCACACGGGGCTGGACACGGCTCTGGGCACGGGGGACACCGGGCAAAGGATGGACCATGGGGTCCTCATCCTGTCCTTCGAGGCGCTCCTTGTTTTGTTGTTTTGTGGGAGAGGTCACGGCACCGGCGGCAGCCGCGGAGGGAGGTGGTGGCTGTGCCATGGTGCCCAGGGATGGTGGCAGGGAATGAGGGGCATCTGCACCAGGATGGGCATCTGCACCTGGATGGGCATCTGCGCCAGGATGGGAGGGTGGCATTGGAGGGATTTAAGTCACCGATCCGTGGATTTCGCACCCCGCGGGATTTCGGCTCACAGCGCGTGGGGCAGTGCCAACGGTGCCCCGTCCCCGTGGGTGCCACTCCCCGTGTGCAGAGCCGGGTGTCCCACAGTGTCCCCATCCTCACAGCAGACAGCAAGTGGGGTCCTTGGAACCACTGGAGCCTCTGCTCCAAGACCTGCGACACCGGCTGGCAGCGGCGCTTCCGCATGTGTGAGGGCACGGGCATGCAGGGCTACCCCTGCGAGGGCAGCGGCGAGGAGGTGAAGACCTGCAACGAGAAGAAGTGCCCAGGTACGGGGTACCCCACACCCCAGCGCCCCTCACCCCACATCTGGGCAATGCTGATCCCCTCCTTTCCCCCCCCCAGCCTACCACGAGATGTGCAAGGACGAGTACGGGATGATGATGACCTGGAAGAAAACGGCGGCCGGGGAGATCATCTACAACAAATGTCCCCCCAATGCCACAGGTGACCCCAGATGCTCCCAGGGCTGGACTAGGGCAGGGGGTGGTGGGTGGTATCGAGGTCAAGCACCCCCAAACCCCAGGGGCGGAGGGTGGCATTGGGGTCGAGACAGCTGGAGCAGGGCAGGAGGTGGTGGGTGACATCAGAGCACCTCCAAACCCCAGGAGCAGTGGGTGGCATTGGGGTCAAGCACCCCTAAATGCCCCTGGCCCTGGGGGGGAGCAGGGGCTGGTGGAGTTGAGCTGCCCCAAAGCCCCAGGGGCAGGGGGTGGCATTGGGGTCGAGCACCCCTAAACACCCCTGGCCCTGGAGCAGAGCAGGAGCTGGTGGGGTCGAGCCGCCCCGAAACCCCAGGGGCAGAGGGTGGCATTGGGGTCGAGACATCTGGAGCAGGGCATGGGGGTGGTGGGTGACATCAGGGCCGAGCACCCCCAAACCCCCCTGACCTGGAGAAGCACAGGGGGCTGTGGGTGGCATCGGGGTGCCAGGAGGTGATTCCAGCACCCGCCCCAATCCCAAATCTCCGTCACAGGGTCTGCCAGCCGCCGGTGCCTGCTGAGCCCCCATGGGGTCGCCTATTGGGGTGTGCCCAGCTTCGCCCGCTGCATCTCCCACGAGTACAGATACTTGCATCTCTCAGTAGGTGCCCGCTCTGGCACGGCCCCTTCTGTCCCCTGTCCCTGTCCCTGGGGCTCTGGCCCGTCCCTGGCACCCCAACAGCCACCTCACCTCTCTGGCATGGGGAAACTGAGGCAGGGCTCCCTGGGTGGGCTGGGAAAGGGGATCCTGGCCAAGCTGTGTCCATGGGAAATGGTTCTTGGGATGGGAAGGTTCCCTCAGATCCCCATGGAATCCCCTATGGGGTGGGAATAGGGATCTCATCCCAGAGCTGGAGGGAGATTCCGGTTGGAGTTGTGTTCCCATGTCCTTGGGAAAAGGCTTTTGGGATGGGGAGGATGTCCCCAGACCCTTTGGATGTCCCCAGACCTCTGTAACCACCCACAGACCTCTGTGGGCGTGGAATAAGGCCTCAACCCTAGAGCTGGAGTGCTCGAGTTCTGTTCCCGTGTCCTTGGGAAAAGGCCGTTGGGATGGGGAGGATGCCCCCCCAAAACCCCATGGATGCCCCCGAACCCCTGTGAATGTCCCCAGACTGCCCCGGATGTCCCCAAGCCCCTGGGGACTCCCTCACCCCACACGTCCCGCAGCTGCCTCAATTAACACAATTAGCTCTGCAGCCTCCCCTGGGCCCTGGGGACGACAAGGGACACTCAGTGGTGGGGGCAGCCGAGTGACACCGCTGTCCCCACCCCGTACCAGCTGCGGGAGCACCTGGCCAAGGGGCAGCGTGTGCTGGCAGGGGAGGGCATGTCCCAGGTGGTGCGGAGCCTGCTGGAGCTCATGGCCCGCAAGACCTACTACAGCGGGGACCTGCTCTTCTCCGTGGAGATCCTGCGCAACGTCACCGACACCTTCAAGAGGGCCACCTACATCCCGTCCTCCGAGGACGTGCAGGTAGCGGGCAGGGGGACAGCTCCAGGGTCCCCTCCCCGGGGAGGTGGCGGTCGGTCGGTCCCCAGGTCCCAGCCCTGCTGAGCCCCGTCCCCGCAGCGCTTCTTCCAGGTGGTGAGCTACATGGTGGATGCGGAGAACCGGGAGAAGTGGGAGGATGCGCAGCAGGTGAGTGGCACGGGGTGGGTGGTGGCAGCCGGGATGTCCCCACCAAGGGAGTGTCCCCACCGCGGTGGCACATCCGGAGCTGCTCCTGTCTCCCGCAGGTCTCTCCCGGCTCCGTGCACCTGATGAAGGTGGTGGAGGACTTCATCCACCTGGTTGGGAACGCGCTGAAGGCTTTCCAGAGCTCCCTCATCGTCACCGACAACCTGGGTGAGCGGCGGCGTGGGCGTGGGGACCCGAGGGGACACGGGAGCGGGAGGTGACCCCCGGTGTCCCCCGGCAGTGACCAGCATCCAGCGGGAGCCCGTGTCCGCCGTGTCCAGCGACATCAACTTCCCCATGAAGGGGCGGCGGGGGATGAAGGACTGGGCCCGCAGCTCCGAGGACAAGCTCTTCATCCCCCGGGAGGTGCTGAGCCTCGCCTCGGCCGGTGAGCAGGAGTGTGGCCAGGTGTGTGCACATCTGGCTGTGTGCACATCTGGAGGCGCGCACGCGGGAGCGCGCATCTGCTGCAGATGTGGGCTCACATCTGGCTCCCGTTCACGCGCGTGCGCTGCACCCCCGGGCGTGTGCAGGTGAACGCGCGTGCCCTGGGGCCGTGCCCGCGTGCCAGCGCGCAGCTGGGTGCACACCTGGCGGCCTCCTGTGCGCCCCGCGTGTCCCCTCCCGCGTGTCACCGAGCCTGCGGCTCTCTCTGCAGAAGCGGAGGAGTCGTCGCACTTCGTCATCGGCGCGGTGCTGTACCGCACGCTGGGGCTCATCCTGCCTCCGCCCAGGTGAGCGGCGCCGCCCGCGGTGTCCCCCGCTGTCCCCCGGCCTGTCACAGCCCGTGTCCCTCCCCGCAGGAGCCCCCTGGCCGTCGCCTCCAAGGTGCTGACGGTGACGGTGCGCCCGCCGACCCGGCCCGCGGAGCCGCTCGTGCTGGTGGAGCTGTCCCACATCATCAATGTGAGTGTCCCCTCCTTTGGGGTCGGGAATGTCCCTTCCCGCGTCACCGTGTCCCCCTTGCCCTGGCACTCAGGAATGTCCCTTTCCCACGTCATTGTGAATGTCCCCTCCTCGTATCACCAACACGAGTGTCCCCCTTGCCATGGCACCAGTGTGAGTGTCCGTTGCCCACGTCATTGTGAATGTCCCCTCCTCGTATCACCAACACGAGTGTCCCCCTTGCCATGGCACCAGTGTGAGTGTCCCTCTCCCATGTCACCACGAATGTCCCTTCCCCCATCACCAAGGTGAGTGTCCTCCTCCCATGACATCAGCATGAGCGCCTCCCTCCAGTGTCATCAATGTGTCCCCCTCCCCATGTCGTCAGCCTGTGTCCCCCTTTCCACATCGACGTGACCGTTCCTGTCCCTCATCGTCACTGAAAGTGTCCCTCCCCACGTCCCTGTGAGTGTCCCCCCGCCACGTCCCTGTGAGTGTCCCCTCCACGTCCCTGTGAGTGTCCCCCTCCCAGGTCCCTGTGAGCGTCCCCCTCCGTGTCATCCACACGAGTGTCCCTGTCTCACACTGTCACCCTGATGTCCTCTCCCACGACGTGTTGCCCTTCCTCATCATCAACCCTCCTGTGTCATCGAGTTCCTTCCTCACCACCGTGAGTGTGCCCTTCCCCTCCCACGCCATGGATGTGTCACCCTCCTGTCCCATCACTGTGTCACCTCCCGGTCCCGTGTGGGTCCCACCAGCCCCGTCACCTGCAGGCGCTGGGAGCCGGGCAGGGACCAGCAGGTCCCAGTTTGTGGCCTGGTCCCTGTGCCCACGGTGAGGAGGTGCCAACGCTGGGACACCTGGGGAATGTCCCCAAGGGCCACATGGTGGGGTGGGGACAGGGCCGGGGGGGAGCTCTAACCTGTCCCTCTGTCCGCAGGGCACGTCCCACCCGCAGTGTGTCACCTGGGACTACTCGAGGACGTGAGTGAGGGGCAGGGGCACAGGGACACCCTGGTGACAGGGCGGGGCTGGCAGTGCCAGGGGGCGGCTGGGAGGGAGGGGGAGTGGGAATGGGAGCAGGGACAGGGAGGAGGGATGGGGAGCAGGGATGGGGGAATAAGG
>VWPU01009159.1:0-25493 GCA_013398955.1 Callaeas wilsoni
AATAAATATAAATAAATATATAATAAATACAGGGAAGGGGGTGGGGATGGCATAGCAATGACCTATAGGAAGAAGAGAAAGACGGGACAGGTCAGGATACCTTTCCTTAGGAGATACAAGGGGTGTCTGTCCACTGTCAATCAGACAGACCAAGCCTACATCAGGTCACAGGAATACATCCCTCACAGAGGGGGATTTTACTCTTTAGAACAGCCCACCAAACCTCTTTTTCTGGGCTCTGTGGCCCCCTGGTCATTCTTGTGGTTGGTTCATTCACCACAACACAACAACATTGCCCCACGTGTCCTTTGAACAAGCCACAGAGCTGCTTTCCTCCCCTGACACCTCTAGAAAGACACGTACCATAAATGTCTCTCTAAAGAACTTCTCTTCTTTTTCCATCTTCTTGCCCTTTTCTTCACTGCTCTTCTTGAATTTGAAGATGTTTCTGCAATAAGAAACACACACACACGCACTTCTGAGCTCCATTTAAATAACCCATGGCACATTTGGAGTTGCAACCCAGAGCCAAATTCCAGCCTTGTCTGCAAGGAACCCTTGGAATAGGAAAGCTCATCATTCACATCCCTATTTCTCAGAAAAGGGTGAATAGACAACCCAGATTTATTACTGAGGCACAACTTGAGCCATTTTGTATCTCCATTTGAGATTTTTTTTTGTGGTCTGTAAGCAGCGTGGGAACAAATAAACTCTGTATTGAGTGTTTCAGATCAGCCCTGTTTTTATGGAAGTCAATAATTCACTTTTCCCCCAGCAGTTTGTCTCCTGGTTGTATTTATATTCAGAAATAAAGGGTCCCCAGATAACTCTCACCCTGAGTCATTTATGGAAGTGGGGTTTGACACAGCTCTCCAGATTTTCTTTGGGTTCTTTAGCACGTGGAGGAGAAAGTCCCCCAAGCAGACATTTATATGGCACCATAAAGTGGAAAACAAGTTCTTATAACCCACTTAAAGGGAGTGGGGCATTCCTTGCATATGGGGATGCCACTCTTTCTGGTACATGAAATTACAGCTGTGGCATTCATTTTAAAACTAAGACAGGAAACAAACAAACAAACAAAAAACCCCCACCCATTTGTCATAAATTACTCATCCTTGGCTCATTTTGATGCACTTAAAATTAAAGAGGATGAGAAACAAGAGCTGAAATTAGGGACTTTGAAGCTGGGAAGAAATTCCTCCTTGGCAGTCTCAGCCTGCAGGACCTGTGATCTCCAAGGAAGGGATGGAATTGCATGGACTCCCTGGTGGTCTGTGAAGTTATACCTGTGACTTTGCACAGCACAACCAGCAGTGTTGGAGCAACCCCATGCAGGAACTCTGTGGTGAGAACCTGAGAAATGGGTCTCTGGTTTACATTTGTTGGAAGTTCCCAGGTATTGGGTCATGAAAAAGGTCGTTGTGATGCACATTTTTGTGATCTAAAAGGGAAAGGAAATCTCCCACTTCCATGTGAATTTTTTGCAGCACTGGTAACAAACAAACAAACATTTGCTTTTATGCACAAATGGCACGGAGCGAGTCATTGTGATCGGCCCAAATAATCAATACTTTAAAATACAGGGCTCTTGCCAAAATTGTAGAATCTTAGAATCATGAAATGGTTTGACGCCCTGCCATGGACAGGGACAGTTCCCACTATCCCAGGTTGCTCCAAGCCCTGTCCAGCCTGGCCTTGGACACTTCCAGGGATCCAGGGGCAGCCCGAGCTTCTCTGGGCACCCTGTGCCAGGGCCTCCCCACCCTCACAGGGCAGAATTCCTTCCTAATATCTAATCTAAATGTACCAAAATAGCAAAAAGGAGCCAAATATACAGCAAGTAACAACCTTTTGTCTCAGCTCAGTGGAAAATCATGAAAAGGCTTCAGGATAAGATCTCTGGATATCCCTCCCTCTGTGCTCAGTTCAGACCCAAAAATTTGTTTCACCCTTGAGATATTTTCTGCAAAGATTTCTGAAATGTGGGTTCAAAGGGAAAGGGGAAAGGACCCTGGACTAGCAGCCAACACAAAATGTCTGTGCAATCAGGGACATCCCACTCCTGAAACCACTCAGAGACGGGTACAAAATCAGGCAACACTGGAACACAGAATGGAAATCAAGACCTTTCCACATCGTCGACGCTTTTCCTTTTGTCCTTGTACTCTTTCGCCATTCGAAGTTTTGGCATCCGGACTCGGTACTTCTCATCCTTCCCTCTGAGAGGAACAGACAGGCAGGAATTCAGGTTTTTCCCAGCAGATCGTGTCCCCTCCCCAAACCCAGGTACCTACGGAGCCGTGACTTTTCTCCGTCTCCCCCCACACCCTGCACTGAAATGCAAACACTTGCTGTGATTTACACCAGCACGCGCAGCCACCACAATCATCTGGCAGCAAGACACCAGGACATGCTGTTCCTATTAAAAGTAATTTTTCTGACAAGGAGCCTGCCAGGACAGGGCTGATAATCGAGTCTGGGAGACGGAGTTTTCCTTCCTTAGGAAAAAGATCTGATTTTTCATGTGTTTCAGGGAGCTGCTCTCTGCTTTTCACGTCTCTGGCACTAACTGGGTAACAGCGAGGAAACATCCTGCCAAATTAAACACACACAGGGAGGGCACCTGGACTGTCTCCAGAGGACTGGATCCCAACCAGCTCATGACCCTCAGGGGGTTACAGTACCAGGCACAGGTCTGTGCCAAGAGGAAAATCTCCTTGGGCTGAGGACAACCCCAGGACAGGGCAGCATCCTCACCTGGTCTCTCTCTGCCCCAGCTCGACGTCGTCGTACATGTTGTCCTCCTGGAAGACAGCTGCTGTCGATCAAAACGCAGGAAAAAAAAAGATGAGGAGATGTCGCTCTGAGCCTGGTACTCCAAATAACGTATTGCAGAGGAAAATTTGGGCTGCTGCTCGTCACTCAACCCAAGGGGGTCAAGGAAATGCAAAAGGAGCCTCGGGGCTCTAAACTCCCAGCAAAGGTCCAGCACAAGGAATGATGCTTGGGATCGTTAGTTGTGTTTATGGGCAGGGGTTTGGCCATCCAGCTCCATGGAAGGAGCAGGACCAGCTTTGCTCTGCAGCCAGCCCAGGCAGGGCTCCCATCCCGAGGATATGGGCATGTTCACCCCAGCACCTCCTCAAGGCTGAGCTTGTATCCACCCCATTCATGGACAGGATGGACTTGACCCTCCAGCAGGCAGGAATAAAGAGTTTTACAGAGAGCTGTTGCAGGGTCATGGGCTCACACACCACCTCCAGCCTGGGAGCAGTGGTTCAGCATGGACTGCTTCACACGTTACCTTCCCGGATATATTCACAGCTGCGGGAGGAATGCTCCTCTTCAAAGGAAACCACCCAAAAATGAACAAAACCCCCACACTTCAGTGAAGCACAAATCAAGTCTTCAAAGCTCCTGCTGCCACATTACATGATTTCCAGAAAGGCACAGTTGCACCAAGCTGATTGTACATTTGCCTCTTCAAACACACACAAATCCCCCAGAGTCAGGTACAGGTATGTTCCTTACCTAAATTTGGTACTGAAATGGAAGCCAATCTGTGGATAGAAAAATGGCTTTTAGAAACAAATCTGCACATCAGCATTGCCCAAAAAGCCACAAGCCCCAATAGGCTGTCAGTGATGGAGACAGGTCGAGGTGCATAGCCTTCATGGTACCAACAGGATCTGCCAAAATTATATCTCTTGCTAAATAAGCATTTCCATCCTGACAATAACAAGAGCCATGTGTTCATCAAGCAGAAAAGATCTACACTGCATCCAAAGAACAGCCCAAACCCTGCTGCCCTTCCCAACAGCAAGAGGGTTCCTGGGCAGTTGGAATTTTCAGTCAGTAGTAATTCCTTCCTGTAAGTCTGCCAACATCAGAGGTTGTCCAGGAATTTAAATTTGACAATGTCTGTAGATATCTAAAATGAATTCAGGAGCTTCAAGGGTTCTTTGAGACAGGAGAGTGGCACAAAAACTGGTCGGCCTTTCCCTATAATGGTATTTATATTTGAAGGAGCCACTGACACAGCAGAGCATCTCATGTGAAAATGTTTGTAAGGAAAACAAACCTTCTTAACATAAAAGAGGAAAGGTTTAACCTGGAATTTCCAAAGAAATAAGAAAAGGCAGGGTTTTCCTGGAGTTCAGGCACCGTGCACAGGGTGAGGCACTGACTGGCAGCAGTGGAAGATGGGTTCTGCAGGCAGCTACTGCACACTTGAGGAACAGACAGCTTCCCTGGAACCTTATCCAGGGCTTTGGATATTGGAGTACCCAAAAAGGCACTGTAGGAAGTTATACAATGTTCGCTACCCTGTTAGACTAAAGACTCACTGGCAAACTTCTTCAGCAGATGCTGTTGCCAGCTTGGCTCTGAATGGGGCTTGGAATAAAAAACCTCAGCCCTCAAGTTCCACATCAGCCAGGCTGTCCCTGATCCCGGCCCACGGGTCAGGGCAGCAGGTATCACATTTCTGCATTCCCTTGTGCACCTTGAGTCATGCTGAGGTATCGGAAAAGTACCAAAGGCGGCAGAAAATCTCTGAAAACCTGGAAACTGCTGTAGGACCAGCTCCTGGCGATTCCTGATGCCAGAGATTTTGGAGAAGCTGCACAGATGGACCATTGGCCACATCTGCCATAGCAGCTCCTAGTGAGCTGATAGAAGCACTTTTGGCCTAAGTTTCCCAAAAAAGGTGTATTCCTTACTCCTAGACGACCTGCTCTCAAATAATTGCCAGGAAGAACACTCAGGTTTGAAGGGGGAAGGCGTGGGATGACATTTTCTTACCTTAGGTTGTCCTTGAGCCTGAAATTGTTCAGCTTCAACTTCTCTATCTTAAATAGGTTTCCGAACCTCTTTTGTTTTCCTGTTCTGCCCAAAAGAGAAGCAGGTTTTAAATTAAAAGAGACGCGAGGTGCAGAAGCAGCCCCAGAGATCCTGAGGCAGGGAGAGGAAGGTCAGCAGACCCTGGACCTCATCTCAGAAGAATTTGAGCCTTAACAGCATCATATGGATGATGGACTCACTGGGATAAGCACCAGCACAGCAAAAGGTGCTTAATTATTAAGCCCAAGATCAAATCTTTGCTTAGCTTTAAACTTTACTGTGTTAATTGAAGTTCTCCCCTGACCCAACAACTAGAGGGTGATCCAGGTTTCTTTGGAGTGAAAATTCCTGAGGAAAGGGCAGCCTTACCCAGAAGCATTACAGTGGCCATCAAAGGAGACATCAGGGGCACTTTCTGAGCCACCCTCCATCACACATTTCTGTTGTGTGTGTCCTTGAGGAGGATGGTCACACACTCGTCCCTGAAGTTTACAGAGGGTTGCAAATCTACACAGCAATTTTCTAGTAAAGTATCTGCAAGCAACCAAGACCCTCCCCTGGGAGTCATTACCCCTGCCCAAGGACTATTAAAAACCCTTTAAGTGTATCAGCACACTTAATCCTGCATGTGGGATCAATAGAGAGATCACAGAAAGGCTGATTTGGGGATTAAGACCCTGACCTCTGAAACCTGTTAATTTGGTCCCAAATGGTCTTGAAGTTCCTTTGCAGCCCCAGCAAGACGCACTGCTCCCCTGTGCATCAGCAAGGGAGTTCAGTTTCTGCTACTGCTCTGCTCTACCCATGTGCAGAGGGGCAAAGGAGGGGCATGGGTGTGCTTCCCAGGGGGTGGGGAATGTTCATGATCCATCTGGGAGCACGCTTCCCTCTGGGTTGGAGAAGCTGGTGCACCCCCACCACGCAACTCCCACGGACAATTTGCAGAGAAATGACGCTTCCTTCTTTTAATAACCATCCTGTCACCTCCAGGGTTTCAGCTTTCCCCTTTTTCCTCCCTCTCTGACACACACAGGCTCTCCATCCCCATGGAAGCCGGACTGGGATCCAGATGCAGGCCAGTGCAAGCCTCCCGTCCGTAAGGGAAAAGCAGATGTACAGCAACACCTTCTTATTCCTCCCACACTGCTCCTCAGAAGGGAGCCACCAGATGCACTCCAAGCAATTGTGTGCCACAAATGCCTTTCCCAAAGGCTGTCTGTGTTCCTTACAAAGGCAACTTCTCACTGCACGAGGGTAGGGAACCACACAAAACACAACTAAACTTCACGTTTCACCTCTTAATCCATTTGGGAAGCTCAGGCAACATATAAACCCGAGGCTGCAAAACTCATTGGTTTTATAACACACCCCGTGGAAGCAAATATCTTGAGAGGGTATATAAAAAAGAGCACGTTGCAAGTTAGTTACAGCACACCAGGTTCTTTTCCAGCCTTCTGTGATCTCAAATGTGAGCATTTTGTCCTGTTTTATGGGGACAATTTGTCCCTTGAGCATCACCTCTTTCGGCACACACAAAAACGGTGCCAATTCTCAGCCACAGCTGAGCAATGCTTTTAATCAAGAGAAGGCAAGTGAGACTGTCCTGTGTGCTTGATGCAGGAAGAGGTCTGGGAGGGCAGTACTTCCAAGGGATGGAGGGTGTTACAGGAAAAAAATCCCCCTCACTGCTTTGGGATTTAATTTTGGTAACTTCTTCTTGCTCCCCAAGTGTCAGCCAAAGGGGAAAGAGGGAGGAAGAAGGGAAGAAACTCACCCACACAACAACTTTTCTGTAGTGGAGTCAGGGAAAAAAAAGGCTTCCAGCCAGTACCTGGCATGTGAGATCAAGGCTGTACGGTCAGAATTTCAAAATACAGGCTAAGAAATTGCAACTTACTCTGGTTTTGCTGGATTATCACCCCCAATCTCAACATCTTCATATGTTTCCTCGTAGCTGTTTCCTGAAACTTAAAACCACGGCATGCCGTTAAGACAAGCCCTGTTCAGTAGCAATAAGGTGAGGTTTGCTGGACAAATTGCACCCAGACCTTTTACATTTTACTCTTACAGAGGCTTCAGGGCTGCTCCAATGAATTCCATGCTAGACAAGTATACTGCTCCCCACTGGTTTTAATGGGAATTCAGAGCAACCCGGCCAGAAGGAGACACTGTAGATGCTGAAAGTGAAATGAAGCCATTCCCAGCATCTCCCAGGGATCAGCCCAAATTAAAAGCAGCTCCTTTTTGAGCTTCCCCACTTACTGCTGTCCGAAGTGAAGGAACTTGAGGCATCTGAGCCGTGGCTGCTGGAAGACACAAGTGTGACATGGGGGGATTGTTGCAGGAGAGATTTTAAAGGATATTTCACAGACACAGGCACTGCAAAGAGTCCAGCTCCACACTCACAGTCTGTCCTGCAACTCCTCAACGTCATCATAGATATCCTCTGGTGCCTGCACAGACTGCCAAGGGTTTTGGCCCAAGGATGTTCCTTCTGGCTTTGGAGCACCAGCACCCACTCTGTGCCCTGGAAATGAGCAAGGACCTTTGCTTTAGGAGCTTTTCTGAGGAACTTCTCTCAGAGCAAGGACACCTGTTGAGGTAACACAACAAATAAGAGCCTACAGATATATTTTCCATTCCAGGAGACCAGGAAATTCTCTGCTCTGAGACACTTCAAAAAACAGAAGTGAACAATTTTCAAAGTTTTTAGCTTTAAAACTTTTAAAGTCACAAAAATATTTTATGCTTAAAAAACTTAAAATGTCTGTCGATATTTTCAATTGTGGCAGCTCTGACCCAAATCTTCCTCACCTAAAAACATCCAAGAGATTATTCTTGGATCTCCATAGAAGTGATTGGAGGGAAAGCTTGGCATGGTTGGTGGAAATGTTAGGATCCAAATAATGAACCAGTCCATTGGAATACACCTGTAAATCAACATCTTGGAAAGAACCCAAGGAGGATGAATATCCCAGAGATGGATTTCACTGAGGGCTGGAATCAAGCCTGGGAGTTGCACCTCATGAGGTTAGAAAAAGATTATTACTGGAGAACTCTGAAGTGGCAATGTTAAAACCTTAAAACTGATTTAAGAGAGTTGGAGCAATGCAGAAGTACAGCCACACAAACAACAGCAGATAGTGTTTGTAAATCCACATGGGAAGTGTCCAAGGCCAGGCTGGACAAGGCTTGGAGCAATCTAGGATAGTGGGAGGTGTCCTTGCCTGTGGCAGGGGGTGGAATGAGAGGATCTTTTAGGTCCCTCCAACCCCAACCATTCTGATTCATGCAGCAGATCTTGCTGGACACAGGCACCACCTCAATATGGTCCCATTAAAGACAAAAAATTTCTGCAAAACGTTCAAAGCCCACAAAGAAGAAAATCAAGCAGGGGTGGGACCCAACAATTCTCCAAATCAGCCTCTCTGCTGAAGCAGGAGACTCACCAGGAATACTTTGAAAAAAAATAAAATCCCAACAGAAATTACCTCCAGCTGTTCAAAGGTCAAGCAAACCAGCAAGATTTTTTACAGAAACAGACACCAACCAAACCAGAAAGTTATTATGAGGTGATTTAAAATAATAATAAAAGAAAATACCTGAGAACCACACCAATAAAAATAACCACGGTCACAGTCAATTTACACTTCCTCCTTCACACTCCTGGTCTGTCCACGGAGCCCAACAGAGCTACTTTTCTCTCTTTCATCTTTGAAACGCTGCCATATCACACCAGGGGCCTGCAGAGACTTTGCAGAACAGGACCCACGAACATTTACAGCTGAAGTTGCAAAGTTGTGCTTGCAGAGGAGATGTGATTTGGTTTAACTGTGCAGCTGAGGTGCCTATCAGCAGCTCTGCTCACTGTCCCAGAGTACTCTGACAGAAGGAGCCCCAAGTCAGCCCGGCACCTCGAGGAGATGGAGCAAGGAGCCACCATCCATCTCAGTGAGGGACAGAGGGAGACTTCAGGCTCTCACCCTGCTCACGTGTGTTTCTACCCCAAGCCTCAGCCAACCCCTTCCCTGAGACTCCATAAATTATAAGGAGCAGAGGAGATGGATTTCAGCTCTCACGGATAAGGGCAATCTGCTAGAAAAACAAACACCTCGGCCAGAGTTACGCAGATGGTTAACCAACTTAGGAAGCTATTTGCACAGCCAAAATAAATGATTCAGACCAGAATACAACTGCTCATGCAACCTTTTGCCCTGGTTTAACTAAATTGGTTCAAGAGTTGCATCCAAATTTAATGTTTTTTCCCATATGGGCAGCAGATGGGGCTGGGGGTTGAGGAAACACTCGACGGCGCAATGAGATACTCACGGAGCTCTGCTCTGTCTTTTGCCAGCCCTGGTGGGGTTGGATACATTTGGGGACTGGTCACATCCTGCTTCCCTTGCAGAACCTTCATCCCACCTCTGCCATCTCCCTTGGCTTGGCTGGTGGGAGACATGTATTCATTTCCACCTGTCTGGGATCAAACGTTTGGTTTGGACAATGCAGTCCTTAGAAACAGCTTTCTAAAACATATTTCTAATATACATCTATACATCCCTAAGCATATAAGTTATTTGTGGACTTAAAACTGTTTCACACCCTTCTCCATCAGCCGTTTAGGCTGAAGCAGTTAAGTGATGAACAGGCAAAAGAGAAGGCAGAAAAACTCCTGAGATTAAGGGCTCAAGTTTCAACTGTTTCCCAAAGAGAGGGAGGACAGAAGGAGAAGAGACATCCTATAATAATTACTAAAATTAACCTCAAGGATACAATACCTTGAAAATTTTGTTCTCTTCCAGTTTCATTCTTTCATGACTCAATTTTCCTTCTTTTTCATCCTCTATTTTAGGTCTTTCTGGACTGAAATGTTCAGAAATGAGAGAGATCTCAGCACACAGGCAATTCAGCAAAGACACAAACACACTGCCTTATGACAGTGCCCAAATAAGTAGCTTATTTTCCCTCTGAATGAGGGAGATGCCCAAATGACCACCAGTATAATAAGGGCAAATCCAAATCTTAAAGCCAGTGGTCACTTAGGGATAATACAAATCATTCTTGGAAGAGAGACAAACTGATATGATTGTTTCCTCATAGCAGGAATGGACAAATCAGGCCCATGTGGGGTGGCAGCTGGATCACACGATGTGCCTCTCACCACCCTGTATCGAGATTTAGGGAAGAAGGTACGGCAGCAGCATGCAGCACTGGACAGCTTTTCTTTCCAGCATCACAACATTTCCTGCTGAAGTGACCCCATTCTATCACAGAACTCTTCAATCGCCACCTAAAAACCCCAGCCTTCAGACAGTGACGGTAAATACACAGCACAAGGAGCTCCAAGTGTGACATTTGTAGGGTGAAATTCAGAATGATCCTTGCCTTGCCCATACAGCCCTGGAACCAGGAGCCCCAGTTTGAGAGCCTCATAACTCTCCCTGTTCACACTGGTCAGGTTTCAGTAGGAACAGACAGTGTAATTTGTTGCAATCTCCCCTCCAGATATGCTTTAGAATGAAAACAATCTTAGAAACCATGAATGCTGGCATAGAAAAGCATCATCTATGCTGTCTTGGTCATGAAATATATGAAATTTCTTTCTATTTACTGAGTGTTACAATATTCAATTCCTAACCTGAATCATTTGTGGGGCTACAAGAAGTTTGAGAGAGAGGAAAGGAAATTACCTGGATTTGGCAAAGGGAAAAATCTTCTGTTTCTAGAATAAAGAAGAGGAAAACCTTCAGCCACTGTGCTTTTCTCAGCAGTCAAGCTTTCATACAAGGCCTCAACTGTCAACTAGCATTTAAAGAAATATTTCTTTAGAAAGCCCAGAAGTATTTTATGTTTGGAATAGTCATCAGGCAGGGATATTTCATCTACTTTGCAGGACAGGGAATACACATACTGACAAACTATACAGGGATAATAAAACAATGCTAGGGCTGGACCAGTGAAGCCAGTGGGCAGCATGGAAGCTATTACAGAAAGGAGAGCTTGCAGAGGAGGAGGAAGTTTGTTTTTTTAATTTAAATAAAGATTTCCCAGCCTACCATAAACTGTGACTCCATCCAAGCCACAGAACCTCTCTGCAAATCACACACAGATAAATATGTTTGGAAAGCTGTGCTATTTCCCAGGCAGTTTGATGGCTTTGCAAGGCAGGACTTGAAAGTGGAGTTTGACATTTTATAAAGAGGAGTTTCCCCTGTTTCAGCAGGGCCAGAACTGATAGCCAGGACATGGGTGTCTCGTGGCACGAGGTGATGTGTGCTCTCAGCCCTGCTGCCCCCCAGCTCAGCCAAGCAGGGCTTCTCCAGGAACAGCCTGGGCAATTCCTGCCCCTTGCCATGCAGGGTCCTGCCTTCCCTGCAGGATATCCCCACTGCCAAGGGGAACAGCCACCTCTGCAGCCAGGGGCAGGTGAAGAGAGTGATCTGCAGCAGAGAGATCCCTGCAGCAGGGCATGAAAGCCCCCACAGCTGTGCCCACCACACCTGTCCTCCCTTGTGAGACAGAACTCCAAGTGTGCGGCCATGCCAAGCAGCCTGGCTCAATTCTGCTTTTACGTCTTCACAGAGGGATTAGCAGCACCAGCTCGCCCTTGGCAGGAAATTCCAGAACACTTCAGTGGATTTTTATCTCCAAAAATTCACGTTCTTGATATTGGTGCTTAACACTTGGTCTACCACCAACATCCATCCATCTGACGTTATCACTTCCTTACATTTCTGCAGTGGAAGTCCAGGGAACCGACTCTTCCCACTGGTATGTTTGGGAATCTCATTAGTCTTTGTGTCCCCTCTGCAATTTCTTACTTATTTTTTGAGAGGCTTCACAGACAACACACAGAGAAATCCTTGGCAGGTAAGAAATACAGATATTGAAAGTTTTCAAGACACTTACCTTGTGTTTTTGAGGCTCTGCCTTAGGTACTAGGAAAGATGTGTATGAACAGATGTTAATTTTTAGTCCATGTTAAAGTCACTGCACTTTCAGGTGCAAATCTCAGCTTCAGTTGGGATGCTCAGCATCCAGGCACACATTCACCGTGGACATTCACCATGTCCTACAGGCCCTTCCCTTTGCTGTTTGAGCACTGGTCTCAGCATCCAGGCACACATTCACCGTGGACATTCACCATGTCCTACAGGCCCTTCCCTTTGCTGTTTGAGCACTGGTCTCAGCATCCAGGCACACATTCACCGTGGACATTCACCATGTCCTACAGGCCCTTCCCTTTGCTCTTTGAGCACTGGTTTACATGCAGGGAGCTGCAGCACCAAGCCTGACTGGCCACAGTTTTCAGGGGGCTGTGAAATCCCAGGGGGCTGTGGCAGTTTCCCTCAAGGGAGTTGCTTGGTTCCTTTCCTAGTGGGAGAGAAAATCAGTGCACGTGGCAGAAATAACCTCCCCAAGAGAGGCAACACTGGAAAACGTAAAAGCAGAGCAGTGGCACCTTGGATTGAAAAAATTATACTGGGAAAAAATATTGATGGACCTGGAAAATTCTTGTCACCTGTGCCCTTCTGTTCCCAAGAAGATGCTGAGGTTTGCCTCACTATCTTCTTTTTATTCTCTTCTACAAGGGTAATGTCTCATGATATTCCCCACTGAGTTTTACTATAAGCTTCATTTCACCCCCAAAATTGTAACTTTTTCTGTGTGTGTGCCCCAGAGTTGTGACACTGCACAGAGGGACAGGACAGCCATACTTGCTCTCCCAGACCACTGCGCAGCTGCTTTTCTCAACTTTTCTCAACAAGAAACTGTATTATTTCCTGTTTTAAAGGTTTTTTCCCAGCTAGCACGTAATTCACCTCACAGTCCTGCCTTTCAAAGTACCTTCAATGACACACAAGGTTGTGGTGTCCCCAGACTGATTCAGGTACATTGGGGTTTCTTCATAATTATTCCACTCTTCAAGTTGAGCACTGAGAAGATGAAAAAGAGAGAAAAGATTTTATTTTTTTTCTGTGCCTTTCAGTAGTATGAAAAAAAAAATTCATCTTAAGGACAAGGAAATCAAGCGCTTTGATAGTGAGCCTACAAAAAAGCAAAGTGAAATCAGGAATTCCTCGGAGGGAGAGGAGACCTGTGGCAGACACAGGGCTCAGCTGAACCTTCCCCCCAGCTCCACGCTCCCACTGCTTGTCCTTTGGGAGGCCAGGCTGCATTTAGAGGGCTCAAAGCACATCAGGAGACTTCCTACTGGGGTTAGAGTCTCCTGCCTACAGCAATCCCTCAAGTAGGAATAGAACAAAAAAAAAAAGAAAACTCAAAAAAAACCCAAACAAACCCAACAAAAAAAAACCAAACCAAGGAAATCAGAGCACAGCGTTTTCCAAGCCTACTCAGGTACTTTGAAACTGATAACAATTCCCACTTGCACCGTTTGGCACATGGCTACTCACGGAAGGGAAAAAAAGGGAAAGCAGAGATAGCAAAGGGGACGTTTGAAGGTCCTGCTCCTGAGCTCATCAAGCCACCCACTCCATGCCAACACGGGGAGTGGCACGTGCCAGCCCCAGGAGGAGGGAAAGCTCCACAGCTCCAGCACCACACGGCCTCAGGTGCTGGGCTCCCCAGCCCAGTTCCCATCTCCCCATTCTCCTTTTTCCTTTCCTCCTCCAGAAATTCGTGTTAGTGTCATTTGGGAGTAGATGCAGGGGGAAAACCCAGCATTCCTGAATTACCCAGGCCAATCCACGAGTCTTCCCCTCCGCCCACAGTGGCAGAGTTTTTGGCATTTTAGGAATGCACCGGGAAGCAGCAAATGCACAAGACACAGCTCGTAACACACGTGGGGGGACAGGGCAAGGTGGGGAAAGAGCACCAGGAAGAATTCTAGCGGGAATTTCCTTCTTCTACCTGAAAGTCTGTAAAAAACCTCAGGGAGGGTCTGTTCTCCCTGGAATCACCCCGCTGTCACAACTCAGCCTCGACAGAGCAAGGACTAAGGGCAAACCAGAACAGGAGGAGCAAGCAGCTCAAGGTGCACTTTGACAGCAGTGAAATCAGAGAAAGAAACAACCCCTAAAGTCGGGCAGAAGGCTGTGCTGATAGCACAGGCTGCCCCAGCCCCCTGGGGTCCCCTGCAGCCCCCCAGCACTGGGGACACTGCCTTGCTGGTCCCACGGTGTGTTTATCCCCACACAAGCCATCAGAGCTCAAGAGCAGTCAGCACAGGAAACTATGTCAGGGTCTCCAAGAGACCAGACTTCATTCCAGGTGAGGCTTCAAGGAGGGGAATTTCTGTCCCCAAACTGCTGTTATTTTGCTTTTATGCCAGAGTTATTTAATTAATTTCCCCTCTTATCACACAGTTAATATTTAACAAGTGACCTATTGTAAAGACCATATCACAAGTGTCGGAGCAAGACAGCTAATCCTGCTGCATTGCACTGCTAGAACAGCTTCTTGCAGTGCAGAACAGCTTTGGAGGAGGTTATTTTTTGACCAGCTCTCTTCTGACAAGTACAGGTTAAAAGTTAACACCAGCCCACGCTGGCAGGAGCACCTCATGATGTCAAGAGCAACTTGCTGTCGATAGCTGGAGGAGTTGTTTGGGCACAGAAAGCATTTTAAGAATTCCCCTCTCTTTGCTTTGGTTCAGCTGTTCCATTTCCCCTTTTCACAACTGGGACAAAACATCTATATGAATATTTCCTCCCCTTTTTCTGTTCTTGCTGTACAAAACCCAGACTGCTGCACAACCACTCATGACGAGTCAGAGACCAGAAAAGGTCAGGATACCAAAGAATTGTGCCTGCAAGATTTTTGAGCTGTTTCAGGCAAACTAGAGTGATTTTGGACCACCACTGAGTAAAAACCTTACTTCAGCATGTGGAGGCAGCTGAAGGGCTGGGATGGTGAGGGAGGGCAGTGTCTCCTGTGCCCTGGTTGTGCTGGCTGCCCAAACACAGGAGCCCAGAATCATGCAGGAGTACAGATTCCTTTGCTGCTGGCAAAGAAACCCCCAACACCTGCTGGTTATGCCAGGGCTTTGTTTCAGCAACAATTCTCAAAAGCATCTCTTTTCTAAAAACACAGACCTTGAGTACACAGCAAACAGGAAGCAAAAAACACACGGGGGATGATGACTTTGCAGCTAAAGCACTGGCAGTGTTCTCCTTCCCACCAGCTAAACCAGACCTAAAGACATAGGGATATGGTTCTCCATGAGGCTCTAAGAGCCCACAGGAGAAAAGAGGGATGAAGTTGTGTCCATTAGGAGAAGGCCATCCCAGCCAGCCTTGAGCCTCCCATGCAGGTTCACGCAATCACAGAATCCTAGAACGGGTAGGGTCGGAAGGAACCTTAAAGATGATCCAGTTCGAAACCCTCCCTCTCCCACAAGCAGGGACACCTTCCACTAGACCAGGTTGCTCAGGATCCCATCCAACCTGGCCTTGCACACTTCCACTTCCTTGAACAACCCCTGGAGCAAGTTGCTGCCTCCAGGAGTGGGACATTTCCTCCAGGCTGAATGGGAAATGGGATGGGGATGTTCCAGTCACCCGTGAGCCACGCCTTGCCTCTCCCCAGGCTCACCTTTCAGGGGTCAGGTAATGCTCCTCTCCAGCAGCTGCACACAAACACACAGAGGATTAGTGTTGGAAGGCAAGCCCACGCTCCCAGGAGCACGGGGGAGGTGTGACAGGGACAGCCCTTCCTCGCTGCACACAAAGGCAGGCGTGACACAGGACTGCCAGCAGAAACTGGGGACCTGGCTCTGATAATGTGTCATTGTTTCACATTTCCAGGCAACAACCTCAGGCCTTCTAGAGCTAGATAACCGAGCAGTATTGGGAGGGCATGGAGAAGATGGCATATAAATGAAACTAGTTCCCCCCACCAGTTAATATATTTAGAAAAAGAAAGTAGGCTAGGAAAGAGTTTCAGTGAAAAACTCTTTTCCCTCTCACTCTTATCAAAGCCAGGGCACACCAATAAGCGCTGGCACTGTAAAGCCAAAGAGACTTTAGCAGAGCCCTCCTTACAAAAGCAGCTCCCTTTGAATTCATCAAAAGTTGTGCCTAAAGATCTGGCTATAATTAAGCCTCTATCTATAAAGAAACACCACTTAGCAGCTTAATAAGTGGTCCAGAATATTCTATTATGCAACATCAATAGGGTTTTATTATGGGAAACTGAACTTTTGCATTTCTTGATGTCGGAACACTTAACGACATTGCCCTCTGTTGTATTTAAAACAGAAGTGGGGGGGGTTAGCAGACTGTTTTCTAACAATTTTATTGTGCCTTCCCACAGTTGTGTGCTCCAGAGTCAAGGCATTTCCCATTGAAGAGGAGTGATAAAGATCAACTCAGCTCACAGGCAGCAGCTGCTGCTGCTTTACAGCCAGCTGTAAACTGCTCTCAGCACGCTGCAGTTGGGAGGGAAGTGGGTTTCTGGATATGGGATGGCGTCCAGCCTGGAAAACCAGATCCCTTTTCCAGATTAAGAGCAAAAATCAGCCCCACTGAAACTGCTGGGCTCTTATTAATGTTTGAGGAAGAAGTTTTAAACAAGTAACAATGTCTTATTGCTGTGCGCTGGAAATCGCGGCCTTACAGATGTCAATAAACTGCATATTTTAATTCATTTTCTGTAGAACAGATCTGGGGAAAAAAGACTAAATATCTCTTACTTGTTTCATTTCCTCTGTGGACCAAAGGCACGGTGTTTTGGAAAGCACTGAGATCAGCCTTTGGGGGTCTTGGAGGCTTCCCAGGGGCAGGACCCAGGGATTCAGCTGAAGGGAGAGGTTTAATTCTTGGCCACTTTCTCCTGGTGCTGTATGACCATTTTCCCGCTCCAGGCTGGCAGAAGGGAGGCTCCAGTTCTGCTCCAGAGAAGCACAAGGACAGGCAGCAATCAGCCCTGATTTAAGCAAAAATCCATGTAGGATCACTAGTTGCTATACTGACATTTCTAACCGGCTCTGCTTGCTCCCAGTTTCAGCGTCCCCATCACACAGCGAGTCTCTCACCACGTTACCAGAACGGCAGAACAAATGGAAATGTCCATTTTTACAGACTTTTACCACATGAACCGTGTTGGGTGCTCAGCTCTCGACAGCTCCCTTCCTCCGGATTATAAAATACCAGCCCAATTTTCTGTGCTGATAACAGTTTAAGGCGCCAGGATTTAGGGCCATGGCTGTTTGCAGTGCTCAGTGGCTTTTCAGGGTAAACACGGACTTAAAGTTTTCAGTGCCTCGTCACCCAGTGTGACGTCAGCAAGGGGAACTTCACAGCTCTGAGTTTCCCAGAACCAGTTTCTCTAAGAAATATGTTCTCAGATCTTAAATATGACCTTTTGCAAAGCTGGGAGGGTGCGGAGTGGGGGGATTCAGGTTTAAGCTATTTTAATTAGAGTTAAGCTATTTTAATTAGAATTACGCCTTGCAGACCAACCAAGCCTTTCACGTCTGTGTGAAGTCACATTTACCTTGCGAATGCAAATGGCCATAGCACACCAAAACTGAGACAGTCTCCTGTTCTCAGTCTTCATCCTACTCTCAAGATGTGGACAATTTCTTGGAGTGAGTTTTAAAAAGTTGTTGGATATGGGGAATCCTCCCCTCACCCAAGCTGAGCAGCAGTTTGAGACCCATTTCTTATCTTCAGGATGTCCAGAGAAAGAACAGAGCATTCCAGTGGGCAAGTTTGGCCTCTTGTTTGAGGATCCCAACTCTTAGGAGCTTTTCTCTCCAGCTGCTCTATCCTGCATATCCAGATCACCCACATACTCACATATTTATATGTTCAGTGTTCAAAATACACCTTACCGTACCTTTCCGGTGCTGAGGGGGCTCTCTTGGTGCACGATAACCCGACTGGCAGAATGCAGATGCCACCACACCCTCAGCACCTGCTCCATCAGAGCTCCTGTGTCCTCTGGGAGCCTGAGGAAGAGCAATCCCAGTGCCATGCAGAGCATCCTTCCTCTGGGCACGCCAGTCCAGCACAGGGGAGCTTCCAGAGGGTCGCATCCTGTCACTGCCTGATGCAGCAGGAGCTGAGTTTGCTGCTCGCTGGGTTGGGAGTCTTGGACTTGTTTTCTCCTTGCGGGATAAAGTCTCTTCCCAGATCTGCAGCACGTGTTGGAAAGAATCTGGGAGCTGAGGGTCCTCTGGAGTTGTTTGGCTTGATGCTTGCTGGTCAGTGCCACAGGACAGCAGAGGCTTTTCGGAGCTGCTCTCGGGAGAACTCAGCCCTTTTTCTGAGGTGCTGCCCTTGTGCTCTTTGTCGTGCCCCATCCGCTCCCTGTAACCCAGCCTGGCCTGAGGCCGTGCCAAGGGGCTGTGCTGGGTGAGCACAGAGGGTTGGGAGGTGGGATGGGCAGGTTTTGACACTTTCACCTCTCTCTTAGTCAGGGGCAGAGGGCTGGACGTGGTGTTCCCTGCAGAGCCAGGCTTGGGAGCGATCTCTGTGAGAGGTTTCTGGCGCGGCTGCCCCACCTTGTTGGCCAAGCTGGAGTCATTCTGAAATTTTGCTCGGATGGCTTTGAAATCCGTCACACGTTCCTGGGTGAGGGGAGAGAGCAGAGCACAGAACAGCTGCTTACAGAGGTGGCAACAGGCAATTTATACAGTCGTGATGGTTTCAGATGGAAAGAGGCTGCACACTCAACCCTGGTCACCAAGGATATGCCGATCCTGGTGAAAAATTCAAAGCAGTAGGGAAGAATTTGCTCTTTCAAAGGATCCTCCAAAGGCTCACAAATCACTTCTGGTGAAGACAAAAGAGCTGAAAACAGTGGGAAAATGCAGGAGCAAAGCATGGAAACACAACCAAGCAGAGCCAGTGTGGCCAGGGGAAATGTCTCCTTCCCCCCAGTGTCACCCAGTGATGGAGAATTTCCTTGGGAGGATCTGACAAACACTGAATTCAGTGTTAGAGCTTCCTGGCAGAGGTGCTGCTATGCTGTTTATGCACCTGCTGGGTATGAAAGCTGCACTTTATTTTCAGTACACAAGCACCAAAGAGAGGAGAGGCCAGCGCTGCTCCAGAGACGCTCAGTCCATCTCCATCCTCCTTTAGGAAACTCCACCACGGGAAGAGAAGCACTGAATATCCTCCCTGATGGCGCACTCCTAATGACCCTGGGACAAAATGCTCTTCCTCCATGGTGCTGGTTCAGCTCAGGGTCCCCAAGGCTCTTTGGACGCTTCTCCCCTTGCCTTTAATCCCATCCCAGGAAGGAGAGCACACACAACCCAAACACGTGGCACACAGAGACAACAAGAGCATCTCCCAGTGCAGGTGATGGATACTGGCCATGGCACTCAATTCCTCTCCCACACAGTTACCAGACCCCAGGTTCTTGAAGGAAGGGAGCTCATCAATGACAGTGCAGTTTAAAAGAGCATTTTGAGAACATTTTGCTTCAGTCTCATTCCTCTGGGTCCCGCCATCCCAAGCTGGAGAAAAGCGACCACAATTTTTGCCTGCAGTGCTGTGGCTTCAGCCCTGAACTGAACCAGGGAGAAAATATGAAGAAAAATTTATGAGCTACTTAAGTCCTTGAACTGCTCTATAACTTTTTATATGCCATGATTACATTAGGTGCTCTGCTCTGGCAGCTTAGTTCAGCGCAAGGCTTCACGAGAACCTGTCTAATGAGGAAATTGGAAAAAATTATCTAGGACAGAACTTCGTTATTCTGAAAAAACCCCAGCCTTAAGTGTTAAGACAGAACAGATGAATAGCATACTGAGGTTTTATTGCATTTAATTGCACGATTTATTAAACACTGACAATTTCTCTTGAATAACCCCTTTCACTGACTTTATTACTTTCACAGGGTAGTACATGATGTAAAGAACCAGCCCTTGGGGGAGAGGTTTGAATTGCTCCAATTATATTTCATATTAGTGGTCAGCAGCCTGATGCCGTGTGAGCTGCCCAGACAGGCTAATCTAGCGGCGAGCCACGGGAATGGGAGCTTCCAGAGGCACACGGAGGATGAATCAGATCTTGGGGAAAAAAAATTTAAAAATCCCACATGCACCCGATCCCTCCAGCGATGCCAGACAGGAAATAAAGCAGTGAGGTGCCCTAATGCAATTGCAGGGAGCTGTTGCACGTGCTGCAGCAGCGGTTGAGGAGCTCAGCGCTGTTCACCTCCCCTTGCTGATTTTCTTTATTGTAGCAAACAGTTCCTCATCAGCCCTCAGAGACAATGCCAAGAAAAAGGAAAAAGTACCTGCTTGTCTCAGTGTGCCCCAGGCGAGGCAGACACGGGGTTTTTGGTCAGGGCTCTCCCTGGCACGGGCTGTGACAGCAATGGGCTGTGACAGTCACGAGCTTGGCACTCAGTTTAATTAAAGAGAGATGGATACAAGCTTCCCTTTTCTCTCCTCAAATTGTTATTCCTCATGCCTTGAAATGCCAGCTTCAAGTGATTTGCCTGATGAAGAGGGAGATTATCTGTGCTCAATGCACTCTCAGTGCCCCTCACTAGGACATGGCTCCCCCAGAGTGCAGCCTGATGGGATGTTCATGGCAAGGAGGGACAAGCAGGGCCCCCAGCCAACCACAAAGAACTGCTGGGGTGGATGGGGTTAAATTGCACCCCGTGCTCACCTCCTGCACACCCACACCCAGCTGGGCAATCCATCCCTCCCCAGAAAGCTCCTGCAAATGCTGCTTCCTTGCACAGGCCCGAGCTTAGCCAGACCCTCCGAGGTGCAGTGAGTTCTCCTGGTCTCTGCAGGGATGATTTTCCATCAGAGCTGGGACTGTTTCAAACCACAAACCCATCCAAGCAGCTCTCCTGCTCGACCCACACACCTTCACCTGGGCCAGGGAGATGCTCAGCCTGAGCACAGTGCTGGGCAGGTCACGGGCAGGACACACGTGGAGTGCCAGTGTCCCAGGAGCCCAGGGAGGGCTCAGGTCCCCTGAAAATCAGACCAGCTGACAAGCAGGGAGAATACACTAATAAATGTAAAGGCCTGCCAAAAGCTCACAATGTGTATTACAGCTACATCTGGCCAAATAATTGACTGTGAATAATACTACATTTGGCAAAAGCCCACGCAAGATGAGAGGGGAAGAGAGAAAAAAGGAAACAAACTTCCACTGGCCGGAAAGCTGGGAGCATTAAGGAGTCAGGGGACAGAAGCATTACAGTCAGGGGACAGTGAAACTTTCCATATTTTCTCCCTATAAATAAAATGCTCTTCTAACATTAAGATCAGTCTAGGAAGCAGAATAAAGCTCAGCTTAAGCCTGTGATAAGGGTGCCTTTTAGAAGGAGCACCAGCAGGAGGTTTGTGCTCATACCTTGGACTGACCCAAAGGAATCTGAATTGTAGAATCCCAGAATGGTTTGGATTGCAAGGCTCCTTAGAGATTAACTTGTTCCAACCCCCTGCCATGAGCAGGGACAATGACCAGGGTGCTCAGAGCTCCATCCAACCTGACCTTGGACACTTCCAGGGATGAGGCAGCCACAGCTTTCTGGGCAACCTGTGCCAGGGCCTCCCTACCCTCTAAGTGAAGAATTTCTTCCTAATACCTATGATCTAACTCTGCCCCCTTTCAGTTTGAAGCCATTCNTGATCTAACTCTGCCCTCTTTCAGTTTGAAGCCATTCCCCCTTATCTTGTCATCCCAGGGCCGTGCCAAAAGTCTCTCCCCAGCTCCCCTGTAGCCCCTTCAGGTACTGAAATGCTGCAATAAGGTCACCCTAGAGCGTTCTCTTTTCCATTAACTAACTAAATTGAACTCATTCTCATTAGTTTCCTGAAGCTGCTTTTCTAAAATGAATCAACACAGGACGATAAACCCCATTCAAGACACGGCACACCGGACAGCCGAGAGGAAGCACTGCCTGTTCCTCTCCTGGAATTTTTCTGGCTTACTCCATTCTTTATCTCAATTCCCAAGGGAGCTCTGGTGGGTAAATGTTTAATCTGTGCTGCCCTCTGCCCTGGCGTGGGACTGCTGGAGCCAAGCCCAGGCACCCCGGGCAGGCTGACGAGAGCGCGCTGCAGATAGCATCGACTCATTGACCTGCCGGCTTCTCCCGGAACAGAAACAAATAAATAAAACCCAGCTCTACTTTTTGTTACATTAAGAGGCACAACTGCAGCTCGTGTCAGAGCGAGAGGGGAAGAAAGCAGGCACTGGGAGCCCCTGTTTTGGGGCAGCAAAGCAGTAGCTGCGTGGAGCAGCGATGAGAGTGCGCACCTCGCTCCCAGGATAAACTGCTCCCGGCGCTGCATGGAGAGAACAGCCCCAAGCTATGAATCAGCAGCAGAAAACCAAGCAGAAATCCTTTCCCCAGGCCAGGTGCAGAGGAGACAGAGCCCCAGCAGTTACCAGGTCCATCCCTCGCTGCTCCGTGCCAGCTCCAGCGGTTCAGCCCAGCATATTCCGTGCCCTGTCTCCCAGAGCTGCTCTCGCTCCGGTGCCCGTCCTGCAGCCGCGCCAGGCGAGGCGGAGCGAGCCCTGAACACACCTGGGCTGAGGCTGGGTCTGCCCCCGGGGCGGGGAGAGCCTCACCTGGGCAGGGCTGAGCCTGCCCGGCAGTCCCTGACCTGACCCACGCTTCCCTGAACCACAGATGTCAGCACCGTGGCAGGCTTGGGATGGGAAAGGGAGACATCAGGTTTGGTTTGCTTTTTGGGGGAAAGAATGGCACTTGCCCTCGGCATGGGTGCCCCCACAGCACCCATATGTCCATATGATGTCCATATCTGTGGAAATTTATAGAATCTTAGAGTGGTTTGGGTAAGAAGGGACTGTAAAGATCATCCAGTCCCAACCCCCTACGGTGTTCTCAGGTCCCTTCTCACACCTGGGGCCAGAAAAACTGAGAAGACACATCCATCACTAATTCTTACCCCAATTTTTATGTGTCCCCATGGGTGACACCCACCCTTCTGCATCAGCCCAGCCTGCACCATGCTCTTCCCCACAGAGAAGCCAGAGACCTCGGGGTGATTAAACCAGACATTTCCCCAGAGGAACCAAGTGTTTCCTTCATCTCTGGACAGCAGAGCCCAGCAAAACCAGTCATCCTTGCTGCAGCTCACAGATGCTCCCTGGTAAAGCAGCTCCTTTCCATGGTGAGCTGTTCCTCAGGGTCCTAAGGACAGGCCAGTTAAATCAGGGCAAACAAGACTTCTCCTATCACTGGGTATTTCTGCCCTGGAGAACAGACTGAAAGGATCTGTCCAAACAGTGAGCCCGTGTTTTTAAGCATGTCTCCCAGGAAAAGCAAGGCTGGTTAGCTTGGCGAGAAGAGAGCTGAGAGCCCCAGGACTTTCTTTTTCCCTGCGTAACTGATCAAATATTATTTCATCTCTCTCTTCAGGAGTGCTTGGTGTTTTCCTCGGAGCAGAGACAGCTGCTGCACGGAGCTGGGGTGCTGGTGGCATTCAGAGGTGGCTGTTGATGGGGCTTGGGAGGGCAGGAAGCCACGGGCAGCCTGAGCAATACTCATAAGCTGACCCTAATCCCACACACCAAGACTCAGCCCCTCACCTATAGATCGTTCCCAATAAGATGCCTGGGAAAGAAACCATGAAGAGACCTTAAAAATCATCCAATTCCAACCTCCTGCCATAGGCAGGGACACCTTCCTCTAGACCAAGTTTCTCAAAGCTCCATACAACCTGGTCCTGAACACTTGAAGGGATGGAACAGCCACAGCTTCTCTGGGAAATCTGTGCCAGTGCCTCACCATCCCCATAGGGAAGATTTTTTCCCCTAATATCTAATCTAAACCTGCCCTCTTTCAATTTGAAGCCATTCCCCTCTGTCCTAACCCCCTCCGCACATGGGCATTGAGCAAATCCTTGCCCCAAGCATCCCTAATGCCCTCAGGAGTGGGACTGCTGCTCTCACAGCCTAAACTGACCCTGCTTTCCAGAGCCAAACTTGAGGGGAGCTGAAAAGTAACAGGAAGAGAAACTGAGGAAAAGAAAAAGGCTTATTTGTCAGAGACACGGCTCGAAGCATGAGTCTGGTTCCTCACCACATGAAAAGCACTGCTGCTGCTGCGTGGAGGTTTTGGAGAAGAAAGGGGAGTCCTGCCGAGCTGGGAGCTGGCAGGGAAGTCTCCCAGGCCACTGCTGGAGTGGCAGCGTGATGGGAATCAATGCCAGCTTTGTGTACAGGTAGCTGGGGAGGATTTATGACCCAGTGGTATGAACACAGGCCGTGAATTACAGCACTGTTGGAGAATCAGGGGTTCTGACTTCAGAGCTGCAGTCTTGAGGAAAAGGACAGGGCATATTCCTCTACGTGCACTCTAAAAATTCAAGTAAAATGCCAGCGGTTTCTTTAAAACATGGGTTTTGTGAGTGCTAGCCCTGGTGGGACCCCACCAGCCTCACCAGGGCTGCCATAAATCACACTGGGCTGGAGCAACTGCACGGGGCAGCCCCGGGGTTGGGAACATCAAACACTGCACCCGTGGAAGCCAGCCTTGTTTTGTGATGTCCCAGCAAAACAGAGTGACCACCTCCTCAGGGCAGGAGCTCGGGGTTTGCTCTGGGATTGCATCTCTGAGGCACCGAGCCAGGACGGGAATTCCCAGGCACAGCCCCGATGGGAATAAACCCAAACACCACTACTGAGAGCAGCAGCCCCAAACACTCCCTGCACATGCACAGCCTCCCCAGAATAAACCATTTCAGCCTGGTTAAAAGTTTTAAATTTCATTACTTGGGTGTTTTTTTCCTGCAGTGAAGCCTTCAGTACATTATGTAGTTGCATCAGCCCGAGGGCTGCAAGCACAGCATCCAGCAGACTTATTTTCCCTGAATTATTCTTTTCAGCTACTTAGTAGACTGGTGGGGTTTGTCATATAAGTCTGTTATAGACATTTGGGATTTCGGTTTTTATTTTTAAATTTTTCATTCTTTTTTGGATTTCATGGAGGTGCTACCAGAGACCAGGAACAATAGCAGATCTTGGGAATATGCTTTATTCTTAATAGTTCAGATTTTTAGAGAGGTGGGACAGCATGGCTGGTGAAGATGAGACAAATTTTGAGGCAATCCAATCTTTACTGGAAGATAACAAGGATTAGGTATTGCCCGTGACATAACTGGTGATAACATTAGCTCAGTGTCAACATATTTTAGGCTGGGGATGGTCTGACAAGTTGTTTTCCTTTGTCACAGCTACCAGCCCCACACGTGGGACTACACTAGGAAAAGGCAGTAGGGTCCACATCTCAAAAAAAACCACCACCAAAACCCCCCCAAAATGGGGGGAAACGGAAAGCAGGGCACAGCCTTGTGCTAGGGAAGGATTCGGCTCGGTTTTAACGCCTTATTCTGTTCGCAGGAGGGCCAGGACACTCCCCCCAGCCTGGTTCCCTAGAATGGTTGGGCTGGAAGGGACGCTAAAAATCATCTAATTCCCACCCCCGGCCATGGGCAGGGATGAGGATGGCTGGAATCGCATCCTTTTCCTGCCAGCAGGTCATATCGTGGTTTTCCAGCAGAGGGGGAAATAGGATCACTTGTTTCACCACTGAGCCGCTTCCTATGTCTTGCTTTACCGGCAGGAACAAGGGATTTGGGAAAATCCCTGCATTCCAAAAGCCAACGCTTGCTTTGACTGGCCAGGACCAGCGTTGGTTAGGACCCTGTTGTTGCGAATGGATGTGGG